>CAXIVR010000013.1:81971710-82396710 GCA_964035755.1 Teleogryllus oceanicus | reverse complement strand
AGTATGGTAATAATGAAATTCGCCGCGTCCGTGCTTACTGCTTGGAGAAACTTCGCATAGAAGGTGAGTGAATTCAGAACGCAGCGTAAAGACAATAACGTATATAAAACGACGTGTCAAATAGAGCGAAAATATCCAGTTTGTGGCAGAAAAAAATGGGGCCAGAGAGAGGTTGTCAGTCGCATGGGTGATGGAATCGTTCAACGTCATCCCTTGCTCTTGATTGATTAATTAACTGACTGTTTTAGAACACGTCAACTACTAAGGTCATTAGTTCATTAGCGGCGGTGTTCCTCTCCCGGGAACACAAGACTCGACGCTGAACACAAGATCCTCGCAATACATGCTGCAGTATAGTGCATGTAATTGAGTGTGAGTAAAAGGAGCGGTGAGAATTCGGAAGGGGGATGAAAGACGACGTATTGTCCACTATTAGTTTGGTACGATACAGCTCAGCATTTGTGTGCATTGAAGAAACATCGGAAATCTACGGGCTAGAGAACGGATCACTGTATTTCGTCTGCAGGCCGCGGCAGAATTGGACCTCGCTTTGGGGCTAGTGTGAAAAATCCGCCCGCGCAGGAGCTGCTGGCTCCGACCTCCGCTTCCTCGTGCCCCGCCCCCCTGCGCCAGCGCTCCGGGGACCCAGACGGCGCGGGGGCGGCGAGCGAGCGAGGGCTGTACCCCCCCCGCGCCGCCGCCACTGGAAGCTTCTAGGCCCCCCCGCCTCCCTGCCCGCCCGCCCCCGACCCACCCCCATTCCCTGCACACGCCCCCCCCCGCTCGCACCCAGACACACAGTTCATTCTCCGCCGCACCCAGACACATAGCTCATTCTCTGCCGCACCCAGGCACACGGCCTCCCCCGCACGCACCCAGACACGCATCTCATTCTCCGCGGCACCCAGTTCATTCTCCGCCGCACCCAGACACACAGCGCATTCTCCGCCGCACCCAGACACACGCTCCCCCCCGCACGCACCCAGACACGCATCTCATTCTCCGCGGCACCCGGTTCATTCTCCGCCGCACCCAGACACACAGCTCATTCTCCGCCGCACCCAGACACACGGCCTCTCCCGGCCGCACACACAGCTCATTCTCCCCCGCACCCAGACACACAGCTCATTCTCCGCCGCACCCAGACACACGCCTCTCCCGCCCGCACCCAGACACAGGCTCATTCTCCGCCGCACACAGCGCATCCCTCACCGCCCGCACCCAGACACACGGCTCATTCTCCACCGCACCCAGACACACAGCTCATTCTCCGCCACACCCAGACACACAGCTCATTCTCTGCCGCACTCAGACACACGGACTCCCCTGCTCGGACCCCAACACACGCTCTCTCTCGCTCGCACCCCCCCACCACAGGCACGGCCATTCTCCGCCGCACCCAGGCACACGGCCTCTCCCGACCGCACCCAGACACACAGTTCATTCTCCAAAGCACCCAGACACACAGTTGCCTGCTTCCCCTGGCTCTTGGCTGCTTCGGAGGGACTTCTTAGCGGCGCATTGAGAGTGATGTGACGTTGATTCGACCCCGGCACCGGCCTGTTGTATGTTTGGATATTTTCGCCCTTTTAGAGTCAGTACTGCTTTCGATTTTCTCGATATGATCAGAACTTTAATGACTGGCCTACAACTCCATCGGAACCTGGATCGGTAAGTGAAGTTCGCTAGAGAAGTAACGATTTTAATTTTTTTTAAAAACAAACAATAGAAATTGTATGTGATGTATGGGAAGAAGTAGACATTTTTATTTATTTATTTATTTATTTATTTAACGTCAAAAAGACTTAAAAACTGTTTGTGGCCTGCTATGGGGAGAAGTGAATTCTGGGCACGTTTTCATAATTCTGTGATTCCTACAGTAAGCCATATTCCCTGATTTTCCATTACAGCTCTATACTCAGGTATTTAAAGCACAGCTCTTTTATCTTCCTATTACAAAACGGCTGAAAGGAATAGAACCAACGTAATGCATTCCGTTTCTGCAGAATGATTACAAACACACAAATGCCCGAGAGCATTGCTAGCGGGTTGCAGTGGGTGTTTGTATCTGCATGTGTGGGTGTGGTGTTTCACGAGAGAAGATTGAAATTGTCAAAACACCTACTGTCTGCGAATCCATTTACGCAGTGTATACTTCCCACACACCGGCAGCCAAAGAACAGATTGGCGTGTGCGACCCACAGGCCAATGAGCTATCTCTGCCGGTAAACTGCATTTACCAATGATTTCGTTCTTGATTCATTGATTTGTTCGTGTTACCGGGCGCGTCAACTGCTTTGGTCATTAGTCCCGTGAGTGTAGTGCATGTTTTTTCTCGGGAGACGGTGATCTTCCCCCGCTGGATGGCGAGATCCGGCGCCGACCTACCGTCGGCTAGTGGGGTTTCCCCCTAACCAGGACTCTCCCACCAGCGGGGCACCGCCCCAGCCGGGACAAGCTCTAAGCTCCCGACCGGTCTCCCGGAATATGTGGTAGTGTAGTTCAAGTTAGTGTAAGTGTGTGTGTAAGGGGAGAGGATAGGACAAGGAAGAAGAAGGATAGATCGCGCGCGGTCCGTGCCCCGTTTGGTAGGGTACTGCTCCGGCATTCGTCTGGTGTTGATCGGAAGAAACCACGGAAAACTACCGATCAGAGCAGCCGGCCGCTAGAATTCTCCTCCAGACAGCGACTGAATTCGACCTAGCTGAAAAGCAGGTGTCGAAAATCCTGCCGCCGTGGGGAATGGGAACTTAGGACCTTCCGGTCAGAGGTGCTGCAGTGACATCAGTTGATGCACTGAGCTACCGCTACCGGTGATTTCGTTCTTGAAATTTGCAGGTATTCAAGTAGTAAAATATTGTATTACAATGCGAAAAAAAGTACTCCCAACAATGTAACCGTAGGTGGAATAAACCTGTTTGCGTGCAAAGGGGACATATTAGATGGAATACATTTTTCCGGAAAACAGGAAATTGAGTACATGTTTGGGCCGTTTTATAGTAACTGCCTGTTTGCGGCATGCAGTAATTTGTTGGCTAGAAATAAGTATTTTGCTCACTGTACTACGGTTTCTTTCATCCGATATTTATTTTCCCATCAGGCGATAAGAGTTCTCAAAAAGGCGGGGTGATTTGTTAGCCTGATGATCTTCCCCATCCGTCTTTCCAACACAGCCCTACACCTGGGTATTTAAAGTATGAAACTTGCTCTTTTATCTTTTCGTTACAAAATAGTTACACGGAATAGAACCAGCGCAATGCATTCCCTTTCTGCAGTGGAAATTTGGAATTCAATGGAAACGCACATACAACATACGTTGGACAGGGTAGTTGCTAGCAGACTTCACAGAGTGTTTAATGTGTGTGTGCGCGCGCGTGTGTGTGTGTGTTTCACGACCGAAAATTGAAATTGTAAAAACACCCACAGTTCTGCGAATCCATCAACGCAATGCACGTTTCCCATCGTATGAAAAGCGAAAACAGCAAATGGTACGGGGAGCGCACGGGTTGAAAAGATGATGCGGTGTTGCTAGTTCGCTAGACAAAGTAAACTGTCAGCATCCAATTTAGCTGTTTTCACAGGTCGAATGACATTTGATCCTAACTAGAGGTGCGAAATCGCCCACGAAACATCCATCTTTCCAAACATTGTTATTATTCTTTTTTATTGAATATTTACATGTGTTAGCCTCTGAGGCTTTTGGGAGAAGGTTCAAAAAAGATACAATTTGTATGCGATAACAAGAGTCGAAGGAGACACACAATGTAGCTAATGCATCATTTGAAAAAATAATTCAAAATAATTTCCTATAGGTGAGCTTTACTGTTGATGAGAAATGCTACGGAAGATGGAAGAAGTATTTCGGAAGTTTACGTTTTATTCTGTTTTGGTGAGGGTTATGTTTACTAGCTGAAAATGGAGTGCATTTGCTATTCAAACGGAAAAAGATGTCATCCCTCAAACATTATCGTTGTTTTTAATCCCTGATGTTTTTAAATATCAATGTTTTCAAAATAGTGTAGTAATCTGCAACATTATGACCCGGCGGAGTGATTAAATTTCACTGAGATCTCGTTTATGAATTATTAACTGAGCGTTAACAAAATATTATAAAACATTAGAACAATTAACAAATCTCGTGGTTTGTAACTGAGGAATATAAATATTTTACATTCGTTTGCTTCGACGAAAATTCGTTTAATTTATTTTTCAACTTTGATGAGTTTGGTCGGAAATAAAATTCTATTCGTGCTCATTTGATATTTAAAAATTATTACAGTTTTTGTCATTGCCGTACTTTTTAATTAAAAAATAAAACATTGAGTATAAAACGTTGATGTTACAAGAACGTATCAACGTTTTTACCAACATCGATGTTTTGAAAACGTCCACATCGATGTCTCGAACGCACGCGTCCATTAGCTTCGTCTAGTTAACAATCCATCTCCGAGAATACTTTCCTGTCAATATTTCTACTATTCCATTCCTTTGTGTATCCTTTTATTTTAAATTTCCTCCCGCCAGTATTGTTAAAACGACATTTGAAGTTAGTTGAAGGGAAGTTGCCACAAAGATATTGAAAGCTGAATAAAGAAACCCGTCATTTATTTATCACAATTAGCCATTAGAGAACCAGCGTCTGTGGGTTTGCACGGATTTGGAGGAAAGACAAAATAACACTAACGCCAATAATTGCACTTTTATCGCATGTTTAAGAGGAAAAACGTAAATTAAATCGAGTTTACAATATTTATCGAAAATACAATTTAATCAGTTAATATCAAGCTGAAGTGCCCCGCGTTTCCATATATTCATTAAGCTAACAATTAAGTTAATCAGTAATTTATGTGAAGTTAGTACACAGTTAAGAAAATAGGTCATAAGTCGTAGTCAATTGTTAAGTATAAGTATATAAATAAGTCAAAGAAATAAAATAAAAAGGGAACGTTTAAAGTAATAAGCACATTAGGGGGTGGAAGGAAGTGGGAATCGGAAATGTAAGGGCAGAGGCGTTGGTGCGGACGATCTTCTGTGGCGCTGTTTGATTTCAGGTGCTGAGAAGGCCAAACACTGGAAGGAGAAAGCGTGAAATCCGCACCAGGGAATAAATAAATATTTTTTTAAAAAAATCGGATAGATTAGCATGTGTTTGACGAGCGAAAATTGAAATTGTGAAAGCACCCACAGTTCTGCGAATCCATGTACTCAATGCATGCTACTGGCGGCAGGTTTTTCCCCCTTCAGGGGTTTTATCCTCAGCCGTACCTTATGGTCTCTTTTCCGCGGCTTTGATGCGATGGAGAGACCGTTCGGGGTGAATGCCAGAATTCGAAAAGTTAGAACGCGGTAGGATGTAGGTATTGTAATGGCTTAAAGACCTTCGTCCTAGCCACATAGCATCAAGTTTTCTAGTTTGGCTGTAATAATGACCTATTAAATAAAAAATATTTGTTATAATCATCTATTAGTCAGGAAAGGAATTCTATTGATTCCCACCGTATTCCGCCCACTTTCATTGATTCTAATTCATTCCCGATGTACCTCGTCCAACTACGCTCTGGCTTGCCCTACCTACTTCACTCCAGGTCTACATTGCTCGCATTCAAACCAAAATAATTAACAAATCTATACTAAAAGACAAACAAAATACTTTTACTAGCGGAGAATTTACGGAAAACTACCGATCAGAGCAGCCGGTCGCTGAAATTCTCCTCCAGACAGCGGCTGAATTCGACCTACCTATGAAGCTAGTTTAGAAAATCCTTACACAATCGAGACTAGAACCTACAACCTCCAGGTCAGAGGCACATCATTGCCACGCCCTCCGCACCTTTACAGGTGCCCCAAAATTTAGAGATTTCGACCAAAACCTATATAACTCGAAGCCTACCTACTGTTGCTCTAGTTTGCGAATTTCTCAAATCCTGAACTCACTCCAACTAAGAATTGTACCCCCAAGTGACGAAATAGCAAACAATATTTTCGTGATTTCATAGCGAGCTCGTAGTTTTAATTTTCTTGACGAGGATGTGCTATTCAAAAATTAGATATTATACAGCTAGCTTATACTGTGAATCTTTATTGCATGAGTAAAGATATATGGCTATATGCAATCATATTAAAATTACATTTAATACTATTGTCGTAGATACCTCAATTCCCCAGATTTTACTTGCATTATTATTATTAATATTATTATTATTTCATCTGACTTATATAAATTGTTAGTTTACGTTAATACAACTATTTTGATTTCTACTCGTATTTAATTGGAATGTGCTATTAGAAATTGAATTATCAGCTAGAGTGATTTTTTCATGAAAACGATATATGGCTATATGCAATCATATTAAAATTACATTTAATACTATTGTCGTAGATACCTCAATTCCCCAGATACTTTATTATTATTATTATTATTATTATTATTATTATTATTATTATTGTTGTTGTTGTTATCCTTTTATTTTCTCGTTTTATTGGTACATTTGAATGAATTATCGCGCAGATATATATCAAAGCACAATATATCTACTTTTTAAAAAAGAATTTATAATACATTATTTCCCATGAATTTTCGCACCATCCTTGATGTTGAAATAACAACTGCCTTCTGCAAGAGTTTGTACAGGTCTTCATTCAAACCCAGTTGCTTAAGACCCCTCATCAGACTCCTAGGGATGACTCCGGTGCTTGAAACATTTATTGGGATAATGTTGACGCTCTCCATATTCCACTGTTTCTCAACGGGTTCAACAAGATCTGCATATTTATTGATATTTTTTCGGTGTATTTGCATTGAATGCTGCCAGTATTTGGGACAGAAACATCAATAAGCAAGACGTTTCTCACACTTGTTAATCACAACCAAATCCGGTCTGTTGTGAATCACTGTCTGGTCTGTTAAGATAGTTCTATCCCAATACAAGCGCCACTCTTCGTTCTCCAGAACACTCATAGGTTGGTACTTAAAGTACGGTGCCTTATTTGCAGTCAGAAGACGACATTTCTGAGCCAACGCTTGATGTAACATTTTGGCCACCGAATCATGTCGTTGTTTATACTCGGTGCCCACCAAATGTGTACAACCCCAGGTAAGATGTTGAATTGATTCCACTGTTGGACAACCATAAAGACATAACTCATTCTGCACATTACCATCTCTAACAATTCGCTTCAAATAGTTACGCGTTGGAATAACTTGATCCTGAATAGCCAACATAAACCCTTCAGTTTCTGGGAAGATCTGATATAAGCCAGTAGTTCGATTATTTCATATCGACACGTTCTTGGCTCATCTCATGTGGATGTCTTCCATGAAGAGCTTTTACCATCCATAAATCTCTCTTTTGGCCATCATTGCATGAAAAGTCCGCAACATCCTGTCGGGCCAGCCTATTCGAGTATAGGCATCTGCTTCACAAATTGCTTTACGCAGTTTTGATGAATTTGTCGCAGAGTGGTAATACATTCTCATGCTCTTCATTTGCCAACATGTTCCAAGAAACTTTTCTATCAACCGGAGGCGCTGGCCGAATGCGTTTACTACGCTCCGTGAAGTCACGAAGGTTAAGCGAATTCAAGACTCGCGGGTTCGTGGTTGGGTGACCGGCCAGGAACCCCGGGATCTAACGGCGTCGAGCCCCTGGCCGAAGGGATAAAAGGCACTGACTGACTGCGACGTGACGAGACTTGACTTGAGATTATTGTAACGGAGGATAGCTCCAAAAATAAAAGCACATTAATGGAGGATTACTTCTCAGTGCAAAGCGCTCAACGCCCCTTAAGGGGCTTGGAGACGCGTTGCGTCAAGGTGTAGACGCAACAAATTAAAAAAAAAACCCTCATAGATCTTAAGTTTTTATTATTATTATTTACGTGTATAATTCTACTAATAAAGTTTAGTCTCGCGAGTTTAATTAAATACGTGATGAAACTGGGGGTTCATGACCAGTCCATTACCATCCGTTTCAAGACTTCATTCACACGCATACAAATTCTCACTCGCTTTTCGGCACGACATGTTTCAATTCTTTCAACATTATATTTAGCGACGATATCACAACACAGTAAACCCCACGTGCAAAGTATCCCTAACCTCAAAACGACCCTTTGGACCATTAACTGGCGCCTCATCCCACAAGGCAGGCGGAAGAACAATTTTCGTGCGGCGACGCTCGACTGTTTTAGAACCTGACAAAAAAAATGTCCACAGGCCATGACACCATACTCAGCGTGCGCAGAAAACAACGCAATGCAGCCAGCTCCGTCTGTATATAAGTGTGTGCATGTATGTCGTGTGGGGGGTGGGGGTGGGGTGAGACAGTGTGTGCGATTGTGTGAGTGTGTGGCTGTGCTTGTGTGAGACAGGGTGTGTTTATGTTGTGTCTGGGTGAGAGAGAGAGAGAGAGAGAGAGAGAGAGAGAGAGAGAGAGTGTATGTGTATGTCTGTGAGTGTGCTTGTGTGAGACAGGGTGTGTTTATGTGTGTGTGTGTGTGTGTGTGTGTGAGTGTGTTTGTGTGTGAGACGGAGTGTGCGATTCTGACTGTGTTTCAGTGGGTGTGCTTGTATGAGACAGACAGTGTGTGTGTGTGTGTGTGTGAGTGTGTGTGTGTGTGTGTGTATGAGAGCGAGCGCGTGGAGGCGTCCCGGGCGCGGCGCCGCGGCGAGGGCGCGCTGGCCGCCGCCGCCTGGTTGTTTATGGGCCGCATAAACAGGGCCAGGCTCTGCCGCCGCTGGAGAGGGGGGGGAGAGCGGGCACGCCATCGACCGCGGCGCGCTGCTGCCGCCTGGCGGACGGCCACCACACTACCCCGCCCCCACCCACGCCGCCGTCGCTCAGCCCTTAAAGGGGAGCTGCCCGTTCTCTCCTCTCCTCTCCGCATACTCCCTTTCTCTTTCCCTGGACCTCCTCTTCTCCTTTTCACTTCCTCTTCTTCTTCCATTTGGACTGGGGTTCCACTCATTCCTCACATAATTTATCATTATCATCACCTTTCGACTGACTTTTATTGATTTATTGAGTGATGAGTGATTCCGGGAGCGTCATCGGCGAAGCTCGATAGTCCAGTAAGTGTAGTGCATGTTCTTATCACGGGAGATGGCTGTGATCTTCCCCAACTGTATGGCGAGATCCAATGCCGACAGACCCGTCAGTGTGCAGGGTTTCCCCGGACAAAGGTATCTCCCAGCAGCTGGGCACCGCCCCAGCCGCGACAAGCTCCAAGTTCCCGACCGGTCTCCCGGAATATGTGGTAGAGTAGTGCATGTTGGTGTAAGTGTGTGTATGTGTACGTAGGGGGCGAAGATAGGACAAAAAATAGAAAGGAAAGATTGCGCGCGGTCCGTAGCTCCTTTGTTAGGATACTGCTCCGGCATTCGCTTGCCGTTTATGAGAGGAAGTTCCCGATCGGTCACCTAGAATGTGGTAGTGTAGTGCATGTTAGTGTAAGTGTGTGTGTAAGGGAGAGGATAGGACAAGGAATGGGAAGGACAGATCGCGCGCGGTCCGTGGCCCGTTTGGTAGGGTACTGCTCCGGCATTCGCCTGGTGTTGATCGGAGAAACACGGAAAGCTACCGATCAGAGCAGCCGGTCGCTAGAATTCTCCTCCAGACAGCGAATGTGCTCGACTCCTTTCGAATGGCTGCGTGGTTCAGTTGCAGCTAGGATACTGCCTCTGCAGTGTCTCTGACCGAAAGTTTGTGTGTTTCGACTTTCGACGATGGAGGAATTTCGTCATTTGCTAGATAAATACTTCGAATTCAGCAAAGTGGAGGGAAATGAAAAGGAATTTTAGCGGCCGACTGATCTGATCGGTAGTTTTGCATGGTTTCTCTGATCAACACCAGGCGAATGCGGGAGCAGGACCCTACCAAACGGGACACAGACCGCGCGCGATCTGTCCTTCCTCTTCCTTGTACTATCCTCTCCTCTTTCACACACACACTTACACTAACATGCACCACACTACCACATATTACGGGACACCGGTCTGGAGCTTGGAGCTTGTCCCGACTGGGGCGGTGTCCCGCTGGTGGGAGAGTCCTGGTTAGGGGGAAACCCCACCAGGTAGGTCGGCGCCGGATCTCGCCATCCAGCGGGGGAAGATCACCGCCATCTCCCGAGAAAAAAAAACATGCACTACACTAACAGAACTAATGACCGAAGCAGTTGACGCGCCCGGAAACATGAAAAAATCAATCAATCAATCAATCAAACAACGGGGCTCTAGCCGCATAAAATCTTATTCACCCTGATCCCCTCCTGTCTCTTACACACACACATCTGGAGCAGCAAACGCTGCAGATGGCGGCTCTCTCGAGGAAGGAACACCGCCAGTTGTCGGAAGCACAACGTAAACGGCACCCGTGCCGCGAATGACCAAAGGTGACGTGCTCTCGAACACTAAGCAGTTTCTGGACGTCGTGAATTTGAAAGACGTGACGTGACAACTCTGGGGAGATTAATACTACGCCTGCGCTGGCATCCAATGGGCAGATTTACGGGTCACGCCGTTCTCTGTTTTGTTGTCTACGACCAATGTGTTCTTAGCTTGCACTTTACGTACTTTTCGCCGCCACCTCATGATTCACTGAACCTTCTATAAGATTTGCCTTTCGGCACTTTTCTTCTATTTCCCTTTTGCTGTTTTACATCCCTTTTCTCCATTTCCCTTTCTATTTTTCCTGTTATGCGTATCCTATATTTCTTCGTCAGTTTTCATATCGTGTCTCTTTTGTCCTTTCTTTTTAGTTTACTTCAACCATTTCTCGTATTCCTTCTTTTTTTCCTCGTTTTACTTCAGCTTCGTCATTTTCCAATTTCTTCTTTCGCGATTCGTAACAATCTTTTCTTTTCTTTCCCTTTTGTTCCATTTATCTCCTGTTCTTCGTTTTTATTTTTGATTTCTAAATATCTCTTCCCCGTTTTGCTTTAGTTATTTGTGCTCTTCTGGAACATTTTGAATTTATTTTAATAGTAGGCAAGAACGCAAGAATTGGGATACCAAGGATTCCATGGTAATTCCATTCCATTCTGCTGGTCGGCGGAGAAGTCATCTAACAAGATATTGTAGTAAGCTTACGAACCCGTTTTAATGTTCTGCATTGAAAAAGTAATTCTCATGAGAATTCTCAATTAAATTTGTGAGCATAGCAGGGCAACGGTAGAAATAACAATATTAACAAAAGCAGTGGAAGTAATGCCTTTCACAGTATTAGATGTTTGTGGTAAATAGTACACGCATTAACAATAGTAAAAATAATAGGAGAGAGGAGAAGTATTTCACAAATAGCTAGCCCACCGTGGGGTACGAAAAAAATAAAAAATAATTTTACAATACTGAATAATATCGAGTGTTATATTTACAGACATCTGTAATCTTTGAAAATATGTTCCCACCGTTCAGTAAGTCACTTTTGACAAAAACCGCCTATCAAAGAAATTTCACTACATGTATGAAGAAATTAACTGCACTTAATATCTGATTAAAACATTTGCAAACAATTGCTTTGACCAAATGTATTAACAGACAAACATTACTTTAACATTTTACATTGTTTCGCCCATATGTTTGTAACCATTTTCATGTCAGAAAAAAGTAAAAAGAGTAACAACCGTCACAGGAAAAACATTCGTGTGAAGAAAGTGGGAGCCCGACAGTTTGACTGATGACAGGTGGTTGTGTTCGCACACGCTCGTGTTAACCCGTGCGGGTAAAACCCGTAGAGCCGAAACAACTGACGGTACCTCCAAATCGTGTGACAGCCGCGTGCACAGGGCGTCAGCAGCGCAGCTTGGATCGGCGCGTTCCGCTAAATACGCCGTGGTTTTCTATGTTTAATTAACACATTGCGGATTCGGTGGTATAACGGGCAGCGTACCGGACTGTTGTACCCGAGTTTGCGGGTTCAAACCCGATCGAAGCCGTGGATTTTTAAGGGCGAAAAAATCCTTCGTACGCCTTCCTTCGGAGAGGAAGTAAAGCCGGCTGTCCCTTGTAGTAGATTTACTGCATGTAAAAGATCCTCAAGCCTGATCATGAAGCCTCTGAGCAAAATTGAATTCCTTCTGTTTCGTCGCCCAAGATAATGCCTCTTTTCTCCGCTAGGTGGTGAAAGGAGCGTAGTGAAATTTGCGTGGTTAGGCAGAAGAGCGGGCCTGATGGCCCGAGTCTCGCCACGTAAAATAAGGCATTAACTAACTAACATTGTTTTAAACAACTGCTTATCGATCCAGATTACAAATGATCTACACTCTGCCTATTATGCATTAATAGTTTTATATGTATTTATGTTATTAAGTAGATGTTTTTGCCCCGAGGGCGATTCAAACCCCGAGAGCCTCTGGCCCCGAGGGGTTGAAGTCACCCGAGGGGCAAAAACATCTAGTAACGCCCGTGGTGCATACAAAACTTTGTTGTTGTTTCTTATTTTTATTTTTTTTTATTTTTTATTTAATTTTTTGCGTCCACATCTTGACGCAACGCGTCTCCAAGCCCCTTATGGGGTGTTAAGCACATTATTTTGGAGTAATCCTCCGTTAATTACCAAGTCAAGTCTCGTCACGTCGCAGTCAGTCAGTGCCTTTTATCCCTTCGGCCAGGGGCTCGACGACGTTAGATGCCGGGTTTCCTGGCCGGTCACCCAACCAAGAGCCCGCGAGTCTCGAATTCTCTTAACCTTCGTGACTTCACGGAGCCTAATAAACGAATTCGGCTAGCGCCGCCGGCTGTTTACTAGTTCGTTGCTGAATCAAACGAGAATTCATAACATTTTATAATTTCTCTCGCGTCTACAGTGAAAAGACGGATCGTAATCGTCATTTGTCAATATGACGCCAGATAAACCATACAGAATGCTTATCTTATTACTATTGCATACACGTTGTTGACCTGATTTGTTTGTACAAAATAATATAATACTGAAAAGTTGCTGCGGAATTTCTCGCAGAAGATAACAAAGGTCCGGACAATGGATTCCAGCAAAATCGCTAGAAATATATCAAAAGTATTACGAATTATTTGAGAGTTACATGGAAAATAACAGTGTGAATTACGCTGATGAATCGGTACTTTCCGCCTCTATCGCGAAATGTTATTTAGAGTATTTCATAACTTCAAAAAATAAAATTTCGAGGATGTTAGCCGATTTTATTCCTGCTAGTAGTACTGCTGCTCAAGTAGCACGTACTATATCTCGAAAAAAGGTGAAATATTAATGACTGCAACTATAAATTCACGAGAACATTTCAAAATTTTCATATGAATTCAGCAAAACATAGTTTATAACGAGTTATTTTACTTATTTGAGCGTTATTTAATTTATTTATTTATATATGTTTGAATCTTAACTTTAATAAATCGAATTCATAAAAATGTTGTATGTGTTGTGTTGGTAAATATTCAAAAGGCCTGAGGGCATAGAGAATCAGAAAGGCCCGGAAGGTATTAACAATACTGTTACGTGTTTTGTTTGAGGTCTGACAACACACAGATATGAACTAGTAAATCATAAAATCTATTTTCTACACTAATTTGCGAGTTCTGAAATTATGCAACTACTAATATATTCAAATAGCATATTACACAATTGTTTCCTGATGTAACAGTTCAATTTGATGACTAAAACCATAGCAATGACGACATTCAATCCGGCTGGATTCGGTTGCCGCTTCCTTACAGTTCAAACCGGGAGAGGTAGATCAGTGCTTCAAGTGATGCCACTGCAGCGCCTCTGACCGGGTGGTCCTATGTTCGAGTCCTGACGGCGGCAGGATTTTCGACACTAGCTTTTCAGCTAGGTCGAATTCGGTCGCTGTCTGGAGGAGAATTCTACTGGCCGGCGTGGTTTCTCCGATCAACACCAGGCGAATGCCGGAGCAGTACCCTACCAAACGGGCCACGGACCTCGCGCGATTTTTCCTTCCTCTACCTTGTCCTATACTCTCCCCCTTACACACACACTTACACTAACATGCACTACACTACCACATATTCCAGAAGACCGGTCGGGAGCTTAGAGCTTGTCCCGGCTGGGGCAGTGCCCCGCTGGTGGGAGAGTCCTGGTTAGCGGGAAACTCCACTAGCCGACGGTAGGTAGGTGCCGGATCTCGCCATCCAGCGAGGGGAAAATCACCGCCATCTCCCGAGAAAAAAACATGCACTAAACTAACGGGACTAATGACCGAAGCAGTTGACGCGCCCGGAAACACGAAAAAATCAATCAATCCTTACTGTTCAATTCGATGACGCTCTGGTTACCTACTCCCCTCAACTGCAATATCAGGCTCCTTCCCAATCAGTGTGGATAATCTATGACCCACAACGACTGGCAGCAGTGTTCATCAATACACGATTTCTCAGACTTTAACTTCGCCAACGTTCGATTCATACCGCTGCCGCCGAGTTTACATGTAACGTTTCACAGTTCAACTCTTAACATTCGGAATACTTTCAAACAACACCACGTAGGTTCTTTAAAAGTGTTTATTACAATGCATTTCAACATTCTATGACTTTCAATATCTTGATTTACTTTTCTGCAAATTCCTCAATTATTTTACAAATCATTGTCTTAAACAGCACATTATCTCTCTCGCTATCATCAATACCAACGTTGCTATCGTAACTAATCGTTGCTATCGTATGACGAACAATGTTCGTTAATTACTTTAATCGTTAAAATAACTCATGAACGGTTGTCCATCCTCCCCGCCCATTATCTCTGTAACATATGCCATGCCTGTATGTGTTTCCGTATTTGATTGTTTGTTGTTGTTTTTTGCATATTACATGGTCAAGTTTAAGTAACATTAAATACAAAAATTATTTAAAATAACTCATTACTAAGAGTATTCAAATTTTATGAATTTAATTACAAGGTAAGCTCCACATGAATATATTTAGTACTCTTATGTTGTCTCCTATTTAGATACTATATTTTTTGTGATGAAGTTTCTTACAATTAACGGGGTATATTAGTAATTTCATTATTTAACAAATTACTCATTGTAATTTAAAATAATTTTCTAGCCTGACGATGAGGAAAAGTCCTCGAAACTGTAGCGAAATAAAAAAAATAATGCAATTATTTAAATAAATTCAGCTCCAATAGTAAGGGTCTGTTCTAAAATGAAAGGACCAAAACTTATCATATATGAATTAAAACGAACAGGCACATAAACACTTAAATAATGTTCGTTTATTGTATATGAAATGTTACAGGGGCTTCCGACCGAGTGCGCTGTAATTGTCAGGCACGTCACCCATCAGGAATTACCTTTTCCAATCAGCAACACACTTCCTAGTTATTTGGTGATAGTGATTCCGGGCGCGTCAACTACTGAGGTCATTAGTCCCGTTAGTGTAGTGCATGTTTTTCATCGGAGATGGCGGTGAGTGAAATCCGGCGCCGATCTACCTTCGGCTAGCGGGATCTCCCTCAACCAGGTATCTCCCACCAACGGGGCACCGCCCCAGCCGGGACAAGGTCTAATCTCACGACAGGTCTCCCGGAATATGTGATAGTGCAGAGTATGTGAGTGTGTGTGAGGATAGGACAAGGAAGATGAAGGAATGATCGCGCACGGTCCGTGGCCCGTTTGTTAGGGTAGTAACAACAGACAAGGGTAGGGTAGAAACCACGGAAAACTACCGACCCGAGTAGCCGGCCGTTAGAAATATCCTCCAGACAGCGACTGAATTCGACCTAGCTGACAAGCTAGTGTCGAAAATCTCGCCCCTGTCGGGACTCGAACTTAGGACCTCCCGGTCAGAGGCGCGGCAGTGACATCACTGAGTCACCTCTCCTGGTACACACTTCCTATTTAATGAACACAATAACAAAACTCTCAATGGATTCTGCTCCCTTCTTTCGTGTAACGGTTTCTACGGTTTCATTCTATAACGGTTTCTCGTAATATTTTTTTTAGGTTTTACGGGTCGTTTTTACTAGGAAGCAAATGGTCTGACACGTTGTCAAAACTGTCAAAACGTGCGTCGACATTTTTTCAGTGACCGTTGGGGGTTCACATGTGACTCAGCTAAATTGTCGATATAACCGGAAGTTATTTAAAAAACGAATGGAATGTATTGTACACCATTCTATATACTGTTTGTCTCAGGCAACTGAACAAAATATTGCTTTATAAAATTCAAAAAATAATCTGCTGTATTTTTTCACCAAGATTTTTGTAATAATTTGAAAAGAAGTTTATAATTTATAAATTATATTGCTACGTAATTACAAGCATTTACCCAAATGTCAGGAATATTTTGAGGCAATGTATCAAGAACTAAAGGTTAAAGTAGTAGGGAATCCCAGAATTCACAAAACCATCAGTTTATAATGCCTAAAGCAGTGGGGAAATGAAAAAGAATTTAAAAGTTATGCAGAGTCAGTAAAACTGATTATTTAGCTTCGCTTGCCATCTGCACTTCCTGAGCGATATCTCGTATCCGTCCCTTTTACAGCTCTCTCACAAACATTTTACGGCGTCTTAAAACGTTGTTGAGGGTCCGCGAAAAATACGAGAAGAGGAGTATTTCTTAAGTGTTTTTAGAAAGTTTCAGTTTTTAAAAGACACCTATTTTCGAAATATCTCCCTTTGCAATTGTTGAAGCCCGTACAGTTAAAAGGTGAACAGCATCGCCGTTTCTGTCCATTTCACCTTTTTGTGTGTCTCGACGAGCATCTCGCGCTTAATAACTCCGGGAGCAGCCGCCTGTTGCTGCTACTAGACCCCTAGACCAGGGCACTTCAATGTGACGGCCCGATCCCAAAAAGCAACAAGCCAAAATACCAACTTTTGGGATATTGTCCTTTTAAAGTTGAATATCGCTCTGGAAACGGCAACTTTATCTCTTGAATTTGAAATTTATTAGTAATAATTTTGCACTGTTGTACTATAAATTTCAAATTGAAGTCATTTGCAGTTTCTAAGTATTAACATTTTTAGACCATTATTAAACTCTATAATGGCAATGTTTTAAAAATTTGAATTTTGACTTGTTGCCTTTATGAACTAGGCCATCGAATCATTTGTTTTAACTACTTGCAGCCTGTTGCCAAAGTTTTCTTGGCCATTAACCCAATATTGACAATTTAATGACAAAGAAACAGTGTGTCTGACATTAAATTCAAGAATTTAACTGTGCTTTGTGTTATTAACTTTGCGAAGTGGGAAGAAAATATAAATCATATACATTTGATCCCATAGTGATCAGTAATTCTTACAGTGATTGTAATAATAATTATAATGTATGTGCTCGTAGGAATCCTATTATTTTCTTACCAATGCGGACCAGTCCCTGACGAACATTCCTGTGTTGGTGGACAGTACAGCGAGGAGGGAGGGAGGGGACGAGAGGAGGGAGAGAGAGACGAGAGGAGAGAAACGAGACGAGAGGAGAGAGACGAGACGAGAGGAGAGAAACGAGACGAGAGGAGAGAGACGAGACGAGAGGAGAGAACGAGAGGAGAGGAGAGAGAGACGAGACGAGAGGAGAGAGACGAGACGAGGAGAGAGATGAGACGAGAGGAGAGGAGAGAGACGAGACGAGAGGAGACGAGACGAGAGATAGAGAGTAGAGTAGAGAGGGAAGACAGACGAGAGAAAGGAGAGAGAGTGAGGAGGAAAGAGGGAGAGAGGAAAGGAAATAAAGGGAGAGAGAGAGAGAGAGGAAATAAAAGAGAGGAGAAATAGAAGACTGAAGAGAGAGAGGCGAGAGCGAGGTGAGACATGAGAGAGAAAGAGAGAGTGGGTATTTAGAGATACAGTTCATTAAGTTCGGGGGGCAGGTGCAAATCAACCAGGATGCCATGACATTCGGTATAATCAGCTGTTATTCTGCCAAAAGTCAAGAAAATGGGAGATGAGAGTGATGTGGTTAACTCAAATTTGTTCCTTCAGTTTATCTTTCGTTGAGCCACGACCCATGCTTTAAGGAATTAAAAATTCAAGCTCTTACTACCACGGAACACAACAGGCATCTTGATACGCATCTTAAAGGCAGACAATGAACTTGTGAACTGATGAATCAACGAGGCGCCAAACACACACACAGAACTCGCAGAATGGTCTGCGCATGGAGGAAGAGGAAGTGATACAACTCAAAAGATAACGCAGAGCCACACACTGGGGTTACATCAAAAGCATGATTCAGGCTCAGAACAAAAAGAAATCCTAGAATGGCAACATGACACATCACATGATTGGTATTTCCGTAATAAACTGCCACTAAGAATATTTTCTTCTTCGACGTAGTTAGTTTTAAAATTAAACACTCGTGGTACAATACAATCGTACATATTCACTCGCTATATTTATAACGTTTAATTGTCGAAAATTCAGAAATTTGATGCCATGTTTTGAGAAAATAATGTTTTTAAAAATTGCCTTTATTTCACACAAAATTTACGCGAAAATTACTCATATGTTGAAAATATTGTACATCTAATATAAAGATGTATTTTTGAAGAACGGGCTTTATGAAGAAAAACAATGTCTATTGTCAATATTTAGTTGTAGGAAGACGCCGAAATATGTCAAATTTTTGCAATTTTCGAAAGTTCAGGGAGTTTACTGGCGTTCAGAATTTCTTTTCGAAGGAACATTAAAAACAAATTTGGAGCAAATTTTGAGAACAATTTGAAACTGTCCTTAAGGCTTCATATAAAGAACACCCTAAAATCAAAATATCCCTTTCAAATTCAAGACGTCGCAAAATTAATTTAAGAACATCAATTCCATCAGAACCAACACATTATCCAAACGACACGAACAAACACCCAGACATTTTGGATATCACATTTACGAACACACAAACCACATACTACTCAACTCCTCTATTTGAACTGGATTCCGACTATTTACCAATCATCATCTCTACACACGCACCTCCCCCACACACCCACATATTAAACACGAACAACATAAACTGGAAGGAATTCAGAAAAATAATAACAAAACCTCGAATTTCAAAAATTTAAACACCCCATTGGAAATAGAAAATGCAATTTCATATTTAGGCAATATAATTACCAACACTATTAAACAATTACAATCTAATAGAGTCTATAGACCCCTCATCATTCACAAAACATTTAACAAGATACTGCCAGAAAAAAATACAATATTTATCAATACTAAGAACAGCACCAGAAGATTATGGACCAAACACAAAACCCCACAGTTAAAGAAAGAATTGAACCTATTAAATTCAATAACAAAAAAAACGATAAACGACTTTCATTGTTCAACCTACAACAAACTTATAAAATCATCAAGCACAAGCATTCTCTCTGGCAGTTCCCGAAAAAAAATTCTAAAAAAGAAAAACAGCATCCATCGTAATTTTATTTTCTCTTACTTCTTATCCATCCTCCTTATCATTACATAATTTTTATAATTCCTAAATTTTGCCTTTATATCCTCTCAAAGTTTAACTGTTCGTGTTCATAACGACTGTCCTTATTTAGTAAATTTCAATGCTCTGAAAGACATTGAATTGAATTGAATTGAATTGGCCTTATTTTACGTGGCGAGACTCAGGCCATGAGGCCTGCTCTTCCGTCTGACCACGCAAATTTCGTTACACTCCTTCACCAATCATGGGCGAAAGAAGGTATTACTTGGGCGACGAAACAGGCAATTTGAATTCAGCTCAGAGGCGTCATTTAGGCTTGAGGATCTTTTACATGCAGTAAATGTACTAACATGGGACAGCCGGCTTTACTTCCCCTCCGAAGGAAGGCGTACGAAGGATTTTTTCGCCCTTAAAAATCCACGGCTTCGATCGGGTTTGAACCCGCAAACTTGGGTATAGCAGTCCGATACGCTAACCGCTACACCATCGCCGCCGCATGCGTTTTGACATTGTCAAAACACATTTAAAAAAAAAGCTCAGATGCTGAATTGAGGTAACTATGAAGCTTGTGTGGATAAATCGAAAACGTGGGCCCATGACCTAATGGGCAAAGTCGCAATGGCAGCGCTGGTGCGGCGAGCAGGTCGCGGGTGGGCACGTGCCAGGGTTAATTGGTGGCGCGGGGCGGCTGACGTCATAATTGGCGCCAAGGGCAGGGGCAGGTGCGCCCCCACCTGTCGCTGCACCTGCCGCCTGGCAGCCCGCCTGCTGCTGCCGCCGCCGACGCCATGCGGTCTTCTCCAACCATTCCAACCTGCCTTGCAAACGGCCACACCACGTGGCTCTTGAGGGTCGATTTATTTATTTATTTATTTATTTTACGTCAAAAAACAGTTAAAAACTGCATATGACGTGCTATGGGGAAAAGTGAATTGTGTGCACATTTTCAAAATTCTGTGATCCCTACACCAAGTCATATACTACTTAAATTTTGAATTTTGAAAGGGAGAACAAAAAAGAGAAAAAAAATCCCATGTAATAAAATCTATTTTCAAGGATAAATAGCAATAAATTTTGAATTTTGAAAGGGAGAAAAAAAAACAAAAACTCCCATGTAATAAAATCTATATTCAAAGATAAAAAGCAATAAATTTTGGCTCTTATTACTTCCTGCCGCGACAACATGGAAACGATAATTTGAATAATTGTATTTTCCACTGAATTCTAGAAGACGTGCACAGAAAATGAAGATACATTTATGTCCAGAAGCAAAACAAGGGGATGGCTGTTAGTGATACCGGCCGCGTCAACATTTTAGCTTCCAGCTAAGTCGCAAGTCCCGTAAGTGTAAGGAATGTTTTTCCGCGAGGGTTGGCGGAGATATTCCCTGGCTGGATGGCGATCTACCGTCGGCTAGTGGAGTTTTCCCACAACCAGGTATCTCCCACGAGTGGGGCTCCGCCCCGGCCGGGACAAGCTCTATACTCCCGACTGCTTTCTCGATATGTGTGGTAGTGTAGTGCATGTTAGTGTAAGTGTGTGTGCATGTAAAGGGAGAGGATAGGTCAAGGAAGAGGAAGGAATGATCGCGCGCGGTTCGTTGCCCGTTTGTTAGGGTACTGCTCCGGCATTCGCCTGGTGTTGATGGGAGAAACCACGGAAAACTACCGATGAGAGCAGCCGGCCGCTAGAATTCTCCTCCAGACAGCGACTGAATTCGACCTAGCTGAAAAGCTAGTGTCGAAAAATCCTGCCATCGTGTGGTCTCGAACCTAGGACCTACCAATCAGAGAGACTGCAGAGACATCAGCTGATGCCTTGAGCCACCTATCTCGGTCCGTGTCTCTTGAGGTTTCACGAAGGAGATAAAGTCGATTTCCGCCTCTGTCCGGGGAAGTATTCTACTAAACGGCGGCTTTCATTGATTATTTTCCGTGGTTTCTCACATCACTGGCAGATGCATTCCAAGGAGAGACACTAAAAAACGGACGCTATTTATCCTTCTTTCTTATTCTATCCTTTACTCTTTCTTACACACACACTTAAACTACAGCCCTACGTCGGTAAGCGGTCTCTTCTATTCCACTCGCGGTGTGGAGACTAATCATTCATACCTTCGCAAAGGTTGTGCTTCGGTCTCGAAACTTCGTTGCAAACGCCACAGGACGGGCCTCTTTGCGGTTCGCGAGTTCTTGTTTTAGCCACAGGTTTGGGTCGAGTTCAGTAGCTCTCTAGAGGAGAATGCTAGCGGCCGGTTGCTCCGATCGGTGCTTTTCCGTGGTTTCTCCGATCAACACCAGGCAAACGACGGAGCAGTATCCTAACAAATGAGAAAGAATAATAAGAAAAGAGAAGGAAGGGTGGAAGTAAAGGGAAGGAGGGAAAGAATGTGATGTCAAATGTAATGCAGATGTAATTTCCGGCTGGTAAGCGGGTTTCATTTGCCCAGAGGTTTTGACTTCTACGTTACGTCCTTACGTTTCAGACACATCCTGAATTTTGAACTCGATTTTGCGAGATTAGTATGCACAAGATAGTTAAGCTTGAATATATTTTCAATTGCGCTCATACATGCAAATTTCAATGTTGGTTTTCGTTTTAGCTATAGTCATTGACTCACTCCAATTCTACTCGACTTTGAAATATGTATTTTCTACTAAGGATTCTAAACATACCTAATTTGTATCATATGATATTGATTCAGTGGTGAGGTGTAGTTGACATTTACATAATTGGAATGATTGAAGGCGTTGTCATTGTCAACAATAGTATTTATTTCACAAATAGGAGCTTTCGTATTTTTACTTTAGATTACTTTTCGTATTTTTTCTCTCTCAAAATTGTACATGTACTACATTTTTCATTCATTTCTTGCTTAAATTTAAAAACTACTATATTACATAAAGATATAACTCTCTGTCCCCTTCTTTCTTTCCTTTCTTTAATTCTTCTTCTTTCATTTCTTAAGATGTTTTAAATTATATAAATTATTTATATTATAAAGATCTAACTCTCCGCCCCCTTTCTTTCTTTCATTATGTCTTTTTCTTTTCTTTAATTCTTCTCCTTTCATTTCTTAAGATGTGTTTTTAAATTAGGTAACTATGTTAATTCTAATTTTATATTTTTCTTGTACCAAAAAACTGATGATGATGGCTAAGCCATCGAAAGCTGCTATTTGTGAAATAAATACTATTGTTGACAATGACAACGCCTTCAATCATTCCAATTGTATCATATGACTTGAAAACACGTAATCTGGCAGATGGCAGTTAGACAATGAAGGTTTTCGGAAGTTCATTATGTAAATGCTATTTGAATCTTGCAAAAGCTGTTCAAATTCACTTCATTATACTCAGTTTTTCTGGCAAATTTAAGCTCGCAATCTCTCACACGGAATACGTGGATCCTTAAAAATAGCACAGACGCATTTTTCGGATTCCTTTTATCTTGCGATGCGAAGTGGCAGTTCCCCATTTGAGTGTATTTTTATGGAAAGCTGAAGAGTGTTTTCTCCTGAAGATCTTCGCCTTTTTATGTTCAGTTTAATATGAAATGCATTTATGAATAATTTTACTAATTATCTACTATTTTAATTTTTGCATACAAATCTGAAATATCGTAAATAAAGTCAATTGAAATGTTGAAAGGAATCATTTTCGGCCCACTGTTTCTCTTTACAGCCCCATTGGTTTCCTCCAAGTGCTGTTGAAAGGAAGGCTGAACATGAGGGAGAATCTCCTGGAAGGATTAAGGCGGGTCCCCCGTCTAGAGGAGTGTCTTTGTTGCGTCCGTCTGTTGTCTGTGCTACAAAGCGCTGCTTAGTGTTTATTGCGAGATAACTGGCAGAGTTCAGCATGTGAATGCCTTCTCTAGCAGCAACTCCTATGCGGTTCAGAGACCTCAGGTCGCCTCTTTCGATTGGAAGTTCTTTAACACGTGTTTGGAGTTTTGACGGCGACGTCATCACATTGATTACTGAGTGGTAGGGATGGGCGGATTCGGTGGTATTTGCGGATTCCTTGGTACAATGGTCAGCGTACCGGACTGTTGTATCCGAGTTTGCAGGTACCCGATCGAAGCCGTGGATTTTGAAGGGCGAAAAAATCCTTCGTACGCCTTCCTTCGGAGGGGAAGTAAAGTCGACTGTCCCATGTAGTAGATTTACTGCATGTACAACATCCTTAAGCCTAAAAGAAACCTCTGAGCAAAATTGAGATCCACCTTTTTCGTCGCGCAAGATAATACCTCCTTTCTCCGCTAGGTGGTGAAAGCGAAATTTGCGTGGTTAGACGGAAGAGCGTGCCTGATGGTCCGAGTCTCGCCGCTTAAAATAAAGCATTAACTAACTAATTTAATCGCGATTACTACAACAATCGATTATTTTATACGATTAATCCAAAAATGAACCAAAAATGAACCATTACTTTTACACCGATTAACGTAAATCGATTAATTTTTCCGAATTTTAGCTCGATTATTTTAATACAAATATTAATTTTCATGACGAACAAAATATGAAAGAACATCTCTGGCTTTACAACATTAGCAATGGAATTCCTCGCCTCTCTATTCGATATTGTTCACTTAATGACCTGTAATTGAGATATTTTATATTATATGAAAATGTTTTTGTAAAAGATAATTTTATTTCTTTTGTCGTTCTAATAAAATAAATGAATTCAGAATTGTTCGATTAAGTAGTTGCATTTTATTTGTACAAAAACCGTGAGTATTACTTTCTTCCGTATTTAATTTAAAAATGTTAACGTTATTTTAGTTGATGAAGAATTTCTTAAAAATAATTAAATTTGATTTAAACAAATTTTAATAAATACAATTTAACAAGTCAGAAAATTAAATTCGCATTTTTGTGAAAGATTTTCTTAAAATAAGTTAAGTTACTAATCGATTCATTAGTTTACAAAATTTAAAAAATTAACAATATTATGCATTTTAAAATTTAAAAATTGATTATATTAAATTAACTATTAATCGATATATATTTATATAATAAAAATAATCATCGATTAGATATTAATCTAATATTCTGTACCAATTGCCCATCCCTACTGGATGGTGATACCTTCATAGGAAACACTGCATTAAAAAATTATTACAGATCTCCTTTCACAGGACGAGCATGAAATAAACTCTGAAAATGAAAGAGTTCTGACAGTGTGGGGTTCCTGAAATTGTCATGAAAATATTATACAGGGAAAACGTATTCTTGTTCTAAATGATATTTCATAATAAAAATTCCGTTTACTCACAGGGTCCAAAGACAATTAAAATAATTATCATTCGCAAAAAAAATATGGATGGTGAGATCCGGTGCTGACCTACCGTCGCCTAGTGGGGTTTCCCCCTCACCAGGACTCTCCCACCAGCGAGGCACCACCCCAGCCGGGACAAGCTCTAAGTTCCCGACCGGTCTCCCGGAATATGTGGTAGTGTAGTGCATGTGTAAGGGGAGAGGATAGAACAAGGAAGAGGAAGGAAAGATAGCACGCAGTCCGTGTCCCATTTGTTAGGGTTTGCTCCGGCATTCGCCTGTTCACTAAAGAAACCACGTAAAACTTCCGATCAGAGCAGCCGGCCACAAGAATTCTCCCCCAGACAGTGACTGAATTCCACCTAGCTGAAAAGCTAGTGTCGAAAATTCTACCGCCGTCAGGACTCGTACCCTAGCACCTCCCGGTCAGAGGCACTGAAGTGACAAAAATTGATACCCTGAGACACCTCACCCTGTCAGTAGATTCGTGATTTAGTTACCTGAGACAGTCAGAAGAAATACCTCCACAATTTCACTTGTCATTGTTCTTTCTTTTTATGGCATTTTTAAAACAACGTTAAGCACACATTGCAGACCATTTCGTGCGATGTTTCAGGTGATGAAAATCCTCTGTGGCCCTCGGGGCGTGCGGGCGCGGGCCGGCTGCCGCCTCGACGCGTGTTCCGAAGGCCGTGCCTGGGCCTGGGCGTGCAGCTGGCGCGTGTCGCCGGCGCGTGCCGGCGCGTCCGCTTCCGGGGGCAGCTGCTCCGCACTCGCTTCCGACTGCGCCACGCCCCCCTCCCATCCCCCATCCCCACACCCCGCCCACCGCGCACAAAGAACGTCCACACACAGGCCCAACCCCTCCGCCAACATTTGAATCGTTCATTTCAGAAACCCGTCAAACGCCGAATCTGTCATGTCGAGGAAATTGAGGGAAAATGTACCAGGTTTTCCGATTTCAAAATATTTTTTTAATATTAAAGCAGTTAATAAATGGATATTTTTCAGGTCAATATGGAATATGCGATGAGTCGATCCTCGTGGAACAATATTCCACCGCTGAAGCGCATTTTAAATTTTGGCGTTTGACGGGTTTCTGAAATAAACGATTCATTTGCGACGACCCTATTGCTTACTACGCAGCGGAGTGGCTCAGGGCGTAGCGCGCCGCCCTCGCATTCGGGAAGCCCGGGTTCAATGCCCGTGCCGGCCATCCTCACCGATTGATGGATTCAGTACTAATGACTCCAGGCGCGCCAACTGCTCAGGTCATTAGTCGCCTAATTGAATGAATGCCTTATTTTACGAAGCGAGACTCAGGCCATGAGGCCTGCTCTTCCGTCTGACCACGCACATTTCGTTACACTCCTTTCACCAATCATGGGAGAAAGAAGGTATTACTTGGGCGACGAAACAGGCGATTTGAATTTAGCTCAGAGGCGTCATTTAGGATTGAGGATCTTTCACATGCAGTAAATCTACTAACATGGGACAACAGGCTTTACTTCCCCTCCAAAGGAAGGCGTACGAAGGATTTTTTTGCTTTTAAAAATCTAAAGCTTCGATCGTGTTCGAACCCTTGTGTATAGCAGTTCGATACACAAACCATTACACCATCACCGCCGCCCAAAATTGCCTTGCAAGTTTTTCGGTGGGGGGCGGTATTCTATTCGCCAGCGACAAAACTCGACGTAGCTATCTAGCTAGTGTCGAAAAGTCTGCCGCCGGCGGGGGTCGAACACCAGAACCACTCAGTTAGAGGAACTGCAGTGCAATCAGTTGATGTCTTGAGCCACCTCTCCCGGTCCCATCCTGACTAGGGTTTTCATGGTCCCCTCGGTCATCCACGCGAATGCTGGGATTTTAGATTTTATTGTTAATTCTGCAACTAAGTGTAGTAACTTGGTGGCACAATATCTTAACCTTACATGCATTAAACTTACATTCGGTAACAAAAAGTTACAAAAAAGGAGTTAATTAAAAATAATAATAATAAATAGTACATAAAATCACCACGCAAACCTTACTCCACTTCACTTCACTGCACATGATTCTAATGAAAGGCCACGACCGCGAAACCGACGTCGGTACCCGAATTTGGTAAGTATGTGAAGTCACGAAGATTGAGCGAATTCGAGACATCGCAAGTTCCTGGATGGGTGATCGTCTGGGAACCCCGGGATCTAAAGGCGCCGAGGTCATTTGCCCGTTGCGGGACATGTAATGGCTAAATACAAATACAAATCTTGCTTATTAGCTGCACCGGCAATACTTCGCAATTGCACTGCAATAAATACAATTCAAGCTCAAAATCAGTTTATTTAATGAAGATTAACTACAGTTTACAAGATTACTCTACTCTTTAAAAATTAAATATTGGAATTATGTTGTGCACCAGCATCTAGTTCTGACTTCTTACTTTCTAGATCGCAACTTTGACGTTATTGAGTTTTATGAGCCGAAGCAAGGCAGGTAGTTCAAAAAGATATCGATAGATCGCACTTCAAGGAAGGTCCTTTAAGAACATTGAATATCTCAGTTTGTCGATTGACTTTGCAACCCAGGTATCGAACGGCACTAAGGTCAATTGTCCGTTATAGGACATACAATTACTACAATAAAATGCAAATACATGGGTCTCAACACAAAGTTAGTAGAGAATGAGACTCTGAAATTCAACCGGCAAGTGTGCGTGTGGACGTGCTTCAACGACAGTTGGGCCCTCCCGGACCCTTTGGGACACGCTAAGTCTGCTAGTGAGGAAGTGGCCAGTTTTGATCCTTCCGATATAATTACAATCAGAATTAATGAATGAGAAAGTTCGTGTCAAAAAATGTTAGGCCTTGAACACGCCACACTGAACTGTTTAAGAAAATACATTACCAAAATGCCTTTTTCTGAAATAAGATAAGGAATAAACGTCATATTCATACTAGGTAGTCGTCAGTACCCTTTTGTAGTAAACCAGAGACTAGTGGCCGCAGATTCCAGGAGCCCACATGTATAATATGTCTCGTGTTTGTTTCGAGGTACCCCTCGTTGGGGTAGAGAGGTAAATCTTTTTTTACTGGAAAAAATGGTCAGGAGACAAAGGATATTAAATTAGTCTTTTCTAGCATTATGAGAGAGATATAACTAGTGGCTACAACAGCAAAATTACTGCTGAACAAACCCACACAAAATGGTTTTCTAAAACCTAGCACTGACACTGCTCAAAGAAAAATAAAATGCTTTCGTGTAAGACATTAAATACTACAAGAGAAACTGTCTTTTCGAATACCAATAAGATAGTATAGATAGTATACAACAGTTCTTTAGATGCCAAAAATTTCAACAAAGTTTCTGTAGGTAACACAAAACCTAAGTGGCCAACACGCAATGCCGGCGCCTTCTTACTCGTCGCATGACGTCACCAGTGTGGTAGGCAGAGACGTACTGAGTACGCGAATTAAGTCAGTACGTACGATATTAGAATTTTCTGAATTTTCGAAAATTGTAAAAGTTAAACATTTTTGCGGTGTTCTCCATCAACAATAATACTGAAAATGTATATTTCTTCTAACCGGGAGCGGTAGCTCAGTGCATCAACGGATGTCACTGCAGCGCCTCTGACCGGGAGGCCCTAGATTCGAGTCCTGACGGCGGCAGGATTTTCGACACTAGCTTTTCAGCTAGGTCGAATTCAGTCGCAGTCTGGAGGAGAATTCTAGCGGCCGGCTGCTCTGATCGGTAGTTTTCCGTGGTTTCTCCCATCAACATCAGGCGAATGCCGGAGCGGTACGCTACCAAACGGGCCACGGACGGCGCGCGATCTGTCCTTTCACTTCCTTATCCTACCCTCTCCCCTTACACACACACACTTACACTAACATGCACTACACTACCACAAATTCCGGGAGACCGGTTGGGAGCTTAGAGCTTGTCTCGGCTGGGGCGATGCCCCGTTGGTGGGAGAGTCCTGGTTAGGGGGAAACCCCTCTAGCCGACGGTAGGTCGGCGCCGGATCTCGCCATCCAGTGGGGAAAGATCACCGCCATCTCCCGAGAAAAAAAACATGCTCTACACTAACGGGACTAATAACCAAAGCAGTTGACTCGCCCGGAAACACGAAAAAATCAATCAATCAAAAGCGTTCCCTAGTCATCAGAAAGTTCACTGAACGGCCGTCAAGTAAGGCCGCAAGAGCGCGCCACGTCCCAGACGCCGAAGGCCTGTAAGCGTAAGTATCCATCGAGATTTCGGAGAACATTACCTTCTCCCGTTAATCAATCAATTATCTTTCTTCTGAATAAAATATGTTCTCTAAAATTATATACTGAAACGCAGTGTAATGTAATATTTTCAAATATTACCCTCACATCGTTAATATTCACATTATGAGGAATTATTATACATTATCTCCTCTGTAAAAATAGAGCTCAAAATTGACAATTTTCAGAAACAGGCACAAGAACGGCTATAAATGTTTCAGTTAAAATTTGCTTACAGGACCGTGTTTGATTTTTTATGATTTTTCTTATAGTAATACTCCACTTCTACCGTTAGAGGACCAAACATTTGAGATGTAAAAACATATTTTGGCGCCGATAGCTGGGAAGAGGGACAAGCTAGCCAAGGCTAGAGATTAGAAAGATGCGTAGTGCGAGAAAGTCTAAGCCATTCTGTGACACTATTAATGAAATTTTGACAATGTCTTTGGTATTTAGTCAAACCACAGACATATTTCATAAGATCGGAGGCAGCATAGTTTTCTTTCAATTTCTAAGTGAATTGGAAATTAGTATTATAGATGCTGTTGTATTTTTGCCAAGATTCTGGGTAGCTAAAAAAACCCATAGACAACTGTCAGATATGGTTAGAGACTGCATGGTTGTCTTCAATGTCTGCGCGGATACGAAATTAGTAGCATTAGAAAGCAGTAATCAAGATTTTTTTGATTTTTCTATTGGAGTTGCTGGATCGCTACAGTTATAACAGGCGACTCTCCTATGCGGCGGGAATCTGCAAAGTTTTCTTTCTTCCGATGGTTTGGAAATTGAAAATTGACGTTATTGTATCACAGAGTTTGAGTGTATCTAACTAAAGGGCAGACAACTCTTTTATATGGCGCGTGACTGCATGATTTCCTTCCAATTACGGCACGCTTTGGAAATGAGTAAAATAGACTTTTTATTATTCCAGAGTTTGCGTGTATCTAACGAAAGAACAGACAATTCTCTCATAAGACCGGAAGCGCCTTTCAATACCTGCGCGCATTGGAATTTACGTAGAGCTGAGTGAATGCGAGGTGGGGGTGGGGGTGGGGGTGGGGGGTGGGAGGCGTCCGTTAGAGCCGCGTGCGTGACGTGGGCATCGGCGCCAACACGCACGCGCCGCACTTCCTCCCCCACCCCTCTTTACTCGGCGCCACCTTGTGGCTCGCTCCAAAACTACAGCGTTGGACTGTTGAGGGACACTCAGTACTAGTTACGAAGTACTAGCACAGTATACGTACATATCATCATACAGTAGCCAGGATTATATATATATATATATATATATATATATATATATATATATATATATATATATATATTCACTGCTCCAGCGCCACTGACCGGGAGGTCCTAGGTTCGAGTCCTGACGGCGGCAGGATTTTCGACACTAGCTTTTCAGCTAAGTCGAATTCAGTCGCTGCCTGGAGGAGAATTCAAGCGGCTGGCTGCTCTGATCGGTAGTTTTCCGTGGTTTCTCCGATCAACACCAGGCGAATGCCGGAGCAGTACCCTACCAAACGGGTCACGGACCGCGCGCGATCTGTCATTCCTCTTCCTTGTCCTATCCTCTACCTTTACACACACACTTACACTGACATGTACTATACTATCACATATTCCGGGAGACCGGTCGGGAGCTTAGAGCTTGTCCCGGCTGGAGCGGTGCCCCACTGGTGGGAGAGTCCTAGTTAGGGGGAAACCCAACTAGCCGACGGTAGGTTGGCGCCGGATCTCGTCATCCAGCGGGGGAAGATCACTGCCATTTCTCGAGAAAAACATGCACTACTCTAACGGGACTAATAACCAAAGCAGTTGTCGCGCCCGAAAACACGAAAAAACCAAACCAAACCAAGAAGACGCACATACGGCTAGCGATCCTGGTGGAGACGAAGCAAAACTACCGATAGCTGCTCCTGTAGTATACGGATTTGTTAGTGAAATAACCTATTTAGATCTGATTAAATATTGAAATAATAATTCGTTTTCTTTCTTGTTTTCGTGGTTTTATATTTCTACGATTTCAAGGACAAGTGATTTAACAGCAAGTAAAATTACATAGAACCACAGTTTTTACCTTACATTTGACGTGTAAAGGAACATATTTGATATGCACCAAGACAATTTTTATTCTTTTCCGGTTTACAAATCAACGACAATGCGTGTATCGGACGTGGGCGCACTATTCTGCAATCAAATGCCGCAATAATAAAAGAAATAACCTGGATTGTTTTTCTTTTTTCCAAAAGACTTAGAAAAATCAGACAGAAGGTTGTTCAAAAGCACAACAGAAATCTTATTACTTTCTAGATACCCTTATTTACTACTTAGATTACTTACATTTCTAGATATTTTTTGAAAAGTAAGGAAATACTTGTTCTTCTTCATGATTCCACTATTCATTTTCTAATGGATAACATCCATTAGAAGAAAAGAATTTTTTTTCCTTAGCAATTGTTCAAAACTTCTACTTCACATGTTTTAGTTAGATAAGGAAATAGAAAATACATAAAAAACATTCCCTTTCCGTTGGTCACATGTAGCAGAACGGTGCTGTGTTACGAATGATAAGGGGTCATGTTCCTTTGTGGCCGCGCGTAGCGTTAAAACCGCTGACCAACACGTCGAGTTTTAACAGATTGATTGAGACTGTCGAAGAAATAGATTAATTTTTTTAATAGATTGATTCATTTGTGTTTCCGGGCGCGTCAACTGCTTCGGTTATTAGTCCCGTAAGCATAGTGCATGTTTTTTTCTCGGGAGATGGCAGTGATCTTCCCCTGCTGGATGGCGAGATCCGGCGCCGACCTACCGTCGGCTAGTGGGGTTTCCCCCTAACCAGGACTCCCCCACCAACGGGGCACCGCCGCAGTCGGGACAAGCTCTAAGCTCCCGACCTGTCTCCCTGAATTTATGGTAATGTAGTGCATTTTAGTATATGTGTGCCAGGGGTGAGGGTAACCCTGTAAGCCGATGTATCTTTCGGCCCCTGAGCTCCGCGTTCAGCGGGGAGAAATCACTGCCATCTCCTGCGATAAAACGTGCACTACACTTACGATAATAACGAACTTAGCTGACCCACCCGGAAACACTAATCAATGAATCAATGCAATTTACTGAATTTTGATATTTTGTACAAATATATGTTCAATTATTTCAAAATTAATACTGTGTCAGGTTTTATAAGGACAACAGCAACACATGCATGTTCTAAAATTGTAAATTATATTCTTACGGCTCATTTTATACCCATGCATCATACAATTTTTCTTCAATTAGTAGTCGTATTATTGAATCGTATAAGTTCTTTCAAACAAATTCAAAGAGTATTCACTGGCAGAACATCGGGATTTTCAACGGAGCCGGCTCGAAGACGAATTATTGACGCTCTGCTGCATTTCCTTGGAGTATTTGTTGGAAGCGGCCCCGCTCGCCGAGTGTGTGGGGCGCTGCAATTTCCGGTGCAGCGCGGGGCCGGAAGTGCCGGCAGCGTGGGCGCGACGCCGACGGCCGTTGGGAGCCCACTGCCCACATGGCGCGCACGCCACTCAAGACCCATGGGCAGGGCGCCATCAAGCAGACCCATCGACAGCCTCAATGCCAGAGTACGCAATAGGCTGAGTGGGCTGCAGGCTGTTTTTTTTTTATTTTTTTATTTTTTATTTTATATAGGATTCTCTTAAAAAGTTTAGTTTACAAGAAACTCTTCATTTGTAAAGTTGACTTGTATCTAATTCTTATATACTAACTCTAAACTACAATTGACGAGGGGACTCACCGAGCACCTCTAAAAATTACTGAGGTTTGAAAAATGTTGAGAAAAGAATGAACTGGATATCGGTTTTTTATTCTAGTTGGGTTTTCATTATATTTTCCTAAATTTATATGTCTATGATGATTGATGAGTGTTAGATTGGAATAAAAGTTATTGGCAAGAAAGGCTATGTGATGTGCGATGGGTTTTAGGTTAAGTTCGTGGTGTAATTGCTTATTGGAATTGAACCAGGGAGCGTGGGTGATAGTTCTTAGGTATTTGTTCTGAATAACCTGAATTTTGTTGATATTGTACTTAGCAGCATTTGTCCAAATTGGACAAGCGTACAGGAGAAGAGGTCTAATGATGGTAATGAGTTTAGTATTTTAAATTTGGGTATTTGGTTTTGCATTATGTTTTTGAATTTGGACCAATTTAAGTTGTAAGTTGTAAGTAAGTTGTAAGTATTAAGTTGTATGCCGGAATGGGTGAATGGGGTGGGGGGATTTGATCTGCAGAAACTAAGACTGGGAGGTGATCTGAGTCTAGTTCAAAATGCGGAGTTGAGTGTAAATTGCTATTAATGTTTGTTATTCCTATGTCTAGTATATCCGGAAGCTTGTTTGGATCATGAGGATAATAGGTTGGTTCTGGAGGTGCGAACAAACTAATTCTGTTTGTTACGATATAGTTTAGAAGTTGAGCGTGCAGGCTGGGTGCGTAAGTTTTGGGGGCGGGCGAATTTCTGCGGATGCGAAATTTCATAAGGCGAACTTTTGAATGTTTTTTTTATAGAAATATTTATTTTCATACATCTAACAAAAGAAAGTGTTAACTATCCATTGGTATATACAAATAAAATGAATACAAAATTATCGTATATTTATTAAATCAATACCGAGATGAGAATTATTTTAACGAATACGATCAATTATCTATACGTACACAATATTATTGTCGGTTACATATATTGTACTTTTTTATTGCAAATATTATAATTTTTATAAATTTTATTTTACGTCAAAAAAACAGTTAAAAACTGCGTATGACGTGCTATGGGGAAAGGTGAATTGTGTGCACATTTTCAAAATTCTGTGATCCCTACTACTTAAATTTTGAATTTTTGAAATGGAGGGAAAAAAAACAAAAACTCCCATGTAATAAAATCTATTTTCAAGGATAAACAAGCAATAAAATTTTGAATTTTGAAAGGGAGAAAAAAAACAAAAATAGCTTTAATGTTTTTAAAAAAGCAAATTAAAAGGGAACTAAAATATTTGACAGCCTAGAGCGCACAAAAGTCAAAGTCAGGCACTGGACAGTCTTATTATTTTTATTTATTTAATTTATTTTACGTCAAAAACAGTTTCAAACTGTGGGTGACGTGCTATGGGAAGAAGTGAATTCCGTGCACGTTTTCTCAGCCCCCAAGAACTGTACTTACTCACTAAACAAAATATAGAAAGGAAAACTAAAAATGGGATGATGAAACAAAATTGAGGAAATAAACAGTAGCTCCCACTTTCTAGCTATGTACATACATGCCACATGGTTCACAAGGAACAAATTCATGGCCAAAGAGACGAGAACGACTATCAAGGAAGGATGTGGTGTGGGGCGCGAAGATAGTGGTGGATGACGTGTTGAATTGATAATGAGTAAATGCGAGAACCCAAACACGAACTACTGATGCTACAACTGGACATACTTTTCCACATTATTTGTAACGACTCCATTATTATATTGCTACATGAACCTGCAAAAGTGTTTACAACTAGCAATTTTTTTTTTCTCCATTCCAAAATTCGCAATCGTGTCCATGGAATTCACTCGCAATGGAGTTTACCTCTCGGTCGTACTATGTTTTGCCGACGAAAAAAAAAATAATGGTCTCTTCCATTATAACTAATGCTATTTACGTTAATTAAGAGAGTTAAAGAAAATCAGACCTGCGCCATTCCAGCGCAATTAATCCTCCCCGAGAACGAAGTTTAATAAAAAAAAATTGGAGATAGTTTCGAGAAAATTTCGAAAATATTTAGGAAGCTTCCTCCAAAATCCTTATATCCGTTTCAAACTAGCACGATGTCGAATTCGCTAAGATAGAAGATCGATTGGGGAATATCCATTTTGTAGAAAATCGGCCGAACGGTTTAGCCGCTAGGTTTGTTCACAGACGGGGGTACAAACAAGACGTTTTGCCGTTAATCCGTTTTTCGGTATCAAGGACCCACAAACTATGGATTCTGAGTTCACTCGTGTTAGAGAATAGTATATTCATCAACGAGCGCATAGTGATGGCTATTATTCACGAGTTGATGTTTACGACATGAGTGACGTAAGCGTGAGGGTCGTAATTTCTACGAGAGGAGAATAGCCATTAATAGCGACATGAAGCTCTATTTTCTCTACGACCTTGAAATATTTAGGATAGATCTTGAATCGATTTTGTTTCATTTTAAATTCAAGTATAAGGATTAAGTACATCGAACATTGTTGCAATATATATATATATGATTTTTTTCTGACAAAATTAATCGTGAAATTACTGATGTTAGAAATACTTCTCACAGATTGTGTTGACTGTTAGTCAAAACTGACATCAGTATTCGTATGCGATGATGTTCGCAAGGAATTTTACAAGTTTTTGTATATGATTTTTCAGAATACTTCCTTTATTTTTCTGACAAAATTGTAGAATTGTTCAATTCGATATTTCCTGAATTTCAGGAGTCAAAATTTCATTTTCACTGTCGACAGCTTCAAAATTCATTTTCTATTGAATGATAAATGCGAAATGTAACAAGAAATATATATTTCTAGATTACGTACATGAAACCTCAAAACTATTCACTTGTCTACCGCGGTTCAAAAAAACACGAATTACAAAGAGAATGTGCCCGTGGTTTCCGAAAATTCTGAGAATGGAACTGGTCGACAGGCCTTAGATTCCGACTTGAAATCCACGGGTGAGTAATCGATGTCATTCGTCGATTAAATATACAACAGTATATTTTATCGAATATATTGTACAATATATATGAACAAAGTAAGTGTAAATAACGGCTGAGAATAAGACAAAACCATGGAAAACTACCAATCAGAGCAGCCGGCCGCCAGAATTCTCCTTCAGGCAGCGACTGAATTAGATCTAGCTGGAAAGTTAGTGTGGAAAATGCTGCCGCCGTTGGGAGTGGGAACCTAGGACCTCCCGGTCAGAGGCGCTGCAGTGCCATCAGTTGCTGATCAGGCACTGATCTACCGCTCCCGGTCTTCTCAGGTTGAGGAGACCAGAACACGGCGCAGGGATGCCAACGTGCCAATCACACGTACCCGGTAACCCTTGGTCGCAAGGCCGGGACGCCGTCCAGACATCGTCGGAGGCTATTGCGCCAAATTACAGAAATTCACACGTCTAGTTTTTGTAGGTACTTAGTATACAACTCAATAATTCGATTCGCTAATTTTCTGATTCCTTGAGTATCGATGGAAAGTTGCACTATCACTAATTAGGTTTCAATTAAATAATTTCGTCATTTGCGTTGTCTTTCGTTCATTTATTGCGAGAATTTTTTTTCCGGAATATTCTATCATTCCGTTTAGATAACAATAATGTTGATTTCGATTACGTATCTTTCTGCCCATTGTGTGGCTGTACGTCACAACCAGCGATATACAGCGCATCCGCTCACAGAGAACGCAAGGCCGGACACCGAGTTCATCTATTTGTTGGAGCGGAAGTGTCTGATCAGTTTTAAAATTCTTGAGTTCGCAATCACATTTGGCGCATTTTTAACAACTGGTTTCGGTTTATTCATTGAGAAAAAGACCTCCGTTTTTCTGCTCTCTTAGCAAGCAAGTATACGACCATTATTACGTAAAAGTTATAGGCTTACAATACACAAAAGTATAGATAATGTTATACTATATAGATCGCGGCCCTTTCCCACTTCATCCCATCGTTTTGTAAGACTTATCATTTACCAGAGAAGAAAGACTGTCGATGGTACTCTTTTACCATAGTAACAAAATATCACTATGAAGTATTGTGTAACTAATTTTCACGGGTTTCAGGTTCGGGACCCTGTTCTGTATAAAACCAAGCTGCGATCGTACGAAACAAAAGGAATTAAAAATAACAAACAGTACTGTCTAACAGCGTCGATCTGTTGCTGGAGTTGCTGGAGAAAGCAAACGCAAACAAAGTTATGACGTCACAAAAACGAAGCGGGCGAATTATATCTTCCCATTTTTAAAGTGATATAATTCATAATAAAAAAAAAGGTCACAATTTTTTTTATTGTTGCCCTAATAGGCATTTACGAATACTATTTTTTTAAATTCCCTATACGGTTAAATGAGTTCTAGGAATTCTATCGATAGTATTGGAAATTGATGATGGTTGATGGTGCTTAAAAGTCAGATGAGGTGAGGTACAAGGGCATGCGCTGCCTAAAATAACGGGTTAGCTACATTACTGAGCCCCTATCTACCGATTGAGTCCTGTTTTCAGACGCGTCTACTGCTAGGAACATTAGACATGTAAGTATAGTGGATTGCTTTTAACGCAGAAGATGGCAAAAATCTTCCACCGTTGGACGGCGAGATCCGACGCCGACCTACCGTCGGCAAGCGGGCTTTCCCGCAACCAGGTGTCTCCCACCAGCGGGGCACCGCCCCAGACACGACAGACTCTAAGCTCCCCACCGATCTCCCGACATTTGTGGTAGTATGGTGCATGTCAGTGTGTAAGTAAAGGATGAGGATAGGGCAAGGAAGAGGAAGGAAAGATCGCGCGCGGTCCGTGGCCCGCTTATTAGGTTTAGAAGTGGGGGGAGGTGCGGAAGAAGAAGAGGAGACACGGGGAGCGGGAGGGGGGGGGGGGGGGAAGAAGGCGGGCGGGCGCTGGCGCCGCATCCGGCGCGGTTTTCCCTGCAGCGCGGAGACAGGCCACGGCGGCGGCAGCGCTATCTGCGGAAATCCCTCGACGCGTCACGTCCGCCCCGCCACGCCCCTCCCGGCCACGCGCCACGCGCCCCGGCGGGCACGGCCCACTCGCCACTCAACACGGATTGCGTTTTCGTGTTCCCGGGCGCGTCAACTGCTCTGGTCATTAGCCCGGTTAGTGTAGTGCATGATTTTTTCTCGGGAGATGGCGGTGGTCTTCCCCCGCTGGATGGCGAGATCCGGCGCCGACCTACCGTCGGCTGGTGGGGTTTCCCCCTAACCAGGACTCTCCCACCAGCGGGGCAACGCCCCAGCCGAGACAAGCTCTAAGCTCCCGACCGGTGTCACGGAATATGTGGTAGTGTAGTGCATGTTAGTGTAAGTGTGTGTGTAAGGGGGAGAGGATAGGACAAGGAAGAGAAAGGACAGATCGCGCTCGGTCTGTGGCCCGTTTGGTAGGGTACTGCTCCGGCATTCGCCTGGTGTTGATCGGAGAAACCACGGAAAACTACCGATCAGAGCAGCCGGCCGCGAAAATTCTCCTCCAGACAGCGACTGAATTCGACCTAGCTGCAAAGCTAGTGTCGAAAATCCTGCCACCGTCGGGACTCGAACATAGGACCTCCAGGTCAAAGGCGCTACAGTGACATCAGTTGCCTTGAGCCTCGAGACATCAGGCGGCTGTCCAATTCTACTCTGGCGGGGTCGGCTTAGGTGGCTCAGAGCACCAAGTGATGTCACTGCAGTGCCTCCGACAGGCAGCTCCTAGATTTCCATTCGCGACGGTGGTGGATGGATTTTCTACTCTGTCTACGTAGTTAGGTCGAAATCTGTCGCAGTCTGGAGAGAATAGTAGAGGTTGGCAGCTCTGATCGTATCAGGAATCTCAAACGTGGGTATTTGCGTCAAAATCTCGACGTAGTTTGTATACAACCTTAGAAAAATCTGTCTGAATTACACACACGAACTAGAGCCAGATGGACAGGGGTTTCTTCAGTGTGGATCAAATCCTACGTTTGGTTTAGCCGCTAGGTGTGTGCACAGACGGACGGACGGACAGATAGATGGTCGGACGGACGGACAGACGAACGAACAGACAGACAGACAGAGGGGCAGACTGACGGACAGACAGACACAGATGGACGTTGTGAAAAAAAAAAACCCTTTTTCGGTATCAGGGGACCCCAAAACGTGTATTTCCGTTGAAATCTTGAAATCGATTTTCTTCAGCATTTCATAACTTCCTCTATACTACGTATTCCGTATATAACTATGTATACGAGAAAGTAAAAATAGAAAATTACCAGTTACATCCCTCTGGCTCTCCTTTGGCTCTTAAACCCAGTTCACGCCTGCGTCAATCCGCTTTCTTTTCCGAACTCTTGTTTACTCGCAGATTAATATTTATTTTAACCGTCAATGGTAGATCCATTTCGGTCCTCGATAAGATATCACAAGGAACAGGAAACTACACCACTCGACGAAAAGCATGAGAGTGAAATTACAACACACAGAGGAAGCTTTAGAGGAAACGTAATAGCAGCAGCGGAAACTATGGAGGTTTGGCCGGCTTCTTACTCAAATATTTTTCTCCATTCCTTTTGATCATAAACATTTTTTTGTTATGGTATGTAAAGAAAGATCACATAATAGTATTTATTATAAGATTTTCTATCGTCTTCTAACAAGTATAATCTGTAATAAACAGTTTTATGTGAAATATGTAGATGTAGGTCAAACCTCCTGAGAAGCGGAAGGTTTGCACCACCATTCAATCAAAACTGAAAAGGATAATTTAATTAAATAATGAATTAGTGTATATCACTGGCGAAGTTGGTTATTAAAAAAATATTTTATTGTTAGACACAATTTAAAAAATAATTGTGTAAGTTCAACTGTCATGTTCAGTGTTCTCTGATAAATGTAGAGAATTGAGAGAGAAATGTATTTACGATGAACTAATTGTACAAATAAAAAAAATCAATTCCTACAACAGCAGATACTTTCTCGCGGTATTTTTAACTGCTCGGCTATATTACACTACTACATAAACATGTAGAAATGTTTTCAACCACAAAAATTATTTTTCGCACCAAGGCTTGAATTCAGGTCCTAAGAGTTAATTCGCCGTCAAACCTACTTCTACGCCACAGAAGCGGCGAATGGCTCAAACTCGCAACGACGCTTCAAAATTCAACCCAAAATTTTTCCCATACGTAATTTTATAAAATATTTGTTTTCAGATTCCTCGCCACTCTGTATGGATGGCAGAAAGGGTAATCGGCTATCAATAGGTAAAAGCGATTATTTTAAACGCAATCCATCGACCGAGCTAGCGGGACAATATTTAGTTTTCTTAGAAGCAATAATAGCTCAAAATATTATCGTAACCTTTTTGCTGGCCCCCATGTTAACATAAATTCGGAAACGGGTTACGACGACACCCCCAATAATTTTGGCAGTTTGTGAGCTTCAATCTTTGAACGGTAGAAGTTATGGCAATACAGTTTTCACAGAAGTGCATGAAGGATGGAACTAGTTTACACGTACACTCGTTTCCATTTTATCACTTGCATTTCACAAGATATTGAGATAACTTCGTTTTTATTTCGAGTCGCAAAAAGTCAAAATGTTTTAAAATAATGTTTATATACCATATGACAATATGTATAACATCCAATTCGTCTTTTTACGCTCGTAATGATAGACTAAAAAAGTTGTCTAGTTCCATTTGAGTTTCCTCACTACTTCGTAAAACACAAGTGAGAAAATATAAATGAATTAGCTCCATTCCCTCACGCATTTCCGTGAAAACTGTATTGCAATAACTTTACCCGTTCAAAAATTGCACGAGGTGCTAACGTTACGTGACTCACCCTGTATATTGTTTTATGTTTACTATAGTAGTTTCCCGTAAGTCTTGATCCACGTGATGGAAAATTCCTGCTGGATTTTTTTTCGCAAGAAGCACAAGGACAACTCGCAAGGCAAAATGGCACGGCAACGGACGAGGGAAGGGCAGTTGACTATCGCAGCCCGCAGGCGAGGAGCGGATGCGCGTTTCAACAGATAACCAAGTATCAGCAGCAGCGGAAGGCCTTCCCTGGAAGCCACCTCTGTTTTAGAATGATTTCTCGAAGGATGAGCCAAAGTGACAGCGACAGCTAGTGCTGGTAACATCACTGAAGGCTCTGTGGTCCTCATGCCCTTCAGCCCAAAACACTCCCTTCCGGCATTCGTTTGCAGTTGGCTAACTTGTAAATGGCTTCGGCGCTTCCTTTTGTGACGTCCTCGGCCGACGAAAATATAGTGCACCGCGAGAAAAAATTGATATAAGGGAGTGCAGTGTTACGTGCGCTTCTGAAAAAATTCTTTTTTTTTTCTATAAACATTACCATAAATGTACGTTTTGTGTGATAAATATTACGTTTATTTTAAAACCGATAAATTAATTTAAATTAAAATATCAGTTTCAAATTCAAAGGGCTGCAACAAGAGAAAAATCAATTGGGGGGTATCAATATTGGAGAAAATCAGCTGAAAGTTAAGCCGCCGACGTTTACAGACGGACGGACAGACAGACGAATAGCGATACGCTGGTATTCGAGTTTTCGGTACGAAGGGCCCAGAAAACATGGATTCTAGCTACATGTGTTGGAGGATTTTTTCTAAAATTAGCAACTGGAACTAGCACTTGTTTTAGGGACACTGTAATTAGAGTTTTCCTGCGGAAAATGCTTCGTTTTTTCGCGCAGCATTACATAAATTTCTCTACTTCGCAACGAGAAAGTAGAAAGAAGATGAAGTCAAAGAAGTATACAAAGGCAAAGTAGAGGACACAAACGAAGACAAAGCCAAAGAAGAGGAAAAAGAAGATAAAAACGAAGAAGAGAAAGTTAAAGAAAACAAAGGTAAGGACAGATGCAGGCAATGACAAAGTAAAAGAAGAAGCAAAAGCAAAGCAAGTGTTAAATAAGAATACAAGGGCAGAGAAGAAGACACAGACGCAGGCAAAGAAGGAGAGGAATAATATAAAAGCGAAGAAGAGAATATTACAGAAAAAACAAAGGCCAGGAAGAAAGGCGTAGGCAAAAAGTTAAAGAATAATACAAAGGATAGGCGAAGACAAAGGCAACGAAAAATAATATAAAAGCGAAAAGGAATATTACAGAAAAAACGAAGGCAAGGAAGAAGACTGGCAAAGGCGAAAAAGAAAAGCAAGTTAAGGGATGCAGAAGAAAAGAGTTAAAGAGGAATGCCGAGTGTGGCGGTTGGCGGGCGCTGGTGATTCAGGCGGCCTTGGGCGCTAAAGGCATGGGCGCTGGGACCGGTCCGCTGTCTGGGCTTCGTGGCCATCGATTCCCAGCGGAGCGTTGCCGCTGACTCCGCAGAGACAGTGGGACGGCTCCACCCCCACGGAGGCGGAGTTTTCATGCTAGCTACATCAGGGGTGTCACACTTGCTACGCCTCAGGGGACACAAAGATAACCTTTAATATGGTTGCGGGCCATATTTTCAGGACTACAGCGATCCACCGTACCACAACCAAGTGAAACACATTTATTTATTTAATCAAAAACTGTATGTGACGTATGGGAGAGAAAAGCAACTTCGCACGCTTTCTTGGGTTTCAGAATCCCTTTCCAACAATTTAACTATTAATAGTTGAAAGATGGAAAAATAATAGTAATAGTAAATTTAAAAAAAGCGAGAGATGAACATTTCAAAAACTAGATATTTTCGTTGCCGAATTATAGAAAACTTACTTTTAACGATAAACGAACGAACGGATTTAATTTTTCTGTATTGCTAACAAAATATAAACTTACTCTAAGCTCTTCTAACACTACATGTAAAGCTCCAGAAAACGTGCGTATAGTGAAGCTACATTTACGTCCAGAAGCACATTGGAATGGTTGTGACGTTTCTAAATTTACTACAGAAAATCCTTAAATTTAAACTCAACCTTTTTTTTTTTTATTAGGAGGTTTTTAACCTCGAGAGGGCACATGCATTAGGCGCACAATGTTTCCGCTCGATACACTATCTGGGGTCAGTGAGATTTCTACCACAATAGTAGGCTATTTAATTTTAATGTGTATTACATGTAGCCAAACACGTGTTTCGGGAACACTCTTCCCATCCTCAGTGGTTCCAAGTAACACAGATTAAACACATAAATCCATAGAGAGTCGTCAAAGGATGACGCCATTTTATTCGTACGATCTACGAATAAAATGGCTAAAATATGTTTGGCTAAATGTAATACATATAATAAATTATATAGCCTATTAGTGTGGTAGATATCTCACTGACCCCAGATAGTTTATCATGAAGTACCACAAAATCTCCGCTGCCACCACAGAATTTATTTCCGTTCGATATTCACGTTTTACTAATAACACTCCGCAGGCCACAATAAACGGTGTTTTCGGTCCCAGGTGTGTCAGTCGGACAACACTTAGTTAGAGAGCTAGGTCGAATTCAGTCGCTGTCTGGAGGGGAATTCTAGCGGCCGGCTGCTCTGATCGGTAGTTTTCCGTGGTTTCACCGATCAACACCAGGCGAATGCCGGAGCAGTACCCTACCAAACGGACCGTGCGCGATCTGTCCTTCCTGTTCCTTGTCCTATCCTCTCCCCTTACACACACACAAATCGAGACATTAGAACTTGTTCCAACCGAGCGGGTGTCCTTGCATGCGAGATATCTGGAGGGAGAAACACCGCTGCCAAGACGTAGGCCTGCACCAAATCTCATCATCGTGTGGGCAAAGAACACCGCCATCACCATCCATTACAGACACGAGACTAATGAACTTAGTTGTTAAAGAGCCCGGATATGCACAATAATAAAATCTGTATGTACCTCACTCTCCAACATTCGCTTTCATCTACCTTGAGGTATAATGGAAACTGAACGAACAAAATATTATTAAAAATAATTGTTTTGGAAAGATGCATCCGAGATACTTCTGAGATGATTCTTCAGGAAAGTCGACTCAAATATTACACAACGACTGAACAAGAGTTGTTTCGATACTTCATCTCAAGTGATCAGAAGTGGCGCTGATAAAACCAACCACATTATTTATTTTTATTTTTTTAAAGTCCTAAAAACATATACGTGACGTACTGAGACAAAGACAGGTAAATTTACATACATTTATTCTCGAATTTTACTCACAAAGTAACACGAAGGTGAATTTTCCCCAGAAAATTCGCATTATTATAGCTAATGTGTACAAACTCTCTTGAAGTTTCCAGAAACTAATTTTTAAAGGATTTCATTTTACAAATAGAATTCGTTTAACACTTTACGGAATAATCACAAATACCCACATTTAAAGGTGGGCACGTTACACGAATAATCTTAGACAAAAAAAGCACATAATACCATTGGAGAAATACAGAGCAAATGTCCTGTTACATTCCACGTAGAACAGGAAGGAAGAACACTATCTTAGAACAGGAAGAAAAAACGGAAAGAAATTCAACAAACTTACTATCTTTCAACGCAGGAATTATTGTGTGGCTTTATTGTATCTCCAATGTTTATTCTCTTTGTAGTATATTTAAGTAAAATCTCAACTTCCGGCACAAATATTTAAAATATTCTTAGATCCGCTCGTATATCATACAGGCTCACACTTACTTTTGTAATTTTTAAGGCCATTTGAATATTTCAATCAAATCAGAAAAAATATATAACACGAGGAAAAATTATTACAGTTTTACACACTATATAAAACTAACATTAATATAGACTTCAACAGATAAAATATGCCTTTAAAAAACGTCCTTCCGCTAACCCGAACGCTTGAACGGAAAAACTTCGTCGGAGATATGATGACCGCATCCATGAAATCACAGACTGTTTTCTGAAGTTTACGACAAAGTCATCAATAAACGTCACTTCAATGACAGTTGAGGTGATGGCAATGAACAATTACGTGTATGTCGAATACGAGAATAATCAAAATATACAACACCCATTTTTTATTTGCGTTGGAGATACATTTAATTTAGTTTCTACCTTCACCGAATATATTTTCGAACTAATGTATCAGAACTGTAAGTCGTCACTCGCCCCTACTTCTAGCAATGCCATCGTCAGACATGACGTTAACGTGTTTCGCGACCTGCCTTCTTAGACTAACCTCTATCTCTCGTGGAGAGAAGTTTCAGGGGTAAATGCAACGCCCTTCAAATAACTCGCGACGGCGACGCGGGTTGCATAAGTCAACAGGGGCCCACATCCTCAACACGATTTTGTTGAAACCAACGAAGCAACCACAAACCGACAAGCCTCCTTCAAGCTTATGACGTCACTCCGAACCGGATGTTGATAACCAGCGCTCTCTTCCTTCTTCCTGCTGCAGGGTACCGCGGCCACGTCGCTCTCATTTCACACATGAGCTACTTGCTCGCACTGGAAATGCTCATTAAAATCCAGCACTACATCTATTCATTTGTTGTCACATAGGCAGCCAAATTATTTCATTTTTGGTGCCTTACTTCGAATATAAATAATTATGACCATTCCTTGAGATGAAACAACAGAAAAGGGCATACATTTCACACGTCGCACGTTCGAGATATACTTAATTTTCCCTCGAAAACAGACGAGTGCATTACAGACAGAAAAAGAAATTTGTCATAAGTAGGGAACGGATTTCCATGTAATTAATGCTTTTACAGGAACTAGATACCTGCATTCTATAATTTGTTAGTTTACAAGACATTCTGAATGAATTGGAACCATTTTTATTTTACATATTTTGGGATAGTTACATATTTTTATATATTTTACCTCCCACCACCACCACCTTCTCGTAAACATTGTAGATGAACATATTTTCGTACAATGAATACATACAATGAACGTATTTCGAATTTCGAATAAAATTCTTAGAAGAGGTTGAACCTACTTTCAGCCATTCCGAATGCTTGTTAAGAACTGATCGGCGACGTTCTATGCTCGGAAAATGCTTGTGGAGAACAATTTTAAACACAATAATGAATTTTTATTTTACATATATTTTATTTTTTCTTATATGATTTGGAAAAAAGTAAGTACATACGTATGCACATATTTTGCATTTTTATTATAAAAAATTCCGTTCCCTAGTACCGGGAGCGGTAGCTCAGTGTATCAACTGATGTCATTGCACCGCCTCTAACCGGGAGGTCCTAGGTTCGAGTCCTGACGGCGGGAGAATTTTCGACACAAGCTTTTCAGCTAGGTCGAATTCAGTCGATGTATGGATGACAATTCTAGTGGCCGGCTGCTCTTATCGGTAGTTTTCCGTGGTTTCACCGATCAACACCAGGCCAATGCCGGAGCAGTACCCTAACAAACGGGCCACGGACCGAGCGCGATCTGTCCTTCCTCTTCCTTGTCTTATCCTCTCCCCTTACACACCCACACGTACACTAACATGCACATATAACACTACCACATATTCCGCGAAACCGGTCGGAAGCTTAGAGCTTGTCCCGGCTGGGGCGGTGCCCCGTTGGTGGGAGAGTCCTGGTTAGGGGGAAACCCCGTTAGCCAACGGTAGGTCGGCGCCGGATCTCACCATCCAGCAGGGGAAGATCACCGCCATCTCCCGAGAAAAAACATGCTCTACGCTAACGGGTCTAATGACCAAAGCAGTTGACGCGCCCGAAAACACGAAAAAAATCAATCAATCGAAACCGTTCCCTAGTCATAAGAAAGCTCACTGAACGGCCGTCAAGTAAGGCCGCAAGAGCGCGCCACGTCCCAGACGCCGAAGGTCTGTGAGCGTAAGTATCTACCGAGACTTCGGAGAACATTACCTTCTCCCGTCAACTCGCGACGGGATCACATTGTTTGAAAATCAGCGGTTTCGTCAGTGTAAATAACCGGTTATACGCGCGTATCGACACCACTGAAATTTGAAATACTTACGAAAGATCGGTCTTGCGTTTCGACACTACGTTTCCTTAGATACTCCGCGAAGCAGCGTCTTTTCTCACTTCGTGTGAATTTCATTACACACAAGAGTAACGGGATAGAAACAGAAAAGAAACCGATTTCTTTCCGCCCAGACTAAGGCAACACTGATATTTCCTTCACTATTTAATGTGAAAAGCAAATCCCAAAGCCTAGGTGTGCCTACAGTCTTAATGTTTGTCGTTTTCAGAATCTTTCCTCATGATAAACGCTCAGAAAGACGTACTTTCATCGGACCAATATTCAAAGCTCATCACTTAAACTATCTTCGCTGCCTCAACATAATTTTTATCATCAAAAATTCTTTCAAAAATGACCATTAAAGGAAGTACATACTCTATCCCTTGCAGTGGCAGAATCTGGAAGGGAAGAATGAGGGTCATCCCCCCAAAAGTCCTAGTTTTTGTTTGTTTGTTACATTCTTTTATTTGGCAAAATTGATTACAATTTTTATTTGTTAGAATTAGGTAATTATTTAAAAAATGTAAAGTATCTTTTGTATTTGATCATGATGTCCCAAACAAATTAAGCATGTTTAAACATATTTGTGAGACAAATCATAGAACCCTAAAACATAAAACAAGAAAAGAAAGCTGGCTTAGATTCCATAAGGCGATGGCAGTACCAGAATTGTTATTTGGAAGCGAAACTGAATCCTTTCAAAAACAGAAATGAGATTTCTAATAGCTGTAAAAGGGACTAGATAACAAAATTACGAGTGAAGAAATACGTAACTGATATTTAGTCTTGAGAATAAGATCAGTGTCACTGAAAAAAACTGGTGCAGCCATTTGGAGCGAATGAGCAAAGCCAAACTCCTCAACTCCACTCGAAGAATAAGATGATGAAAAATTTGATCTTACCTCAAATGAAGCATGGTCATGAAATTTTGTAGTAATATAACCGGAGTGATACTACAGAAATTAGTATAGTGTTTTTGTTTATTTCAAAAAATAAACACGTTAATATCTTTTGGACCTTGCGTGATAGAAACATTTTATAATGATTTCCGAAATCAGCGTGATCATTTCCTTTACAATTTCCTACATTCATTCTGGAGGAACGAAAATTTTTTTTGTTCTCTAGTGTAATACGTAAATAAATTAATAAAGAGACGAGACAGAATCTAAGGAGACGAGAGAAAATCTAAGGAGACGAGAGAGAATCTAAGGAGACGAGAGAGAATGTAAGCAGACAAGAGAGAATCTAAGGAGACGAGACAGAATCTAAGGAGACGAGACAGAATCTAAGGAGACGAGACAGAATCTAAGGAGACGAGAGAGAATCTAAGGAGACGAGAGAGAGAATCTAAGGAGACGAGAGAGAGAATCTAAGGAGACCAGAGAGAGAATCTAAGGAGACCAGAGAGAGAATCTAAGGAGACGAGAGAGAGAATCTAAGGAGACGAGACAGAATCTAAGGAGACGAGAAGAATCTAAGGAGACCAGACAGAATCTAAGGAGACCAGACAGAATCTAAGGAGACCAGACAGAATCTAAGGAGACGAGACAGAATCTAAGGAGACAGACAGAATCTAAGGAGACCAGACAGAATCTAAGGAGACCAGACAGAATCTAAGGAGACGAGATAGAATCTAAGGAGACGAGAGAGAATCTAAGGAGACCAGACAGAATCTAAGGAGACCAGACAGAATCTAAGGAGACCAGACAGAATCTAAGGAGACCAGACAGAATCTAAGGAGACGAGATAGAATCTGAGACCAGACAGAATCTAAGGAGACCAAGAAGAATCTAAGGAGACCAGAGAGAATCTAAGGAGACCAGAGAAGAATCTAAGGAGACCAGAGAGAATCTAAGGAGACCAGAGAGAATCTAAGGAGACAGAGAGAAATCTAAGGGGAGACAAGAGAAGTGGAAGAAAATGCCCCTGCCCCCTGAAGGCTCGCCCCGTCCAAGGGGGTGCCAGGAGGCCGTGAGGCGCCTGGCCGGATGACCAAACGCTGACGTCACGAGCGCCCGCAGGGGCTCCAGCCTAATCCGCTTCAGGGAGCGAACACACGCTCCAAATACCACAGCGCCCTTCACCTTTCGGGCACCCACCCAGTTGGCTGATTCACTGAGAGGCAGTGGTTCCGTGCGCGTCAACTACTAGGGTCATTACTCCCGCACGTGCAGCGCGTGTGTTTGCTCGGGAGGTGGCGGTGATCTTTCCGAGCTGTAAGAGGAGATCCGGCGCCGTCCTACCGTCGGATAGCGGGGTTTTCTCATTACCAGGACTCTCCCACCAGCGGGGCACCGCCCCAGCCCGGATAAGCTCTAAGCTCCCGACCGGTCTCCCGGAATATGTGGTAGTGTAGTGCATGTTAGTGGAAGTGTATGTGTAAGGGGAGAGGATAGGACAAGGAATAGGAAGGACAGATGCTCCAGTATTCGCCTGGTGTTGATCGGAGAAAACACGGAAAACTACTTAGCAGCAAGCAACCTGATCTTTCGCGACTGAATTTGAGCCAGCTATCTAGATAGTAACGTCGAAATTCCTAGTGGCCATGGGAACTCAAACATAAAACAGTCAGAGTCACTGGCAGCGTCATCAGTTGATGCCCTGAGCCACCTCTCCCGGTGGGAGTACTCCGAGATAACTGCTTTCGGCAACTACAAATTCCACTTCAAAGAACCGCCTGGAATCGAACCCGGGCACCAGCAGTGGACGTCTTGCATGCTGACGCAAGAAGCCGTCCTATTGCGCGGTTGTTTAGCTAGTGTGAGGAACTCGGCGCCGTCGGGACTCGAACCCGGGTCCGAACAGCTGCCCGAGCCGCTGTGCGAAGCGCCGCGTACACCGGCGCGACCGGTTCCAAGGCCCCCTCCCCACACGCCACACCCACCACCAGACTGCACACGCGCGCCCGTGGTGGCTGCTCAAGTAGAAAGCCGCATTGAGCGAGGTGCCTGCACTGCCAATGATGTATTAATTGATTGATTCGTGCTTCCGAGCTAAGGCCATGAAGCCTGTTTTCCCACCTGACCCCGCAAATTCGACTACGCTCCTTTCACCATCTGACAGACGAAGAAGCTATCACCCGGGCGATAAAACTGGTGTTTTGAATTTTGCTCAGAGGCTTCTTTTAGGCTGGAGGATCTTTTACATGTACAAAATCTACAACATGGGACATTCGGCTTTACTTCCGCAGCCAAGGAAGGCGTACGTAAGTTTTTTTCAACACGACGGCACGGAAAAACTGAAAATAGAGGATCCTGTTTGAACCCGCGAACTTCGGCACAACAGGTCGATACGCTAACCGTTACATCACCGAACCCGCATCCCAACTTCCTCATTGTGCCGAAAATATTCGCGGAGAACATTTCGCCTTGAGAAGTTTTGCGAGTGAGGTGGACAGTTTCAGAAGAACAAGACTCTCCTCTTTATTGGCTCCTTGACCTTTCGGCAGGGCTTCTCGAAGGTCGGAAGTTCGCTTCATTGCTTCTTCCTGCCCGAATTTTCCATCGCACTAACAGGGCGTCGTCAGCCAATCAAGTTACGGAAAAGCAACTCAGCCAATTAAGGTGAAACAACTCTACGAAAACCGGGAGCGGTAGCTCAGTGCATCAACTGATGCCACTGCAGCGCCTCTGACCGGGAGGTCCTAGGTTCCCACTTCCCACGGCGGCAGGATTTTCGACACTAGCGTTTCAGCTAGGTCGAATTCAGTCGCTGCCTGGAGGAGAATTCTAGCTGCAGGCTGCTCTGGTCGGTCGTTTTCCGTGGTTTCTCCCATCAACACCAGGCGAATGCCGGAGCAGTACCCTACCAAACGATCTTTCCTTCCTCTTCCTTGTCCTATCCTCTCCCCTTACACACACACACATACACTCACATGCACTACACTACCACATATTCCGGGAGACCGGTCGGGAGCTTAGAGCTTGTCCCGGCTGGGGCGGTGCCCTGCTGGTGGGAGAGTCCTGGTTAGGGGGAAACCCCACTAGCCGACGATAGGTCGGCGCCGGATCTCGCCATCGAGCGGGGGAAGATCACCGCCATCTCCCGAGAAAGAACATGCCTTACACTAACGGGACTAATGATTAAAGCAGTTGACGCCCTTGGAAACACGAAAAAATCAAACCAAACCAACTCTACGAAAACATTATGACACAACGAAACAGTCAATAACAGTTGGATTCGCGCGAAAATTCTGCACTTTGTAAATCATCGATTTAAAACTGAAAGTCACTTCGTATTGGAAAAAAACATTTCAAACGGCTAGCCCCCTGAACTGTGCATTACAGAATTACAGGCCCGGTATTTTGCATGAGGAAATATTCTAATATTACTAAAGCGTTCAGGTGAAATTTTACAGACCATTCTACTCACGAAATTTCAGCTAATAGCGTGCAAAAAATGGAAACATACACACGAATCAGAGATTTACTCATGAATTATTACCAGTTGATGATTAGCACCAGTTAGAAGGTGTTAATGTTCGCACTTTTTTTTCAGGAGCAGAGCTCATATATTAGTGGTATTTTTTAAAATTTCATGGCCTATTGTGGGTCAATTGTCGCCACTTTAAAAGGAAAATGTTAGTCAAGGTTTTCCTCGGATTCTAATGATGAAGTGGACTAAATAATTTCCGAATGTAAACCAATTATGAATAGAAAATATGTTTGGAAACAATCTGAGAACTTTTGTCAAGAAAGAAAATACAAATAAGAAGAAACGAGAAAACTGAATGGACAAGAATACAAAGATAATACCGAACAAATTAGGAATACATCTACTATACAAAATAGCGAGAAGTTTCCTTTAAACTTTAAACTTCGTTTTCGAAATTTCGTTGCGCTTTTGATTCAACGAAATGTACTGCGAGTACGTTTCGCTAAATCAAAAGCGGAAAGTGAAACGGTTCAATTTGGAGTCCAAAGGAATTTCAGAGAAAACTTTAAATTTGACGGATTTCTATTTAATGAAGGGTATGCGAACTTTCAATATCTCTCGCAAATCGCTCAAAGAGCTTTTATTTTCTCTTCCACTAGAACAAAGAGCTTTTAATAATGTCAAAAGTCGTAATAAAATGGTAATAAAGTGAGAGAGTTCATGATGTCATAGAAAGGTCTTTCGAAATGTTGCTGTTATTCGCATACATTTAATGAACGCACGAGCGTTGTTTCATAAACGTAGTCGTTTGTTTGTGTGAGCACAACAGGGCAGAAATAGCCAGAGGGATGTAGAGCTCGACACGTCAGCACAGAGAGGGCCATGACGGATCAATAATAATAATAACAATTACAACAACAACAACAATAATAATAATAATAATAATAATAATAATAATAATAATAATAATAATAATGTATATTACTGGCGAGGCTCGGGCCGTAAGGCTGACAGGAGTGAGGGCCATCCTCATCCAATCGGTAGCTTCCATACCATAAATTAAAATCGGAACGAAGGTAGTCAGTCTCCCTCTTCTGCCAGATTGTGACCTTGAAGGGACTTCCTGTTTCAATCGGAGTATATCCGTGGCAGAAATGGCAGTGGCTGATCCGAAGGCGCCCAAATAATATTTTCTAACGCACGAGATGAGGAAACGCAAGGTTTTTCTTCTCGTGAGCTTAAAATCCGAGTTCTGTCTCTTCCCTTACTACGCCTGGAGGACGGAACGTTTGATCATCAGTTTCGTATCATCGGTAGCTACTCGCCGGACGCGTAAGTCTGACGACCAACTGCTGCCTGGTCGGCATTTCCTTCGCATGGCAGGGCTGAACATGGAAGGTTTTGATTGAATGATTTTTTCGGGTTTCCAGGAGCGCCAACTGCTTCGGTCATTAGTCCCGTTAGTGTACTGCAGGCTTTTTCTCGAGAGAGAGCGCTGATCTTTCCCCGCTGGATGGCGAGATCCGGCGCCGACCTACCATCGCCTAGTGGGGTTTCCCCCTAACAAGAACTCTCCCACCAACAGGGCACCGCCCCAGCCGGGACAAACTAAGCTCCCAACCGGTCTCCCGGAATATGTGGTAGTGTAGTGCATGTTAGTGTAAGTGTGTGTGTAAGTGGAGAGGATAGGACAAGGAAGAGGAAGGATAGATCGGGCGCGGTCCGTGGCCCGTTCGGTAGGGTACTGCTCCGGCATTCGCCTAGTGCTGATCGGAGAAACCACGAAAAACTACCGATCAGAGCAGCCGGTCGCTAGAATTCTCCTCCAGGCAGCGACTGAATTCGACCTAGCTGAAAAGGTAATGTCAAAAATCCTGCCGCCGTGGGGAATGGGAACCTAGGACCTCCCGGTCAGAGGCGCTGCAGTGACATCAGTTGAAGCACTGAGCTACCGCTCCCGGTAACATGGAAGGGCAGATTAGGGCAGAGGATGGAGCGGGGGGCCACGTACGCCGCCCGGACGCCAGCCCAGCCCCGCCCTCCGCGCCCGCCTAGACAAAAAGCCCTTCGCCGCCCGAGTTAGCCAAGAGGCAACCTTGCTGTTGCCCCGCAGCGACTCTGACCGGGCGCTCCTCGTGTTCGACGTGTGCCGGGGAGGATTTTCCACACCAGCACCGTAGCTAGATCTGTTTGGTTTGTTTTTTTTCGTGTTTCCGGGCGCGTGAACTGCTTTGGTCATTACTCCCGCTCGTGTAGAGCATGTTTTTTCTGGGGAAATGGCGGTGATCTTCCCCCGCTGGATGGCGAGATCCGGCGCCGACCTACCTAGTGGGGTTTCCCCCTAACAGGACTCTCCCACCAGCCTGGCACTGCCACAGCCCGGACAAGCTCTAAGCTCCCGATCAGTTTCCCGGAAAATGTGCTAGTGTAGTGCATGATAGTATAAGTGTGTGTGTGTAAAGGGAGAGGATAGGACAAGGAAGAAGAACGACAGATCGCGCGCGGTTCGTGGCCCGTTTGTTAGGGTACTGCTCCGGCATTTGCCTGGTGTTGATCGGAGAAACCACGGAAAACTAACGATGAGAGCAGTCGGCCGCTGGAATCAATGGACCAGGGAAACTGGACGAAAAACCTGATCGAGATGGGATGGGATTTCTCTCTCCTCCGCAGCGAGGAGGTAAGGAAGAAGAGGTTTTCTCCTGGCGAGTGGTGTCTGTGGGACCGGCAGCGCCTCGATGACGGAGTTCCCGTCGCGGGGGTGACCTCAGCCGCTGCCCACTTGAGCGCTGGCGTCGCGCGTTTTCCTTTCGCCTCCGCTGAAGCGCTGCGTAACTCTACCCCCGGCGGCCACTAACTCCTTCTGGGCATCCTCCACTCCCCCTCGCCCTCCCGAAAGCGCTCGCTCAACAGCCCTCGTCCGCTTGCCGTCATAAAAAATGGCTCGTCACAGACAAATCAAACAAATGTGTCATTTATTTATTTTAAATAATAATAATAATAATAATAATAATAATAATAATAATAATAATAATAATAATAAATGCCTCTATTGTTAAGGTGAGGCGCGGGCCATCAGGAGCGGGAGCGGTAGCTCAGTGCATTAACTTGTGTCACTGCAGCGCCTCTGACCGGGAGGTCCTAGGTTCCCACTCCCCACGGCGGCAGGATTTTCGACACTAGCTTTTCAGTTAGGTCGAATTCAGTCGCTGTCTGGAGGAGAATTCTAGCGGCCGCCTGCTCTGATCGGTAGTTTTCCGTGGTTTCTCCGATTAACACCAGGAGAATGCTGGAGCAGTACCCTACCAAACGGGCCACGGACCGCGCGCGATCTTTCCTATACTCTCCACCTTACACACACACTGATACTAACATGTACTACACTACCACATATCCCGGGAGATCGGTCGGGAGTTTAGAGCTTGTCCCGGCTGGGGCGGTGCCCCGCTGGTGGGAAAGTCCTGGTTAGGGGGAAACCCCACTAGCCGACGGTAGGTCGGCGCCGGATCTCGCCATACAGCGGAGGAAAATCATCGCCATCTCCCGAGAAAAAACATGCACTACATTGACGGGACCCATGGCCAACGCTGTTGACGCGCGCGGAAAAACGAAAAAAATCAATCAATCAATCAATCAATCGGGCCATCAGGCCCAATCTTCCTCCTAACCACATGTCAGATTCATATATACAAAAGAGTTTAGAAATGTAAAATAATCTACTAATGTAAATCTAGTATAGTGAAGTAGGTAGTAGTTAGTGAAAAACCTCGTATGATTTAAAAGCAACTTACAAAAAAATATTATAAGAGGTTAAAAAAAAAATTTGGTCGTAGATGGATGTGGTTGGTGGGACATGCCCTATATAATATACCTTTAAAAAATATTATTTTTATGTTAGAATTATAGTGTAACTACTCATGCGTGTTTAGGGGAACTTTTTACCATCTCATCCGGTGGTATCCTTTGGTTGAACAGAAAACTCAAAATACTTTCTAAACGAAAGCCCTTAGTGTTTTAAACAAAAAGATTGATACGTAAAACTAGAAACAAACAGCTGAAGACACGTCCCTTTGCAAAGAAGCTGTTCAACGGGAGGTGGCGCGCGGAGCAGCTCGGAGCGCTGTACGCGTCGGAGCGAAGGATCAGGCGCGCAGTTGCTCGCGAACGCCGCTGGCGGCGCCACTGTCTAAACAAGCGGGGTTGGACTCCCGCGCGCACTGGCCGTTCTCGCAGAAGTGGAGAGGGAAATTTCACCGACGGGCAAACGACTCCCTGAAGGCTCGTGTGTTTTATATCAAATACGAAATACTCGAATTTCAAGCAAATACCCGTTTAATTAATATATACATCAGTTGGACACCGGGAGCGGTAGCTCAGTGCATCAACTGATGCCACTGCAGCGCCTCTGACCGGGACGTCCTAGGTTGGAGTCCTGACGGCGGCAGGATTTTCGACACTAGCTCTTCAGCTAGGTCGAATTTAGTCGCTGCCTGGAGGAGAATTCTAGAGGCCGGCTGTCTGATCGGTAGTTTTCTGAGGTTTCTCCGATCAACACCAGGCGAATGCCGGAGCAGTACCCTACCAAACGGGCCACGGACCGCGCGCGATCTGTCCATCCTCTTCCTTGTCCTATCCTCTCCACCTTACACACACGCGTACACTAACATTCACTACACTACCACATATTCCGAGAGACCGGTCGGGAGAGCTTAGAGCTTGTCCCGGCTGGGGCGGTGCCCCGCTGGTGGGAGAGACCTGCTTAGGGGGAAGCCCCACTAGCCGAAGGTCGGCGCCGGATCTCGCCATCCAGCGGGGGAAGATCACCGCCATTTCCCGAGAAAAACATGCACCACACTAACGGGACTAATGACCAAAGCAGTTGACACGTCCGGAAACACGAAAAAAACAAACCAAACCATTAGTTGGAGGGGTCAACTTTAAGTCAGGAAAATTAACCTTTAATTCTTTGAACTGCCCAACTGATATCCTGAAATGGTCAAAGAACAATGTATGTGAAAATTAAAAATACTCTCTTTTTATAGCTACGAGCAAACTGTAAAAATGAATCACACATGAATGCGAATAAAATTTTATTATTTTAGAAATATTTAGATACTTTTTGGACATGCACTGGGAAAATTGAAGTTGAAATCACACGACAAATAGGCGAATTTATTTTATGTCCCCCTTATGTAGTATATGCTTCTGAAACAACTGTCTGTAACAATACTACTATTAACGTCGCATTGTTGGCTCTGTACGTACGAAGTCGTTCCCAACGTTTACATTCAAGAAATAAGAAGCATGATGAAGACTCGAAAGTCGTCCACATTCTCCTGCAACCCGAATGGAAAACATCCAATGAAAGAAACCTGATACGTAACTGTGAGTCTGCAACTGAACTGACAGATTTTGGTCACCAACGAAGTAGTTGGACTAGGTCGGTTAATCATTTCGTATCAGTGGTTTCCTCTAATTTATTTTCCGACGCTGCCGCAGCAGTACACTTAAAACGGGCCACGAACAGGCGATCATTCCTTCCTCAATCCGTGGCCATTCCTATCCAAATGAAGATTAATATGCACGTGATGACTTTTACTATGAAGGCGACCGTGGCGAATTTTCCGATACACTGCGAATACCTACTAATTCGAAATGTATAATAAATATTTCGTAAGTTTGGTAATTCTCTAAATAGTTATTGAGATTTTGAAAGCTTTAAAACAGATGCGAAAAAATAACTTTGTGTTGCTACCGAGAGCCAATCAGTCTTCCGCATCCCTAAGCGCTATGAAGTGCAGTAGAGTGAGAAGTTCCAATCGGTTCTTAATGTTGTCCAGAGAATTCGCTAGCGCAGGCGAAGTCACCGCATGCCAGCTGCGATAACCCCGACTCCTCATGTTTCAAGGGCGGGGAGAGGGGAGGATGGGCGTCTGGACGGTCGGCAGGCATCGCAAAATATTGCGATGAACAGTCCTTCCCTGGTCGTTCGTAAATTAAGTTTTTGTGAAAATGTAGTGTGTTAATGATCCAGAAGTGAGGGGTTTGTGTAATTGTCTTATAGAACAATTATTAAGGTCTTAATTTCATAGTGTTGGGATTTCAGAAAAGCTCAAAATAAAAGGCAATGGTAGAGGTAGCTTCCATAAAGTGCGGTATACCTGAAATAATGTTCAGGATTCGCCACCGGAAGGTCGGTCAACGGTCTACCGGTTTCATTTGTCCCCTGACCGCAGCTTCCGCCAGCACAATTAACACTGCATCAAGTGACAGCCTGGGCGTTCACTGACCGCTTTCCATCGCCCGGTAATGAATTGCTCTACTTTTATTTAATTATGTATTTAGTCAAAAACAGTCAAAAGCTGTATGTGACGTATGGGGAAGAAAATCATGTGCGTACGCTTTCTTCAGTTTCAGAATCCCTTCTCAACAATTAAACTATTAATAGCTGAGATATGAAAAAATAATAGCAATAATAAATTTAAATAAGCGAGAGATTAGCATGTCAAAAACTAGATATTTTCGTACTTGTTGGCAATAATATACACTGGAAAAACTAAACTAAGAAATATCATTAATAAACGTTATAATCTAAGAATTATTAATAAACGTTTCCTCTTCTGGCCTTAGAAGCGATGGGAGATTAACACCCTGGGCGACGAAAGGCACACAGTTCCTTCTCAAAACGATGTGGAGTGGATATCACTTAAAAGCACGCATGGTTTAAAACTCTTTCAAAACAAATTTCTTCATACATATAAAAAAAAGTGTACATTTTCCGTACCAGGAGCGGTAGCTCAGTTCATCAACTGATGTCACTGCAGCGCCTCTGATCGGTAGTTTTCCGTGGTTTCTCCCATCAACACCAGGCGAATGCCCGAGCAGTACCTTACCAAACGGGCCAAGGACAGCGCGCAATCTGTCCTTCCTCTTCCTTGTTCTATCCTCTCCCCTTACACACACACTTACACTAACATGCACTACACTACCGCTTGTCCCGGCTGCGGCGGTGCCCCGCTGGTGGGAGAGTCCTGGAGAGGGGGAAATCCCACTAGTCGACGGTAGGTTGGCGCCGGATCTCACATCCAGCGGGGGAAGATCACCGCATTCTCCCGAGAAAAAACATGCACTACACTAACGGTACTAATGACCACAGCAGTTGACGCGCCGGGAAACACGAAAAAATTAATCAATCATTTTCCGTCAAACATCAAAGGTACTTTTTATTCTGGAACCTGCATTTAGGAGAAAAAAACGTATATCGAAGATGTTCCCCCTTCTCTGAAAAACCGCGAGAGTAAAAAAAGGTGAGACAGCAAAAATAAAATCACAACGGGTTGGGGATTCTGGATTTGCCGCACCGGAAGAATACCTGACTTGTCTTATGTGGGTTGGACTCCCACAGAAATTACGTCATCATACACACCATAAACATCTTTTTATGCATAAAAAAGTAGCATTCTCAACCTGTGTTCTAACTAGAGTAAAAGTGATATCGCTGCCCGTTGCTGGTCGGCTAGATTGTTTTGCCCAGTGGCACGAGTCATTCCATGGCAACGGCGACGGACAGGCTTCTTCTATTGGCTGAAGTGCACTCAGCTTGCAAACTTTTTGCTTGGCTTGTTCTTTACCCGGAAATCTCTGTTTTCAGTTATTCCAAAATAGAACGAACCTACGATAGCGCTACGAGGCGTCACAGGAATATTAGATTACATGTTCATAATGGCTGACATTACAATTTTGGAGCGAAGACATCGAATAGGCAACCAGGTATAGCTACTCAGGTATTCTGTGGAGAATATCTGTCACATCTCGTAAATATTATTTGAAGCAACTCCCATTAAAATGACATTAAAATCAATTAAATAACAGGAAAATGCATTAAAAATTATGTAAAAGTTTAAAAAAATGACCCAATAGTAAAAGTCGATGAAAAAAAGACGTTTAAAAATGGGCAATTTCCTTTTGTCATACCATAAAATTAATTTCTATACTAAACGGCAGTGTTTTAAAGTGAAAAAAACAAACAAACATTTCATTAAAATCCGCCCACTACTAATAACCATGCCTAGTAAACAGTCTTCTGGACTGGCAGGTCTTCACTGGCGCTGGAAGACCAGTACTTTTTTGAAATAGCTGAAGCATAAGGATAAATGGAACGAGTACGAAATGAGGGAAAATTTGCAGTTAGGCGACATAAATGAGTGGAGATACGGCAAATTATTTTGGTGTAATGTGCGTTGGTTTGACTCTCACGCGTTTCTTATACGCTAATGGCCGAGGCCGAAAACACGAGTCTCGACATTGACATAGAAATGAGTCAGCGAAACGCTCAAATTGGGCGAATCAAATTAAATAATCACGGGGGTTGTGGTACAAGTCATGGCAACTTTACGTCCTAGCAACTATTTTTTTTTTTTCTCAAAAGGATGTCATCGGATCGCACAATTTCATTCGTCGTGCGAAAGCAATGCTGTATGTTCACAACAACGGGCTGCTTTCTGAATGTCACAATTAGCAGAGAGCAATGTGAAATCTGATGTCTGATTGCCGCCGTGCGAAATTAATTTAAACCGTTTCGAGTAGCGCTCATTTTCTTTCTCTTGTTTGTATTTTCGTTAAAATCTCGAAATCGATTTTCCATAGCATTGCATAAATTTCTCCATACTACGTACATTACTCCTTAAGGTGTTCAAACATTTAAAAATAAATTAAGTAATGCTATTTGTAAACGTTATTAATTTAGTAAGTTAGGCTTATTATAACAGTTATTATTATTATTTATTATTATTATTGCTATTATTATTATGTTAATTACTATTAAATACGTTGCTTTACTAAATATATAATTATATTCAATTGTTATTGTATAGAAGTGTGGTGACGTGTTGCGCAGTGTAGTGCAGTATAGAAGTAGAAAGAGAACTGAATTGCAAATGTAGGGAAGTGAAGTGAAAGTGAAGTGAAGTGTAATTAAAAAGTCGTGTAGTCTTGTATTTAATGGTTTAAAATAACTGTGCAGGACAGCTATAAAATGTAGTTAAAGCTATTATTGTTAGCATATTATTACTATTATTATTATTATAGTTATTATTATTATGTCTTTAAATAATTTAAAGTTACATTGTCAAGTAACTTTAAGTTAATATTTCTAATTGTAATATGTAAATTGTAGTATTCTGCCACCAGGTTGTATATACCTACCTGCAGAAATAAAAATCTCTCTATCTATCTATCTATCTATCTATCTATCTATTTATCTATCTATCGGTCTATCTATCGGTCTCTCAGTCTGTCTATCGGTCTACCTATCGGTCTGTCTGTCTGACTGTCTGACTGTCTGTCTGTCGGTCTGTCTATCTATCTATCTATCGGTCTATCTATCAGTCTCTCTGCCTGTCTGTCTATCGGTCTGTCTGTCTGTCTGTCTGTCTGTCTATCCATCTATTTATGTATCTATCTATACGCGCAGGTATACGAGGAAGAAGAAAAACATCCTCGGCCTCCGCCAGCGAGAGCCTGCCTTCCGTCAACGGCCGGTGGCGCGGCGGTGGCGCGGTCGCACTGTGCGGAGTGGGCTGGGGGCGGAGGGGCGGTTTGGCAACGCCGCGCCGCGCTGCGCCGCTGGGCCGGGACGTGCTGGCGTGCGCCGGCCGGGCCTTGAACCGGTCCACCGCCACCGCCAGCGCGGTCACTGGGCGACGCCTGGGCGACGCCTGCCTGCCCACCACCGCTCCCTCTCCACGCCTCCAGCTGCACTCGCGTGGGCAGCTTCAGACACCGCCTCATTCATTAGCGATTCCCGGCGCGGCGACTGCTCGGGGCACTAGTCCTCGAAGTGTTGAGGGGGCGGTGATCTTCCCTCACCCGATGTCGAGATCCAGCGCTGGCCTACATGTCCTCTTGCGCGGTTTTCCCCAACCGGGTATCTCCCACCAGCGGGGCAACGCCCCAGCCGGAACAAACTCTAAGCTCCCGACTGGTTCCCTGACATGAGTGGTAGTGTAGTGCATGTTAATGTAAGTGTGAGAAGATAGAACAAGGAAGAGGAAGGAAACATTGCACGCGGCCCGTGGCCCGTTTGTTATAGTACTACTCCGACATTCGCCTGGCGTGCATCGGAGAAACCACCGATCAGAGCAGCCGACCGCTAGAATTCTCCTCCAGACAGCGACTGACTACAACCGAGCTATGTAGCTAGTCGAAAATCGAAGTCTAGCTGAGGCGAAAATCCCGCCACTGACGGAACTTAGTTCCTAGGTCCTCCCGGTCACTACAATGACATCAGTTCAAGCCGTAAGCCACATAAGCGAATCAGCTACTGTCTGGAGGAAGACGTCTACGGTCAGTAGCTTTTCCTGCTTTGTGCGATCAATACCACGCGAATGCCGGAGCAGCATCTGAACAAACGACCATGAATCGCATGCTATCTTATAATTCTCTTGCTTGTCTTATCCTTTCCCCTCACAGTGTTACATGTACTGCACTACAACGAACATATCGGAGGGTTAGAGCTTGTCCCGGCTGCGGCAGTGCCCTACATGGTGAGATGACTGGAGGGGGAAACCTAGAAGCTGACGTGTAGGTCGGTCCCGATTTCACGGTCGGTCCCGATTTCAAGGTCGGTCCCGATTTCACGGTCGGTCTCGTTTCACGGTCGGTCTCGATTTCACGGTCGGTCTCGGTTTCACGGTCGGTCTCGATTTCACGGTCGACCCGATTTCACGGTCAGACCCGATTTCACGGTCAGACCCGATTTCACGGTCGAATTGGGACGATCACCGCCACATAGCCTTAACAACCATTCACAGGAGCACTGATTAACGAAGTTACTACGCCGGAAGGCCCCAAACGCTCACGCACTAGCTCCAAACAACGAGACGCCGATCGATTTCCAGCTCCAGGTTATTTTAATTATTAAATGTTTTTTACAGAACATACACAATTCAGTACATAATACACTTTACATATGTATTAAATTGCTGACATTCTAATTCGCCTAAAATTAAATTACAAACTAATTTGGACGAGAAAATCTTCAAACGCCTTTTAAAAAAATCTATTTCGGAAAATTTGACTAGGAATGCCTGGTATGGATATCTATTTTTTATTCTGGTTCTATGAGGAGACTTTCGGAGTCTGAAGTTGTCTAGATGCGGAATTTCAGATACAGAGTGATAGAACTGGGTTGGGAGATATGTCATATGGTGGTGTATGTAGTCAATTTGCAATTCTTTGTAGAGCTGTGAATTTGTGACAAACCAAGGAGCATTTGTGTTGTAAGAAAACGGTTTTGGACTATTTGGAGCTTTTTTAGGTTTCTTTTTGCAGCGGGGATCCAAATTGGACAGGCGTGAAGGAAAGTGGTCTTATGATAGTGTTGTAGATGGTTGTGGCAGTTGGGAGTGGGAGATGTGAAGTCGATTAATGATGGGTTTTAGTTGGTGTATCTTAGTTTTTGCTTGCTGTATTTTACTATTGATTTGTTGGCTCCAGATCAGTTTAGTATCCATGTTTAGACCAAGATATTTCACGGTACTATTTGGAGGGAGCCAGTTAATGAGTTGATTATTGATTGTGAGTGGTGCTTGAGGTGTATAGGGACTTAAAGTCCAGCTCCAGGTACCGGGAAGAAATCTGAATGACTCGCCAGCAATTAAGGGTAGGCCTGGAGACTCCTCTCGTCTTCGCTGGATCTCATTCCTCCATCATCGCCGATATCAACATCATCTACCGCCCTTCATTCACATTATGTCATGCTAAAAAAAGTTACAAGCAGAGGATCAAGAACTTACCTGAACCACATTTTATGAAACACTATTGGACTCGGCAATGGTTCGCTGTTGCAGTGTTTTACACTTCAGACGCTACTGGTTTTACGCTACGCTGAGCAAAAATGCTAATAAATTAAATATTTTCTCCCGAGTATGTGTCGGTTCTGTCCCGGTTTGGAAATAGTCAACTATCCTTTTGTTGAACCTTTCTCCCTTACGTTTAGGAATACGTCTGCTATAATATTGTCTGGGAGAAATTTGATTTACGTGTTTTTTTTTAAATTGGTTATTTAAGGTCGCTTCAACATCTAAGGTCATTAGCGACCACTATTGCTGTTAACGGTATGGTACTATGAGGATGAAACGATTTGATGATGATAAGGGGTGAAAGGACGAACACAAATACAACCATGCCCGAGGCGGGACTCGAACCCGCAACCCTTCGGTCGCAGATCACTATGACACTACTGCCTTGGCGATCTCGGCCAGCGGGCCGACTTAGATTTACTTGTCCGAGATAACGTTCCGATATTTCACAATCGTAGGGGTGGAATATACAGCGACAAACGCGCCTAATACTTGACGGTTAGGCGGGTTGCGTGCCGTTTCTATTCAGGGGCGCATGCGTCGTCATAATCTCATAAACAAACGACGCCCCCTCATGATCGACTTAACTTTTTATGAAGGGTTTTAGAATACCAATTGTTTTAAACTAAAGAGCCCAAAGTGGGACTGTTGTTAGTTTAAGTTAATTTAAGATAGTTTTAATTAGTTTAAGTTACCAGCCCTCACGAAGTTGCGAAAGGCTAACAGACTGAAGCAATTATGTATCTCAATACATGAATAAATTCCCGCCTCTTTTGGGCAACTGGAGAGGGGAAAATTGAAGGAAGAAATAAAGGAAGAAAGAAAGAAAGAAAGAAAGAAAGAAAGAAAAGAAAGAAAGAAAGAAAAAAAAAGAAAAAAAGAAAGAGAGACACACACACACTTAATCCTCTCTGTTATGATATCCAATAATTATATGTTGATTTCATCAACACCGATGCTTTAAATCCGAACATGGATGTTGTGTTGTCGACGCCGCTGCTGTGCTGTCACACGAGTCGCCGCCGCCACCGCCGTGTGACGTGGAGGGGGGGAGGCGAGGTGGTGCCGCGCGCAGCCGCGAGGCGGCGCCAGCGACGGCGGCGGCGGCCATGTTGTGACGCGGCGCCGGGTGCAGGTGCACCGGGATCGTGACGTCGCGTCGCTCGACTTCGCTTTCTACAAGCAGCGCAGCCTGCACGGCCAGGCTCCTTTAAGGCTCATTCACAATGCAATCACAAACATAAGCATAACACATAGACATAGACATTAACATAAGCGAAGAGTTGGCGTATTCACAATGTCGAACATAAACATAGGCAAAATAAGAGTTTCTATTGGCTATGAGACATTCTAGTTTACTATTGGTTGGATATGAGAATCGATTTCGAGAAATCAAAACAAATACGACAAACACAACCACGCAGCACACGAATAGTTCGCCTATCGACTTCGATACTCGATTTTGAGTTATCGAACTGTGATTGGCTCATTCCTTATGTCTGACATAAGCATAAGCACAGAAGCTTGAAGCTTGCAAGCTCTTAAGTTAACGTCTTACGTGTTATGCTTATGCGAACGCATTGTGAATGAGTCCACTTGTAGGCGTAGTCCTAACTTTTATGTTAACGCCATGCTTATGCTTATGTTTGCATTGTGAATGGGCCTTTACGCTCTCTGGGGCAGCGCGGGCGGATCTGGCGAACGGCTTGTACTCCCATTTAAACATAGCGGGGATGGGATGGGATTTTATCTCAATTTCTATTAATTCCTATTGGATTATTTGATCCTGTTTGATGAAGAAATAATAAATGAATTATTACATGTGCAGCTACGATAAATGGGATTATAAAATGGAAAGTAAAGAATCGAGTTAGGGTAGCCTTGTCGACTGCAAATCCTCCTCATACTCATTGAACTAAGTCGGTTCCTAAATAAGGGATTGCTGAGAGTAAATTGGTAATAACGGTAGCTCCTGTTATGACCAAGGTCACCCGTTGCAAGGAGAGGGATCCAATCCAGAGCTACAATACCAAAAGTTTAAGTCGAGACGACGCTCCCGATTGGCTGTCAATGTCCCTCTCTCCTTCCAACTCGTGACCTTCAAGTGCGGCTGTGTTTAAATCAGAGTATAACACTAACATACTGCAGTGTTAAGGCCGTTTTACACGGAACAGTTGTCGTACAGAAAACATGCAGACTGCATGTAAACTTTTGAGCCCATTCGATTCTTTCATACCATTCAGAAAACGTACAGTTTGACTCAAGTGCTTCTAGCGACAGACTCGTAGACTAACAACCTCCTTCACGGCGAACATCGTACATTCTTCATCATTTTTGTACCGGGAACGGTAGATCAGTGCATCAACTAATGGCACTGCAGCGCCTCTGACCGGGAGGTCCTAGGTTCCCACTCCCCACGGCGGCGGGATTTTCGACACTAGCTTTTCCACTAGGTCGAATTCAGTCGCCGCTGGAGGAGATTCTAGCGCCGGCTGCTCTGATCGGTAGTTTTCCGTGGTTTCTCCGATCAACACCAGGCGAATGCCGGAGCAGTACCCTACGAAACAGGCCACGGACCGCGCGCGATCTTTCCTTCCTCTTCCTTGTCCTATCCTCTCCCCCTTACCCACACACTTACACTAACATGCACTACACTACCACATATCCCGGGAGACCGGTCGGGAGCTTAGAGCTTGTCCCGGCTGGGGCGGTGCCCCGCTGGTGGGAGAGTCCTGGTTAGGGGGAAACCCCACTAGCCGACGGTTGGTCGGCGCCGGATCTCGCCATCCAGCAGGGGAAGATCACCGCCATCTCCCGTAAAGAAAACATGCACTACACTAACGGGACTAATGACCAATGCCGTTGACGCGCCCGGAAACATGAAAAATCAATCAATTTATCATTTTGTGGTTAAGTTAAGTGCGATTCGTAAGATTTCGTGTATTAGCTTCGAGGGATTCGAGTTTTCGGCTTCTCTGGGAAGTTTATTTCACTGCCATTTGCAAATGTGAGGTTACTGCATCTGACATCTGCAGCTAAGACGACCTCCATTGCGAGCGCTTTTTCTGCGCACTCTGTAAAGCCTTGGCAGCCAAGTGCCTCAGAGAGCCAGAATATCCCTAACCTCAGGGTGCTCCAAGTCCCTTACACCAGTGGCGTATACTGCTTTCATGTCCTGGGCTACTGCTGACTTTAAAAATTAACTTTCACAACATAACTATACATAATCTTCGATTGTGTAGATTGTCTATGATTGATTTTATGTACGCGTGTGTGTATATATATTCACGAAACACGTTCATTTTTTGCAATTTCTTATTATACGAACGAAGATTAAAAGGTTTCTCTAATAAACGCCGTTCAATACACTCTTTGTCAAGAGACAAACTTCTCGAAGTGTGCTGTGACTTTTTTCAAAATATCTTGCCAAATATCTGACAATAGCTAACTTTGACAGTATCACATACTTAATATGTTGTAATTTTAACACTTAAATCACGCTTAATATAGTCTATTATGTATTTGTACAGTCATCACCAATCGTGTGTGTCGTGCACAAAAATCCTCTTCTAATTTACTCTGTCCGTTTACTGTGCACTGCCTCCGAACTACCCCGAGCGTGTCAAGAAACCGCTCGGGAAATCAGCAACCAGAGCCCTTGGCTGGCCCTTTCTTACCAGTAGGGAGGGGGAGTGATTATGCAACGAACGCACGCTGTGTGGATGCCGCTGAGTGTCAGCGGTTTCTTCGGCGTTGCCGCCTCTTAAGCCTGATGTGCCGACTACCGAGCGTTTTAATACACATCTCAACATAACAGATTATATAGAATTTTGAAAAATGAATGTCACTGAAAAAGAATGTTGCCTATAATAATTTATATAATACATCTTGTCAGATATTTTTCTTGTAATTTTCTCGGGCTACCGCCGGTAGCCTCAGTAGCCCTCAGTATACGCCACTGCCTTACACAGAGATACGTGTGAAGTCTTCAACAGTCGGAGCAGCAGCGATGAAGCTGTTGCGAAGAACGGAAGAAGCAGCTCTGTTCATGGGGTTAATGTATGTAATGGGTCAGGTAGGGATCTCCAGCCCTGACCGGCAACCGCCCATAGAAAGTACACCTTGATACAACAACAGTGCAAACCTGGAGGCACCACTATCAGGATACCTAACTAGAGGTCGGTAGCATGTACTAGGGAATTTGTATTACTCAAGACACGGAAAAGAAGACGGACGGCACCAAGTGTTGACGACAATAGCGAGAGCAACTGTTTTTTTACGATTTTAACATTGAAGTTTCGAATGACAGAAATATTAATAGTGTAGTAAATGACATTAAAAAATACCAACAGAAATAATTCCAACATGTATACAGGATGTATACAGATAGCCAAAGTTGGCTGGATCGTGGCTCAGAGCGAAGGCGCTAGCCTTTCGCCAAGGAGGTCCGGGTTCGATTCCCGTCGAATCTCATGTGAACTTTGTTCCAACAAAACGAGATTGGTTGCTTCAAGCCCCTAGGAAGCTAGTCCAACCCCTGTGAAGTGTCCTAAACCCCACCCCTATCCTTATTCCTTGCCATTTCTGGCGGATGGGTAGTGACGCAGGAGGCGCGTACGCGGAGATGCTACCTGGCGGTCCTCTTCAGGACTACGGACACGACTTACAGACCACAAACTATAAATTAAATATTAACGGAGGATTAATCCATTCAATTACGTTCTACATCTAGTTCTTGGTTTGTTGTCAAGGTGACTTTGAAAGTTGTCATAGAATAGTGACAGAATATCTTATATAAACCTAAGGGCTACAGAGATGTAGGTAGAACTAGAATGAAGTGGACAGATCGGTTCTAAGTCTCGGCTCCTAACCCTTGTCAAGAAGAAGATTTATTTTTTTCATACGCGTGCGCAAACGAGGGCATGGAGGCCGTGCCCTCTTAAAAATACTCCCCTTAAAAATATAAAATCAAAATTTATGAAGTAGGCTCGGGAGAGCCGACCCCCTTGAAAATGAACTGGACCCTTTAGACTTTGGAATTGCTACGGTTAATCTGTATCGTTCTTTTCTTTTGAGGTAATGTTTTTGTTACTATAGGACGAGAGGATATGAAATGGCGGCGCTACTCTCCGAATCTATGGCCTCCAGCGGTTCCCAGCTCTGGAATAAAGGAAAACGGCCGTACCCGGTTTGCATCCGCACATGTGATATCCAAATATGGTTGAAAAGGCCACACTCCGTACTCCTTTTCAAGAAACGAAATCATCTTTACTCTAGACATTTAGAATATTCATGCAAACGAACAATTTACGGGTTAAATAGTAGTTAAATAGATGTAACGTCATAACATTACGAAAACAATTCTTTTACTTACCCCTACGAAGACTAATAGTAAGGACTTCTTGCGATAAGCCATCTGCAACATATTAGAAACTTCATAGTGAAGACTGAATAAGGTAGAGCACTATCTAAAATACTTTTGAAGATGTGAAGAATGTACTAGTGGTGCTACAGAATGACACAACTTTCTCGTACTAGTTAATGTCCTAATGTCTTTCGCCCAGGGTAATTTTTGGTATTGTTTCACCCTTTTCCCTGGCGTCTAAAATACCTTTTATTAACATCTTCTCACTTGCTTAAATACAAACGCCTGAATTACAAGTGCCTGAATTGTGAATATTAACGAGAGTGTGAAAAAATACATGGAAAAAACAATAATTAAAACAATACAAGTTGTTTTTGTGTAAAGTTATTCTGAAAATTTATCATTACTTGTACTAAAAGTTTACAGAAAGATTTAGAGCAGTTTTTGAGAAAATCTTATCTTCATAATAGGCCATATTTCACTTAAAATTACGCGGAAACTAGTAATATTTTACGAATAATTTACATGACATTAATTAAATAACTAATTACGGAGAATGAATTCTATTTGAATAAAATTTCTCAGCATTTATCATGTAGTTGTACCAGGGTACAAAAAGGTTTAAACTTTTGCAAGTTTGAAAATTCAGAGTTAACATAAATATCAAAACAATGTCATTATTTTGCTGATTAAACCTTTCTTTGAATAGCATTAGGTCGCTTAAGAGAACAGTGTATGTCTCGTTTTCGTTGAAATCACTGTTTTTTTCGAAAATCAAAAAAAATTATTTTTTTTCGGAATCTTAGTACAACTACAATATTGAAGATAGAGTTTGTTTCCTTAATGAGATATATTCTATAAAGATAGATCTTAAAATCACATCATGTACAATTTTTCGAACATGATTAGTTTTGGCGTAGTTTTGCGCGAAATACAGATTATTTTACACATTTTTTTCTCAAAAACTGCTCGTTGAAAACACTTTGCAGGTATAATATTACAAAAGCTGTTACAAATAATGCGAGAAAGTGTGTGCTGTTGTAGCACCACTAGTTTATTAATGGTAAACTCCTTATGATTATATAAACAAATTTATTAATTTAATAACAAAGCAAATCTATTGAAACTCATGATCAGTTCCACTATCAAAATAAACTTTAGGAATAATGCATTAAAAAATTGCAAAACAAAGGGAAACTGAACTGAACACATTAAAAAGCCAACATGCTACCCAGAAAAAGGAAAAAAACTGGAAGGGAAAAAGAAGATGGAGGGGAAAAAACGATTTTATATTTATATATCATTAATTAAAACACGAGGATTCTTTAGATTAACAAGCACCTTTTATTCATTAACTACCACTAAGAAAATTTGCCGCGAAGGGCTCGTAGCCCATTTCAGAATGAAATCTGCAGATCTCAAATTAAGTCATCTTTACCTATTACCAAAACCATTTTCCCCGATATGTAAACTTAGCAATTTCAAACTGGAATATTTCAAATTGTATCTGGATCGGAACTTGATCGGAAAATATTGATTTCATATAGGATAAAGTATGTTGGTATGTTAATTGTAAATTTATTAATTTTAATAATTTCTGTAATTGCTCAATAATGTAGTTGGATACCGGCAATAGTCGCCAATTCGCCACATGTTAATGTGACTATAAACAAATTATACAAAGAATTAAGTTTTGTATGATAAGAGATCGTCAATAGTCATGGAATAATTTCACGCTGCAGGCAAAGCCCTCATTATTTTGATTGTGCAGTTAAGGCAAATCTTCATTAGAATCCACAGCAAATACACAGTATTATCAGGTTATCAATCGACTGATTGTAATGAAGTACCATTCAATTTCATCTTCGCCATACAAAATTACGTAATTGCACTGAATCAAAAGTTAAATCGCTAATTCTCTCAATTCATTGTCGTTTGCTATTCATTGAAATGCGTTACATTGGTGTGTTGTTATTCCGTCCCGTTTTTCTTGCATTAAAAGGCAAAATTTCTATCGTGCGGCCATATTTTAATAGTCTAATTTTAACAAATTTCTGAAATTAAATTTTGTTTATTAAAACAATATTTTAACTGTCGTCCATTTAGGCAGTGAAGCTGAAATACATTTACTCCTAAAATGTTTGAGACATTCAATGGAACATCCAGGGAATTTATAATTAGTTATAATACAATTAAAACAAGAATAATTTCCTCGTTATTCTCAAATATGATGAAAGAATTACTATCAGTCACTTTCTTAAAATAAACTATTGGAACACGGAAGAATCCTTAGCAATATAATCACGGCAGAAGCACAAAAATAGAACCGAATAATTGTAATATTTTAGGCGTGACAATACAAAAGGCAATCCAAGCCTTTTCATACAAATATTTTAGATATATTGTATATAAGGAAATACGAAACACCATAAATCTAAAACTGCCGATACATATTTTAAAAAAATACAATAAGAATTATTCCGAGGTATCTAATCTAAACTGTATGAAAGGAAAAGTCAATGTACATACAACTTACACTGTATTTACGCGTAAAAAAGCGAACTCTTTTTCTACCAAAAAGCGTGGCTCGGTAATGACGCTCAGAAATAAATTCTTGTGAACTCCCAAAAATAACTGAACAAGCGAAACAATTCTTAATTTATTTAGATCACTTCTGAATGACTAATTCCGAATTATTCACTTTCAGTTAGTCCTACATGAACGCTAATATGGATACCGAATCCAAAATTTACGTAAAAGCAAGAGGAGACATACAAGTTAACGAGGGCTTTTCATTGCAAATTAAGTCAGCAGATTATTGCTAATGCGAAGGGATAAACATCATATTAGAGCAAAGCATTACAACCTGTGTGATCGTCTCTTTGGATACACGTTATGCAATATCTGTACCCATTAGCCACAGCCATGATTATCACAGCTCACGCATGCCACATTTTTGGAACAAGCGGTAGTACCCCTTCACAGATCCCTACAGTCGTTACGTATCGTTGTTAGCTACATACTGGTCACTGTATCAACAGGTCTGGGATCCTGAACACAACAGCCTTTCGATTACAGTTTGATTTCAATATTATCCAGCAGATTCATTTTCATACGGTTCTGAAATAACTGCGACTAAAAGTGGAGGTCTCACAGCTGTTGGACTTCACGTTGTGTGGACTGTACTACCGAAAGACACATCAATAAACGACGTGTGAACCTTGAGGAACACCAGCTGCATAAATAATATGGGCGGACGGACGCACCCGCTGTTAGGAGAGGTATTATGAATAATTGTCTAATTAGAAATACGCCATATTATATAAAAACAACGCGAGTTAATGTGAGTGAATTTCGACTTGCAGAAGTTGGAGTCAAAGAGGTTAGAGTCAGTGAAGTTAAAGTTGATATTTCTTATTTAATCAATATGCTACATATTTATAGTGTTTTTCTACTTTCTCAGATTAATAAATCGAGATCATTAAGTGTTATTTGTAGGCTTGCTAAAGAGAATTATGTATACTAAACGACCGTGAGACTGTTAAGTATACTACAGCAAAATCAGTCTAATGCAGTACAAGCCGGAAACCTGCCTTAACCGGAAAGTTTCTTCGGACCGAGAAATTAAATAGCATTTTACACAGCATAAAATAGAACTTCTCTAACACGGAAACGAAACGGTTTTTCATGACCTGCACAAAAGAAAACTTTATAAAACGGAATTCCTGTGAATTTAATGCAATTTGCACGGACGCAAATATTCTTAATGAAACAACTGCACCCCAAAGCCTGTTTTAGATTCTTTGTCCCTGTGACATGCAATTTAGTCTTGGCAATCGCCCTGTGAAGGAGACAGATCTCAGCGCAGAATTCGAACTTGGGGTCGCTTCTCCAGACATCGGCCATAGGGGAATTCCCTCCATCCCGGCTCTGCACGTGGGAAGGTGTATAGGATTGTTCTGTTTTCGTGCTGAAAATCATAACTCTAGGCTAGAAACGCATTGCTCAAGGCGAGAGTATCAGAAAGTCCTAGTACTATGGGCTGGGATGCATTGTGCGTTGAAAGTGTGAGCAAGCAGACCGACTGCAGACACTACGAAGTAAGGTGGTGATTCTTTTAATGAGTTTCATAGCCAGTGTAACACTGCAGGGAAAAACGTCAAACTCTAACCCAAGAACAAATGATGTATTTGAATAATTATTAATAACTCATGTAATTTACTAGTTTCAGAACACAATGTCAATAGCACAAGTGTTATAAAATGGTCACACCTGCTTAAAACAGAAACCTTCCTAAACGGAATTTTTTGTCGCGATCAATTCCGGCTTAGATTTTCATGTAAAATGCTTTTCTTTTCAGATACAAAAACTCCCATATAGTAAACCATAAAATAATACATTTTGAAACGATGGGTATTAATACACGAGAGTGATATTACGATACGAGCGAGGTATGAGCGACTATCGTAAACTTCGTGTATTAATACCCATTACATCGAATTTCATACGGTAGTTCTTCTATGACTTCTATAATTTAAACGTTTACATTGAATCGTTTCGTGCCAGTTGACAAGCAGGATTCAGCCAAGAACTCCTAATCCTACCCTCACATGCTGCCGCAGGTCGCTGTGGTTACCAGTCCACAAGGGAGTACTGCGCTGTTGAAGTAGGATAAAATTGAAATTACGATCCAAATTATTTTAAATAATATTCTACGAAAAAATTTATTCTAATAAAATAAATTAAATCTGACAAACATCGCAAATAATATTAAATGCAATTGTAATGTACACAATCGAACGAAACATTTACTACAATGATTCTCAATGATTCATTAAGTGTAAATACTTGGTTCGCAAACTTCTCTGTGATCGGGAAGAACCTGTATCATAATGATATCTGATTCGTAATGAGTATCATAATGCAACTGGTTGTAGTCGATTAACGACAAAATTATACAATGAGAGTAGAAAAAAGGCTGTTTGCCATCCAAAGCATCCCTGCTCTATAGCGCGATTTTCCTAAGGATGAGCCAAAGTGACAGTTCGCGAAAACAAGTGAACATCACATTATTTCAGGGAAGTATCCCTCCTCCGCCACAGTTGTTCAGCTACGCCCCTTCGTAAAGTGCTAATGGCGCCTGTGAAAACATCCCTATGCAGAAGTTTTAACAGTTTCGCTAAGGTATATGCACGTACGCGAGTCCGGGAAAAAATATAAATTTAATTTCGTATGTGGAAAATCTCTTAACATGCTCTCACAATCAGTAAAAGAACACTGCCACGAATGTGAATGGAAAGCTTTCAATTGCAGCTTGCCACACAACAGCACAAAGGCAAGAACCACGTGCATCAGTATGCATCTCGCATTCAAGTACCGGTTTTAAAATTAAAATTATATTTATCACACACAAAATAAATTTAATGTAATGTTTATATAAAAAAAATAATTTTACGGAAGAGCACATAACACTGCACAGCCTAATTTCAATTATTTCTCATGGCGCACTATATTTTTTTCGGACGAGGATATCACAAAAGGAAGAGCCGAAGCCATTTACAAGGTAGCCAACTGCAAACGAACGAATGCAGGAGGGGAGTCTAATGGGCACAACGACCACAGAACCTTCAGTTATGTTGCCAGCACTAGTTGTCACTTTGGCTCCTCCTTAGGAACCCCGCGCGCTGCGTGTGCGTGTGTGTGTGTGTGCGTGTGTGTGTGTGTGTAGGATGCCAGGATGCCAGCACTAGCTGTCACTTTGGCTCCTCCTTAGGAAAATCGCTCTATAACGTGTGCGCGTATGTGTGTGTGTGTAGGATGCCAGCACTAGCTGTCACTTTGGCTCCTCCTTAGAGAAATCGCTCTATAACGTGTGTGTGTGTAGGCGGGCGGGGGCGGGGCGCGCTTCGGCATGCCGCGGGGGTACATCTCGTCGAGCAGCGAGTGCGCGGGCGGGTGGGCGAGCAGCGGCTGGGACGCGCACATCATGCGCCTGCTCGCCTCCAGAGTGGGCGGCCGCTGCGTGCAGGTACGCTACTCACACTCTCTCCAATCATTCACTGATTGATTGATTTTTTCGTGTTTCCGGGCGCGTCAACGGCTTCGGTCGTTAGGCCAGTGAGTGTAGTACATGTTTTTTGTCGGGATATGGTGGTGATCTTCCCCAGCTGGATGGCGAGATCCGGCGCCGACCTATCGTCGGCTAGTTGGGGTTTCCCCCTAACCAGGACTCTCCCACCAGCGGGGCTCCGCCCCAGCCGGGACAAGCTCTAAGCTCCCGACCGGTCTCCCGGAATATGTGGTAGTGTAGTGCATGTTAGTGTAAGTGTATGTGTGTAAGGGAAGAGGAAGGACAGATCGCGCGCGGTCCGTGGCCCGTTTGGTAGGGTACTGCTCCGGCATTTGCCTGGTGTTGATCGGAGAAACCACGGAAAACTACCGATCATAGCAGCCGGTCGCTTGAATTCTTCTCCAGACAGTGACTGAATTCGACCTAGCTGAAAAGCTACTAGGGTGTTTAGAGCTTGTCCCGGCTGGGGCGGTGCCACGCTGGTGGCAGAGTCCTGGTTTGGGGCAACGCCACTAGCCGACGGTAGGTCGGTGCCGGATCACGCCAATCAGCAGGTGTTGGGAGCTTGTCCTGACAGGAGGGGTGCGCCGGTGGAGGAGATACATAAAAGGGGAAAACCCTGGAAGTCGATAGTTAGTTCGCCGCCCGATCTCTCCATCCAGAAGATGAGGAACACCGCCCCCTACCGGTATAAAACAACCACTACACAAAAGGGACTATAGCATACGACATGGGCGGAAACAAGAATGACTCCAGTAGCTGCTTAGCTGTCCAGGAGACGCCAAGTCTGTAAACACAGGTGCAATTCTTTGGCACAAGTGCCTAGTTTGCAGCGTTTCCCGAACAACAGCCAAGCAGCTACTGATTCCGACAGCGGAAGCCTACGCTTTAAAGAATAACACCATACCATTTCCCACCGCATGTCGATCTTTTGGACTCATCAAAGGGAGGGAACATTCGCCGAACACGTCAGCTGCTCGGGATTGGGCGAGCACTAGCTCGCTGCTCGGCGAATGTCAAATGTGTGGAGCCGTCTTTACATGTGAGCAAACATTTCTGGTTTTCAAATTTTGTCTCCAACGCCAATCGCCATCATTTATTCTTATTTCAACTAACATTGGCAAAGGAAGGAGGGCTGAAGAGAACGTGCGCGGGTAATATCCAAAGCCCTGCCACCTTTAGTTGATTGATTGATTTTTTCGCGTTTCCGGGCGCGTCAACTCCTTCGGTCATTGGTCCCGTTAGTGTAGTGCATGTTTTTTCTCGGGCAATGACGGTGATCATCCCCCGCTGGAAGGCGAGATCCGGCGCCGACCTACTGTCGACTAGTAGGGTTTCCCCCTCACCAGGACTCTCCCACCAGCGGGGCACTGCCACAACCGGGACAAGCTCTAAGCTCCCGACCGGTCTCCCGGAATATGTGGTAGTGTAGTGCATGTTAGTGTGTGAGGGGAGAGGGGCACTGGCCAGGTGGACGGGGACGAGGTGTTCGCCAACGGGACGCTGACGGGCGGGCTGCTGGCGCTGGCGCGCGGGCGCGTGGACGTGCACGGGAAGGCGCGCTACCACGACAAGGCGCTGCGGGGCGTGGTCGACTTCCTGTACCCGCACCGACAGGAGGACCTCTGCGTCATGGTGCCCGCCCCGCCCGCCGGCCGACAGGGCGTCGCGCTGCCCGCCATCTCCCCAGGTACGGCTATTTTATCTCCTTCTCGTCTAATTTATCTTATATATACATATATACATATATACATATGTACATATATACATATATACATATATACATAGATACATAGATACATAGATACATAGATACATAGATACATATATACATATATACATATATACATATATACATATATACATATATACATATATACATATATACATATATACATATATACATATATACATATATACATATATACATATATACATATATACATATATACATAGATACATATATACATATATACGCATATACATATATACACATATATGTATATATTTAAGATAAATTTATTTAAACTGCAATGGGAACCCGGTGGCAATTAATTACATAAATAAGATATTAAATGTCATGCAAATAAATAATAATAATAATAATAATAATAATAATAATAATAACTGCTGGTTTTTAAAACATTAACTTTCATGAAAAAAGAAAAGAACCGTCTATCATGTAAAGCCGCACTGACAGTTTATACAATAAAGACCGCATTGCACTGTCCTTTACTTCACTTCACTATTACACTAAAAACATTTTCTTCATTTTTCCTCTGCTCTACACTGCACGACACCTCACTTTACTGTAAAACTTAATATTCTTAGTTAACTACCTCATGAACTTAAAAATGCCCTAAATTAATTTCCTAAATTGTTGAACTCCTCAAGGAAAGGATTCAAAGGTTTTTGCAGGCAATTTATGCGCGCGCACGCACGCACGCACGCACGCACACACACACAGATATATATATATATATATATATATATATATATATATATATATATATATATATATATATATTGCAACGGAACACACGTCGTGGCCCTAAGGATGTGTGAGATCGCGTGGGCGTTACCGGCGTCGTTCGACAGTCCACTGCCGTCCCGACGTCAGACCTCTCGAGTTGTTTCGAATCGATTGCCTGGATGAGGCTTATGTCTGAAAATGCACCTGGGTGGGGAATACGGGCAGGTTTATACTCAAGCAAAACACTCGTGGCTCTGGCATACAAGGCTGTATATTCTATACTCAAGGAATGACAGAAACAAACAAAAAAAAAACACATAAATTCAACAAAAATAGCCCTTGACACACAATCACGTACAGAACGTGACCTTCGTGCTCGAAATGAATATTCGGGGCAAATATTTCTACCTCTTTTCACAATAATTAAGTATTTCGAACGGTTCATTTAATGAATTGTACTTTATACCCCATTTGGTGCAGGCATGCCTTGTCTTAGGACCCAAAGAATACAAAGTTGAACCTTCCTACTTTGGATTGCTTTCATTCCTGACAAATGGTTCTTAATCTATAATACACTTCAATCTCTACTTCTTAAACAAAACTCGACACAAAGCAAAATTAATCAAACTATTTACATCACCCCTTTTTTAACACTTGATTAATTGGGTGACTTGTTTAAATTGAATTAATCATTTCCGTTCTTAACATGGCTTTCATTCAGGAGTTCCACACATCAACGTTCACAAATGTGGCTTAAGATACCTAATACTTGAAAGTTCTTAAGAAACAAACAGTGTGGTTTCGCATCGTTCAATTACATTTCTGTCGTTTCTGCAACCGTCTGTCGCACGGGTACTCACGCTTCTCCAATGGGGTTTTACGTGAACTGGCCTAGTCGAGTGCTGCGAGCGGCGCCTTGGCGCCTCGGCGTTCGGGGACGTGACGATCGCGCTCTACGCAACCTCCGGAACTCGCTCTGCGCTTGCCGCGACGGCTCGTGCTGGCGACGTGTCGGGGTAGCTTGGCCTCCACGATCCCTTCTTCCGCGCGTTTCCGAACCAATTTTTTCGGCCGGGAAGTGCCTCGGCCTCACCTCTGCGCCCGTCGTCCTTCCCCAACACAAATGCTTCTCTGGCGGTGTTTTCAGGAATGGTTATCGCCTTGGCTCCTTGCTTCGGTGATGTGACGTAGCGGCGATGCAGAAATTGTTCGGCGTGCGCCGGAAAAGAGTCCGATTCAGCCCTCACTGAATTCACATAATTCACTCTCACTGATACACGTTTCTTTTCCGTTGCGAGTTATCAGCAAAAAACGAGTACGATGTTCGCTCTCTTCTCGTATTCAGATTAAACGAATCTCGCGTGAAGTTCACTGCTGGCGACTAGCGATCCGTCCTCCTCCGAGATTTTACTGAGAATCCTTCAACTTTCAACGGAAAAAATTTCTTGAAGTCGGCTTCCCTCGCTTTTTGGATACCGGCCAATCATAAGATCTCGTTCCCAAGCTTATCTTTCGAATTTCTTATTCGTGGACAAGCGTTTCGCTCGACGCGGCCGCGCCTGACGTCAGACAGTGACGTGGTTCTCGCGCCCCGTTCAAATTAGCGAAATGCCGAAGACGGTATTTTGGGAAATTTCATATCTGGACTGGTCCGTATATTCGAGCTCGTCTCAATATATATATATATATATATATATATATATATATATATATATATATATATATATACACAAAATACAATATATACAGGAAAATCTGTCTAAAGCGAAACTTGTTTAAGCCCGAAATTTACCTAAACCGGAAAATTTCTCCGGCCCGTTAAATTAAATGCCACTTACCATAAAACGGAACCTCTCTAACGCGAATACGGAACGGTTTTTCGTGTCCTGCATAAAAACATTTTATAAACGGAATTCCGGTGAATCCACCCCGACTCATTCCCCACAATTCAGGTGTATTAGTATTGTGTGTGGTAGGTACCAACGAAGTACCTCGATTTTGTTTTGTTCGATCATCAGTTTTTCGTATAATTCGAATGTGCTGTTCAATATAATGCATCAGCTTAGGTGGACGAGGATGTAAGATGGCGTGTGATTGCAGGGACGTGGGTGGCGGCCATGATGGTCCTCGTCGGATTCGGCTTGGCTCTGCGCTTCCTCTACCGCCTCCCCCCATCCACAGCGGCTCTTCAGGTAACGAATCAACTCGTCACATTCAACAATCAAAATCAATACACAACTGCCAAGTAATTGTTACGCAATACACAGGTGTTCGGCGGCGGGGATGGTGTAACGGTTAGCGTATCGGACTGCGATGCCCAAGTTTGCGGGTTCGAACCCAATCGAAGCCGTGGATTTTTAAGGGCGAAAAACCGCCTTCCTACGGAGTGGAAATAAAGCCAGCTGTCCCATGTTATAGAACGACTTTCCTAAGGATGAGCCAAAGTGACAGTTCGCGAAAACAAGTGAACATCACATGTATTTCAAAGAAGTATCCCTCCGCCGCGACAGCTGTTCAGTCACGCCCCTTCGTAAAGTGGCTCCAGTGAAAACACCCCTATGCAGAAGTCTAACAGTTTCGCTGAGGAATATGCATGTACGTGAGTCCGGGAAATATTTATATTTAATTAGGTAGGTGAAATATCTCCTAACATGCATCAGTAAAAAAATACTACCACGAATGTTAATAGAAAGAAAGATGATTTTAATCCAAAAACAAGTGCACCGGTACGCATCTCGCATTCTAGTCTCGGTTTTAAAATAAACATATTTATCACTCAAAAAGTAAATTGAATGTAATAAAGAAAGAAAAATAATTTTTACAGAACAACACATTACACTGCATTTCCTAATATCAATTATTTCTCGCAGCGGACTATATTTCTGTCGGACAAGCACATCACAAACGAAAGTGTCGAAGCCATTTACAAGTTAGCCAACTGCAAACGAACGAATGCGGGAAGGGAGTCTAATGGGCTCGAGGGCACAACGACCACAGAACCTTCAGTTATGTTGCCAGCACTAGCTGTCACTTTGGCTTATCCTTAGGAAAATCGCTCTATAGTACATTTACTGCATGTAAAAGATCCTCAAGCCTAAATGATACCTCTGAGCCAAATTAAAATTGCCTGTTTCGTCGCCCAAGTACTACCTTCTTTCTCCCATGATAGGTGAAAGGAGCGTAACGAAATTTGCGTGGTCAAACGGAAGAGCAAACCTGAGTCTCGCCACGTAAAATAAGGCACATTCAATTCAAGTAAAATATTTTCTGCGGCATTAGTATTTCTTTAACGTAGAGACTACACTGACCATCAAAAAGAAAAATGTTTATTTTAATCATATATAATGTATTAGTAACCATTTGCATTGTATAATTTGAAAAAGACCAAATACGGCTGCAAAATGGTCAACTTCATCTTCTGGGTTAATATCCCCATTTCGATCAGGTTTTTCGACCAGTTGCCCTGAGCCATTGCGCAAATGCTGAGGTCTCTTGTGTTGATTTTGAAAATAAATGCAACTTCAGTATTGGCACGTTTTGGTGAGCTCTGCTTTTGCTAGCTGTACGAATAGAGTCGCCGGTGTGGGTAAAATTTTTTTGAGGAAGAGTACAAAATCTGTACTCCGTTTACCGATGCATATACGCTCTCTTTGACTCGGGAACGAAAATATGTAGATTTAAAATGAGAGAATTAACTTACAAACTCGTCGCATTAAACAATTAAATTTAACAAGTATCAAGTAAAATATTTTCTGCGGCTTTAATATCTAACTTAGACAAATTTGAACATCAGAAAGAAAAATATTTATTTTAATGATATGTAATGTACTAGTGAACATTTGTATTGAATACTTTGAAAAAGACTAAATACGGCTGAAAAATGTAATGTACTTGAGTTTTACCTCGTTTCGATCAGGTTTTTAGACAAGTTTCCTTCAGCCATTGAACGAATGCTGAGATTGCCTTTAGTTTTGATTCTGTACATAAATGTAACTTCACTAGTGGCACGTTGTGTCGAGCACTCCTTTTCTTAGCTATACGAAGACAGTCGCGGGTGCACGTAGAATTTCTTGAGCAAGACTACAAAATCAAATCTGTAATCCGCTTACCCATGCAAAAACTTTCTCTTCGATTCGGGTGCCAAAACGTAGATTTCAAATGTTGCGAACCTCACTTTTTTGGTTCTTTTATTTGTCCAGCTATGTACGAGAACTGTAAAAGAATGGTACCCCGTAGGTACTAAGGCGCCACCGAATTCCTTTGGCACCAACGGCCTGGGCATGCACTGTGGCAGAGATATGACGTAGCTAGTCAAGTCGCATTCATCCGCTCTATTCAGGAGAATTCTAACGGCCGGCTGCTTTGATCCGTACTTTTCCGTGGTTTCTCAGATCAACACCAGGCGAATGCCGGAGCAGTACCCTACCAAACAGGCCACGGACCGCGCGCGATTTGTCCTTCCCATTGCTTGTCCTATCCTCTCCCCTTACACACACACTTACACTAACATGCACTACACTACCACAGATTCCGGGAGACCGGTCGGGAGCTTAGAGCTTGTCCCGACTGGGTCGGTGCCCCGCTGGTGGGAGAGTCCTGCTTAGGGGGAAACCCCACTAGCCGACGGTAGGTCGGCGCCGGATCTCGCCATCCAGCGGGGGAAGATCACTGCCATCCTCCGAGGAAAAACATGCACTACACTAACAGGACTAATGATCAAAGCAGTTGACGCGCCCGAAAACATGAAAAAAACAATCAATCATTCATTCAGAATGTCTTGTAAACGCAGGTATCTAGTTCCTGTAATAATAATAATAATAAAAAAAAAAACACTTTGGCAACCGCTTTAAGTGGAACGTCTGTAACTTCATTTTCTGTGCACGTCTTCTAGAACTCAGTGGGAAATACAATTATTGAAATTATCGTTTCCATGTTGTCGCGGCAGTAAGTATTATTTCGAAGGACAACATGGATAAGAGACAAAATTTATTGCCTTTTTTCCTTGAATATAGATTTTATTACATGGGAGTTTTTTTGGTTTTTTTTTTTCCTTAAAAAGATTGTATTACATGGGAGTTTTTTTTCTCCCTTTCAAAATTTCAAAATTCAAAATTTAAGTAGTATATGCCTTAGTGTAAGGATCACAGAATTTTGAAAATGTGCACACAATTCACTTTTCCCCATAGCACGTCATACGCAGTTTTCTAACTGTTTTTTTTGACGTAAAATAAATAAATAAATAAAGGCGCTGTGCGGCAGGTGTTCCGCGCGTTCGTGACGGGGGAGTTCGAGCGCCCGCAGCGCCGCCTGCTAGCCGCGCTCAGCGCCTTCGCCTTCTTCGCAGCCAACTTCTTCAGCGGCGCGCTCGTGGGCGCGCTCGTGGCGCCCGACCGCGGCGCCCACATCCACACCCTCGACCAGGTGCGCACCCAAGCAGCGAGCCTCTTATTATCCAGATTCAGCATCAAAGCAGGGCAACTCATTTGTTTAACCTTTACCACATTCTATTATTATTATTATTATTATTATTATTATTATTATTATTATTATTATTATTATTATCTGTGGATATACACTGATGCCGGGGTTCTCAAAATCACCCAAGGCAACATAGATTGCACGTCAAGTGGAACAAGAATGTATTTTTTAATTATAACAATTCAATTCAATTTGTAACAATTATTATTATTATCATTTATTATTATTATTATTATTATTATTCCATTTACCACAAATTATTGGCCCTAAACAGCCACCACACAAATATAACATCAAATCACAGTAACCTTTAATTTATAATAATAATAATTTTTCAAACATACTAATAATAATAAAATTTATATTATAATTAAGCTCTTCACATTGTTTAGAAGGGCAAGGGTCTCTTACATTCTAAAGTATTATAGACAAGCTAGATAGCTTGCTAATTACTATTGTAAATTTTATTTTCTCTTCACTTCTTACTGGTCCCTTCTTTTTTTTCATGTGTAATGATCACTTTATTTACAGCTCACTTTTCATTGTGCTCTTTCTCTTTGTGTCTCTGTTTCTGTTTACTTCTGTTCTCTTTTTTCTCTGTCGAGTTTCGTCCTTCGTCCTTTCTCTTCATTTTGTACGGTCTCCCGCTGTTTCGGTCCGTAGTCATCCCCAATCTTACCATATCGTCTGGCCATCGAGACCTCTGTCTTCCGATATTTCTCTTGCCAGTCCTTGGGTTCCATCTTGTAATTTTGTAGGTCCATTTTTTTGGACAATGACAATAATGCTGCAACCGAAGCCATCAATGTTTTAAAAGCTGCTTTTTAAACCTCTGCCATTAATAGTCTGGCGACTGCGGGGGTTTAATTTTATGCAAATCGTGTTTATCAATTTACAATTTACATTTAACTGACAAAAGAAATATAAATAATGATCAGATGTATTAACAAAACTTATTTTTTTAATTTATAATACAAAAACGATAGACTACATTTATCGACCAAAAGTGGCTAATTTTTGGCTCTTGGTCATTTTAACATGAAAAAAGGTTGGTTTTATTACTATTTGAATGTCACAGTAATTTGTTTACTAGTATAGTACGATTTTCATTTGAAAACAAACAAGTAACACGTATAAACATCAATGTCATGAAAAATCGATTTCTTCATCTTTGTTTGGCAAACACTGATATCGAATTCATGTCCCTAATTGCAGATGCATGCGCCGACTACAATTCTTGTCTTGGCGCCATATGATCTGTCAGGTATCCACAGAATTTTTTATCTAGCAAAACACGACTGGGACCACCTGACAATATTACAACCACGAGAAATACATTTCACATCCCTTTCACTTTTAGTCAATCTCCGGCAGTCGCGTACCCACAGGGATTCGGGGCGGAGAAATGAGGTTATTTTATTTAAAAGAGGGGTTTTTGTTCTTCGGCAGTGGTTCTAGTTTCATTCTTTCTCTAAAAAGTCACGTCTACGAAATAAAAATCGCCAAAATTATGATAAGAAAACATAATATTTTAAATAATTTTAATACACATTTTTAATAATTATTAATTTACTACTAATTCATATTTTACCAATATTGAATTAATTTTAATAAGGTTTTAATATTTGTTGAATTTCCAGGTTTGAAACCTCTGAGCGCGTGAATCGAGTGAATCTAACGACAACATAATAAATTATTCTGATAATAAATAGATTGGCGGTGTTTAGCGAGATACTTTTTAATTTCTCTCTGAGCCTGCTTTCATTAAAAAATAATTATCGTTACGTTGCGGTTGACAAATCTGTTATATTTTTCTTTAGTATCACCGTCGTTTCTTGATCACACTGGATAGAATAGCGAAACATACTTTTCTTTGCCCGCTCGTGTTCCAGCCCAGCCCACCCTACACTGTTTCGTTCAATCGTTCACCCTACACTGTTTCGTAATATCACCGGGCAATAAAATGCATTACACGCATAGGAGTAACGACCGAAATAGTTATCGCGCCCAGAAATACTTGATAATGAAGAATGGAATATTGGAATGAATGAAAGAAGGAATGATGGAATAAATGAGGCACGGGAGGAAGAACTATGGAATGAATAAATGAATGAATAAAGGAAGGAATGATTGAATGAATGAATGAATTAATGAAGTACTGATGGAAGGTAAGAATGAAAGATGGTCCAGCCCAGCCCACCCTACACTGTTTCGTTCAATCGTTCACCCTACACTGTTTCGTAATATCACCGGGCAATAAAATGCATTACACGCGCAGGAGTAACGACCATTCTTTCGATGGAATAAATGAAGCAAGGGAGAAAGAACTATGGAATGAATCAATGAATGAAGGAAGGAATGATTGAATGAATGAATAAAGGAAGGAGTGATTGAATTAATTAATTAATTAATTCAGGAAGTACTGATAGAAGGTAAGAATGAAAGATGGTCCAGCCCAGCCCACCCTACAATGTTTCGTTCAATCGTTCACTCTACAATGTTGCGTAATATCACCGGGCAATAATATACATTACACGCACAGGAGTAACGACCATTCTTTCGATGGAATAAATGAAGGGAGAAAGAACTATGGAATGAATCAATGAATGAATGAATGAATGAATGAATGAATAAAGGAAGGAGTGATTGAATTTATTTATTTATTTTACGTCAAAAAAACAGTTAAAAACTGCGTATGACGTGCTATGGGGAAAAGTGAATTGTGTGCACATTTTCAAAATTCTGTGATCCCTACACTAAGTCATATACTACTTAAATTTTGAATTTTGAAAGGGAGAAAAAAAAACTCCCATGTAGTAAAATATATTTCCAAAAATAAATAAGCAATAAATTTTGAATTTTGAAAGGAATGAATGAATAAAGGAAGGAGTGATTAAATGAATGAATGAATTAAGGAAGTACTGATGGAAGGTAAGAATGAAAGAGTAATGGAATGAATGAAGGACTGATGGAATGAATGTATTAATGATTGAAGGAATGAATAAAGGAAGGAGTGGTTAAATGAATGAATGAATTAAGGAAGTACTGATGGAAGGTAAGAATGAAAGATATGGAATGAATAAAGGACTGATGGAATGAATCTATGAATGAATGAATGAATGAATGAGAGGAGAACGCTTGCGCAGGTGAACGCCGCCTTCGGCACGGTGTGGTCGACGCGGGTGACGGCGCAGGCCATCTCGCACATCACCGGAGGACGCGACGGTGCACGAGCTCGCCACCCGCATGCACCAGGGCCGCACGCGGTGCGCCAGGACGCGAGCTCCAGGCACGCCGCCATCCTCTCCACGCTCACCGGCCTGCACATCTTCCAAGGGTACGCAGCTTTGGTTTGGTTTTTTCCTCTTTCCGGGCGCGTCAACGGCTTTGGTCATTAGTCCCGTAAGTGTAGTGTATGTTTGTTCTCTGGAGGTGGCTGTGATCTTCCCCCGCTGGATGGCGAGATCCGGCGACGACCTACCGTCGGATAGTGGGGGTCCCCCTAACCACGACTCTCCCACCAGCGGGGCACCGCCCCAGTCGGAACATGCTCTAAGCCCCCGACCGATCTCCCGGAATATGTGGTAGTGTAGTGCATGTTAGTGTAAGTGTGTGTGTAAAGGGAGAGGTTAGGACAAGGAAGAGGAAGGAAAGATCGCGCGCGTGGCCCGTTTGATAGGTACTGCTTCGGCATTCGCCTGGTGTTGATCGGAGAAACCACGGAAAACTACCGATCAGAGCAGCCGGCCGCTAGAATTCTCCAGACAGCGACTGAATTCGACCTAGCTGAAAAGCTAGTGTCGAAAATCCTGCCGCCGTGGGGAGTGGGAACCTAGGACCTCCCGGTCAGAGGCGCTGCAGTGACATCAGTTGATGCACTGAGCTACCGCTCTCCACCGGTACGGCAGCCGGCTTAGCAACCTGCAACGAGCCTTAGGCTTAAGCACTGCCCTCCTCTACTCCACAACGAGCCTTAGGCACTGCCATCCTCTCCACGCTCATCGGCCTGCACATCTTCCAAGGGTACGCCATGCGGCCTTACAACTTAAAACAGTAACCAGCTACGGTGACTCAGGGGAGTAATTGATGGGGTCTCTGTCCGGGAAGCTCTAGACTTTCACTCTAGCTAGTCAGCTAGGTCCAATTCACACGCTGTTTGGAGGAGAATGTTAGAGGCCGGTTTCTGTGATCGGTAGTTTTCCCCTTTGATCCTCCGATCAACACCAAGCAAATGCCGAAGCAGTACCCAAACAAACGGGCCACTGACCGTGCAGGATCCTTCCTTCCTCTTCCTTGTCCTATCCTCACCCCTTACACACACATTAATATGCACTAAACTACCACACATGCCGGGAGACTCGTCGGGAGCTTAGAGCTTTTCCCGACTGGGGCGGTGTCCCGCTGATTGGGAAAAGCGCAGTGACTTAAAATTTCGTATGACATAACTACCAACTATCTGAAGATCAAACACTTTCGATTCAATCAATGCGAACTGACATTCAACGCAGAAAGGAAGAAAAGTGTGGTTACCTCGTCAGCCTCACCTGTGTTAGTATTGCCAACTTATGAACAAGAAAATTTATGAGTGAATGAATGTATTTATGGATGCCTTAATTTACGTGGCGAGACTCAGGCTATGAGGCCTGCTGTTCTGTCTGACCACGCAAATTTCGCTACGCCCCTTTCACCTACTAGGGGTGAAAGAATGTACTACTTGGGCGACGAAACAGGCAATTTGAATTTAGCTCAGAGGCTTCATTTAGACTTGAGAATATTTTACATGCAATAAATCTACTAACATGGGACAGCCGGCTTTACTTCGCCTCCGAAGTAAGGCGTACGATTTTTTTGCTCTCTTTAAAATCCACGGCTTGGATCGGGTTTGAACCCAAGAACTTGGGTAAACAATCCGATACGCTAACCGTTACATCATCGCGACCGTAAACATATACTGCCTCGGGTGAGGATTAAATAAGATTCTAAATTTCATACTGAAAAGTTTGTTTGTCTGGAGTAACAACACAGTACTTCTCATTTAACTGCTTACAAACGTTAACAGTTAACGTTACAAAAATAACAAGCAAACAAAATTCAGATCTTGTGAAGTTTCTCTTTTGTAACAGAACAATTAAAGATTTGAACAGTTAACACGCAGCAAGTTTCAAAGCTTTTCCTCTAAGTGTCCGAAGTTTTAGAAATACGTTGGAACAATATGAGAGTAATAGACATTAAATGAGTAATTGCTGCAAAGTGCTGGTCAGTATAATTCAAAGCCAAAACAGTGTAGCGTAGTGTAGTGTGTTTGCAGTGCAGTGCAGTTAAGTGTAGTGAAGAAGATCAATAGATTTAAAAAATCTAATTTAGACAATATTTATGTAGCTTGTATTAAATTTTAGCATCACCAACATACAATTATTGGATATAATGACAGAGTTGAAATAATTATAATAATTGAATCTTCATCAAATTTATAAATCATTAATAATAAACAGACATCCATAATTGCCTTTTGCCGCTATTCACTCCTAATTTTTGCACATCCATTCCTTGATATATCTCATTTGTGCTGCTTACATATGAATTTTTTAGGCACCAAATTAGACGCCGCCTTCGGCTTATTATAAATAGACTTTATATGAGAATGTTGTTAAGCATTAATATATCTTCAATATGTATATTTAATTTATTCCTTTGTTTTTTTACTAACTAAAAATGTTATGTTTATTGTCAACCGCTTGTCAAATGCTTTTGAAAAGGCACATGCCAAATGTGCGAAACGTTAAGCACCAATAAATGTACATGAATTATACGTCTTAATTCCTGGTATCATCGTGGATTGATCCTATTTGGTCTAATAAATTTAAAAAGAACCATCTTTCTACAATACAGAAAACGGGATCAACATGAATATATTCAACCATTCTAATATTATATTATTATTATTATTATTATTATTCACGATTATTCCCATTTAAAGAGAGCGTTTGAACTTGAATTCCTTTATGATGATTGTTTGTGTTTTCTCTGGGCCCATATTTTCTTCATGTGTTCACTATGTTGTTTCTTCCGCTCTGCTGTCCATTTACATCCTGGCCTCTTCTTGCTTTCGGTTCCAAATGTATGTTTTTGATGGTGTTCCTGAATTCTTTTCTATTTTCTGCATCATTTATTGTAATGTGTGCTTGTCTGAGATCCTCCTCGACTTCTTTAATCCATTTTGTTTTTCCCCTGCCTGAGTTGATGACTATGAGAATCCGTTTTGAAATTCTGTTTTCATTCATCCTATGAATATGTCCGTAGAACTGCATTCTTCTTTTTCTGAATGTGTCCGTAATCTTATCAGTGTGCTTATAAATTTCTAATGTGGGCCTCTTCATCCAAATCCCTTGCTCTTGTACCGGTCCAAAAATTTTTCTGAGAATTTTCCTTTCTTGTTTCTCTATTTCTTTTATTTTGATTGACCACCGACTTGTGTCGTTTCAGCGGCATATAGTGCCTCAGGAAGTACGACAGTGTTATAATGTCTTAATTTTGCGTTAATGGATATGGACTTTTTGTTGTAATAGTTCCATGTGAGTTTGTATGCTCTCTGCAATTTTCTTATTCTCTCCTCATTGGCCCTTAGGTTGATCCCTGATGGTTGGATGATTTCTCCTAGATATTTAAAATGCGGCACTTGTATGATTGTCCCGTAGGTTGTTTCGATAGGCAGTTATTATTATTATTATTATTATTATTATTAATATTAATATTATTTAACTGCCACTGGGATATACCCAATTGCAGTTGAAATAAACGCAATGTAAATAGTAGAAGCAGCATTGTGTGCGTGGGCGGAACGCAGGTACGCCGCTCCGGGTGCGTTCGCGCTGGTGAGGGAGTGTGCGCTTGCACCGGCCTACTACGCCTTCCCGGTGCGGCGCGGCTGGTGGGGGCGCGAGCGGCTGAGCGCGCTGCTGCAGCGCCTGGTGGAGGCGCACCTCGTGCACCGCCTCTGCCAGGAGAGCCTCGACGACATCGCACGCGCCAACGCGCGCCAAGGGTCAGTCGCCGACGATTCCTTTTCTACCGTTGTGTAACGCCACTCGTTTATATTTCCTTGTTATCTATAAGGTTTTCTATCTCTTTGATTCAGTGGTGAGGTGTAGTTGACATTTTCATAATTGGAATGATTGAATGCGTTGTCATTGTCAACAACAATAACCTTCAGACTCATCTCAATAGTAACCTACTGAATGTAAACATAAACTACAACCCCTCCCCTCTGCTAAAATTACTTTTTTGACACCACCCTCACACCACACTCTTCGGGGGTGACACAACACAGCACACCGCACCCAGGCCATTAACCCTCCTCCTCCTCCACCCCACAGCCGGTACTTAAAGCTTCCTAGGGACGCCCGAGACACGCAGTCCGTTTTTGTGGCTCACAGACAGCAGGTAAGAAACGGCTCAACTTACTTTTCGTATTTTCTCTCTCAAAATTGTACATGTACTACATTTTCATTTATTTCTTTCTTAAATTTAAAAAACTACTATATTACATAAAGATATAACTCTCCGTCCCCTTCTTTCTTTCCTTTCTTTAATTCTTCTTCTTTCATTTCTTACGATGTTTTAAATTATATAAATTATTTATATTATAAAGATCTAACTCTCCGCCCCCTTTCTTTCTTTCATTCTGTCTTTTTCTTTTCTTTAATTCTTCTCCTTTCATTTCTCAAGATGTGTTTTTAAATTAGGTAACTACGTTAATTCTAATTTTATATTTTTCTTGTACCAGAAAACTGATGATGATGGCTAAAGCCATCGAAAGCTGCTATTTGTGAAATAAATACTATTGTTGACAATGACAACGCCTTCAATCATTCCAATTTCTATCTCTTTACTTGAGTCCACTCCCTTCTTTGTCGTCTTCACGATTCAGATAGCTCAACGCATCGAATGAAGGGGTTTAGTGTACAATTTTTTTCTTCAACTCTCTCCCATCACTTCACTCCCCTCCTTTCTTTATCGTCTTCACAACGGCTCAGATAGCTCAAGACATCAAATGAAGGGGCTTAGTGCATGATAGTCTTAACTCACTTTTTAGTTTTCTCGGCAAAACGACTTTTCTACGAGATTCCTATTAGTTTATTTGCTACTTTTCATGAAAATCCCAATATTTGTGGTATAAAAAAGAATAAATTTCCAGTTATATTAAAAAACGTTCCGTGCAAGTTTACCAAATCTCAAATATTACCCTTGGCCATTTTCTGAGCTAAGACCGTCTTATCACTAAGCCCTTCAATTCATGACACTGCACAGTGTTTCTACCTCAGGTCCGACGGTTCCAGTCAATATTTTAATAAATTCATATATGATTCTCGAGAGGCCCTCTTGTGATGCATTCTATATTATGTTAGGCACTTTTATACATCACGCGTACGTGGACCTTGATAAAGATACTGAATAAGGCCTCGAAAATTTGGCTTCAGCAAATTCTTATTAATAAAAATGAAATTGGAAAAATTACGGTCTTTAATAACCCTGGACCATTATCCTACGTGAAATTCTAAATGGACAGTCTATGAAGTAAACTTGGTTTTACTAACTCCTGCAGCGGAGACCTACGCTTTCATTTGTGTGTTGCAGGGCGGAGGCGGGGGCGGGGGCGGGGGCGGGGGGGGGGCGGGGGCGTTCGAGGCGCTGGCACCGCTGCACCTGCTGCCGCTGTTCTGCGCGTGGGCGGCGGGGGCGGCCGCCGCCCTCCTCCTCTTCGTGGGCGAAGCGCTGGCGGGCGCTGCAGGCCGCGCACGCCCTCGCCGCGCTTTGCATTAACGGTGGCTCAGGGCATCTGCTGATGGCACTGCAGTGCCTCTGGCCGGGAGGTCCTAGGTTCCACTCCCCACGGTGGCAGCATTTTCTATATTAACTCTACCGAGAAAGGTGGCTCAGGGCATCAACTGATGTCTCTGCAGTGCCCTCTGATCGGGAGGTCCAGGTCCACTCCCACGGTGGGGGCATCAACGATGTCCTGCAGGCCTCTGATCGGGAGGTCCCAGGGTTCACTCCCCACGGTGGCAGCATTTTCCACGCTAGCTAGGTTCACTTCACCCTCTCTCTGGAGGAGAAACCTAACGGCTGGCAGCCATTGATCTCTAGTTATCCGTGATTTTTCCCATCAACACCAGGCGAATGTCGGAGCAGTATGCATATCAACATACGTGAAGAAAAATAAGTAATTAAATTATATACTATATATATATATATATACAGTACATAATTTAACTATTTATTTTTCTTGGCATATATTGTGTGATTTCTAATGTTGTTGTTCAGACAAGTTGTCTTTATCCCATGTGATTGTGTTTATTGTAACCCTGATGAAGGAATTAAATATTCTGAAACGTTGGCAAACTAATGTGTTTTATTAATTGACCGATCCCGTGATCCATATCCTATAACTTATTAACGGTCGTGAATTCTACAATGGTCAATTACCACATTTTAAAACATTTATTTCAGTTTCTATGAAGAAAAAATAAGGAGAACTGAGCTATTATAAAAGAAAGAGTGATTTTTTTTTAAAAAATTCCCATCGAGTAACTTTTCTCGCTAGCTGACCAAGACCTCGGCTAGCGGGGTTTCCCCTACCAGGTATTTCCTACCAGAGTGGCACTGCCTAGCCGGGACAAGGTCTACGCTCACGGCATATGTGGTAGTGTAGTGCACGTTAGTGTAAGTGTGTATGAAAGGGTAGATGATACTAGGAAGAGGAAGAAAAGATCGCGCACGGCCCGTGTCCCGTTTGTTGAGGTACTGCTCCAGCATTCGCCTGGTGTTGATCTGAGAAGCCACGGAAAACTACCGATGAGAGCAGCCGGCCGCTAGAATTCACCTCCAGACTCAAACCACAGTATAAGTATCAATTACAGTACACTCTCGGAAATTTCCACATTACTTCAATAAAATGTACATTAAAGTAATTATCATGAAGCTACATTAAATTTTATGTACACATATATTAGGATGCACGTCAACGCAATGTGGTCATATTTGGAAGGAAGGAAGGAAGGAATGAATGATCTTGATGGACAGGTGAATGAAATTATATAGAATACGAAGGATAAGATGCAGAGAAAACGGGAGAACCTCTGCATTAAATGTACATTGATTTTAATGTATCCCTGAAATTTAATGTACGAATATATTAAGCAATTTTTAATGTACGATGTTCCATTAACATTCATGTTCAATACATTAATTTACATTAAATTTAATGACATTTCTGACAGTGTACCGCAGCACAGCCAGTTTTTTGGCTCGTTCGGGATGCGCGAGCATACAGCTTGGTATACTCCAAATAAACCTACGACTAGCTGCCACTGAAGTATACGGATTGGTTGGTGAAAGTACGTTTATTAAGAACTTCTTAAAAACTTTAAACATAGGTACTCGTAATTAATTATGTTTCTTGACCTCGTGGTTTTATATTCCTATGATTTCAAGGGCACGTCATTTAATAACTCGTAAAATTACATAGAACTAATGTTTTAACCCTACATTTGACATGTCTCGGAACATATTTGATCGCACACCTATTGAATTTATATCCTTTTTTAGTTTACAAATCGATGTGTTTGTCGAAAGAGGCGCAGTGTTCTGCAATTAAATTGAGCAAAAATAAAGAAAAAACCCTGAGATAATTTTTTTGTTTGTTTGTTTGTAGTTATTGTTGTTGTTGTTGTTGTTGTGGTGGTGGTGGTGGTGGTTATTACAGTAGATAGAAGATGAAAAATTGTTCAAAAGCGCAACAGAAAACTTTTAAACTTGTAGATACTTCTTAGTTTAGTTACATTTCTAGATATTTTCATGAAAAGTGAAGAAATACTAAAAAAGATTTAAATCAATTCTTTCTTTTGAAACTGTTCAAAACTGCTACTGCATATTTTGCTTTAGTTATATGCATAAGTAAGTTAAAATACATAAAAAAAATCCTTTTCGGTCATATTCAGCAGAACGAGGCTGTATTAGGAATCGAATGAGCAACACTTCGTCATATGGCATTGAACACGGAGCTACTGTATAATACACACACACAACAAACCCACCAATCCGAAGCACACAAATCCGTAATTAGGATAATCGGAACAAAATTCGAGATGGAGGGAAAAATAAGCAAAATTTACCTGATTTGTATAAGCTCAATTTATGAACGAAAAGCATGAACACAGTGCAAGCCAACCCAGTTCTGAATACTGTAAGTAAAATATCCGTTATCATCAGCGACACAAACTGTGCTTCGGCTCTTTTAAACCATATAACAACCTCTACCGCAAGCGATCGGTCATGTACGAACTGAACTCGATTGTTCGCAACGTTGCCACATCATGTCACTTCGCTACGTTGCCATTTTCTCACATCGCACGCTACGATAGCTCCTATAGATGTATTTGAATATGTACGGCCTTTTTTCTCAAACCCGTCTTTCCGAATCCGAACCCCTAATTAATTAGGAATACCACTGTTCTGCGCTCAAAACGTAGGACCTCCCGGTGAGGGATGGGGTTGCCAGATCATCACTATTTGAAAGAATTGTTTGCTGCTTCAATAATTGATTCACTAATTAGAAAATTAGAATAGTGAACACGTAAAAGTATATTTTTTAAACTCGATTAAAGCTGACATTGTCCTGTTGGGGATCCTGGATATCGCCCAGATCCGCGCAGTTGTCTTAGTTTCGGTCCCAAATCTATTAATTTTTTCCATATTGTGCATCAGTTCCGGGCTCTAATGAACAAAGAAAGAATTTTCGGTGTTAGCAAAAACGTTTGGATCGACGAACGGAGGTTGAATTGGTTGTGCATATTTTTAACCTTCCGTATAAGTTCAAGAAGATTTATAACGTTGTAAAACATAATCAAGCAAAAATTATTGTCGAAAATAGTTAATCTATCGAGTTAAATAAGTCAAATCCAAAGATAATTGTAGTAAAGCAGGTAATAGTAATGGCAATATGTTTAATCCTAAATTATTGACTACTATATTCAAACATCATACAATATTAAAGCAGCTGATTGTTATATTAATATATGAAAATTTCATTGTTCAAAAAATGTATCTATCTTACTATTTATTCCTTCCCTCCTCCCGGTTGCCTATTTTCCGACGACATATCTGGCAACTCTAGTCAGAGACTTCAATGCCCTGATTCATCTGAGCCCGTCCGCTGGGCGGTTCCAACTAGAGATGGGCTTAACAGCTTTTCTTCAATAACTGTTATCACAAAAACAGCTTACTTGTAATAGCTGTTATTAATAACAGTTGAAAAATAACAAGTCCATGACCATCAACCTAACATGGCCAATTGCTAAGAGTTAAAGCAGTTGTAGCGACTGCTTTAGAGTTAAACCACGCAAAACGAATAATGTTGGTAGCACTGTAAAACTTGTGCAGCTACCTTACGGCGCTTCCTTGCACTACTTTCCCTAACATGTTTGGAGAGAGAAGCAGCTGATATGAACGAGACTGGATGAATTGTCAAGGATAAATAGTAATTCATATAATGTGTAGCGAATGTGTATAGAATATCGAATATTACTAAAATGAAAGTGATTCGGGTTCAGATTGGAAATATTCTTTCAAATATGCAACTTGTGCATAGTGAAGTGACGAATGTCAAATATGAGGAGAAACAGTGTTTTTGCCTAGCTATAGCTAAAGTGTTAATGACTGTCGAATATCAAGTATTATAATGTGAGTTATTTGACCGTAACTCATTTTATTTTATCGGACCTAGGGAAATATTAGTTGATCTCACATAAGCAGCAATGGGACAGAAATAAATTAACATATTGGACGGACTTAATTTAAAGGACAAATATCTTGTTGTAGTGTATACAATAAAATATATAACTATTGTGGCACATGGTGTGTAATAATGACGAATTACGTATTAAAGAATCTATAATTTGAACACTGGCAAATCATGATTGTTTAGCTGCAGTGAAGCTGTTATCGTACAAAATGGTTACCACAAAAGCTTGTAGTAGTTGGAATTAGGCCCAGTAAGTTGCAGTTGTATGCATTTCAACTGACAACTGCCAATAACAAGATAAACGAAATAACTGTTATTTCGCGTAACAGTTACGAAACGTTAACGGTTAAGAAATAACAGTTTAGCTGCTACGAGCACATCCCTAGTTCCAACACCGAAGAGCATGTGCTGCGAGTCCCTCCTTCAACAGACCCAAGTGCGAGTGCGGAGTCGTGCAAGGGACGACCCGCTATCAGCAGCGCCACAGACCGGAAGCCGCAATCGCCGGATGCGGCGCTGCTGCTATCACACGGGGCCTCTTCCGGCGCTCACGTCACGACCTCCCCCCTCCCCTTCTTCCCCCGACTCCCGCCAGGGCGCCGCGAAGACGCCACACCAACCGCGCGATTGACACATCTCTCTCGGGACATTCGCTAACGTGTTCTCGCGTTTATTAATATAATAACAATAATAATAATAATTATTATTATTATTATTATTATTATTATTATTATTATTATTATCATTATTATTTCAAGATCATATCTATTACTACCCCAATATTACTTCCATTTATGTAATCCATAATTGGGTATCTAATCCTAGTCTATAAATATATTTCGAAGCCCCATCTCGATCAGGTTTTTCGTCCAGTTTCCCTGATCCACTAAGCAAATGCTGAGATGGCCCCTTGTCTTGCTTCTGGACGTAAATGTAACTTTATTATCTATGCGCGACTTCTAGAATTCAGTGGGAAATATAATTATTCAAATTATCGTTTCCATGTTGTCGCGGCAGGATGTATTATTCCGAAGGACAACATGGATAAGAGCCAAAAATGTATTGCTTTTTTATCCTTGAAAATAGATTTTATTACATGGTAGCTTTTTTTCTCAACTTTAAGTAGAACATGACTTAGTGTAGGGATCACAGAATTTTGAAAATGTAAACACAATTCACTTTTCCCCATAGCACGTCATACGCAGTTTTAACTGTTTTTCTGACGTAAAATAAATAAATAAAAATATAAAAAGCCTCATTATATCCATAATTAAAAATATATAATTTATTTATTCCACCAAAATTAATAATTATTATTATTATTATTATTATTATTATTCCCAACTTGTTTGACAGAGATAATGTACATTGTTGTTTCTTGACATTACTAACCATCGATAACCAGTTGTGATGGTTAGCAATACTGAATTTATAATTTATTATCTGTCTACTTCTACGTAGTATTTTTATGTGTGGCGTTTTTTTTCAAATTCTATTTTTTTAACATTTACAATATAATGTTTTGTAAACATACAAAATAAAAAACCTGGCTTTAAATCATACAATAAGTGAAAAGTTACAGATGCAATAGGCATATTTACTAAGACAAAATATATATTTCCATAAATAAATTTATATTTAATTTATACAGCAAAAAACTCGTATTGTAATATTTCAGATAACTTGTTTATATCATTATCATCATGTTTTAAACTCCAAATCTTTATCTTGTGTTTGAAGATATTTAAGGACTTACTATTTTTCAGAGCTAATGGTACTTGATTATATATTTGAGGACCAATGAACACCAAGGTTCTTGATATTAGAGTTTTATGAAATTGGTTGTTGTTTTTTTAATTTGATTAGTGGCTTTACTACGTGTACTGTAATTGTGAAATATTCCCTCAGTTAAATTATTTCCGCTTTTGACATAAAATATTTGTAGTACTTTATATACAAAAAGATGTAATGGTAAAATATTTAGTTGTTTATAGAGAGGAAGTGAAGAAGCAGTCATTTTTTTATAGATGATACAGATAAGTTTGTTTTTACTGATTATTGGCCTCTAGTTTGACTTTTTTTGACTTATTCTTAACCCTCCATTACTCGCGCATATTTTTGTTACGCGAGTTCTCGCGTGTTAAGATTTCATCTAACAACTGTTCGTGTGTATTTACCGTTTTATTATAAATCAGATTTGTGCATTAATATTCCGAGATATTTTTTATTGAGTTCTATAACTTGTACAGATGTAAGAATGCAGAATGATGACATCCATGCTTATAATTTTTGTTAATAATAAGCAATCAATGCAAACAAATAGTCTTTCTTGCGTGTAATTTTCAGAGGTATTAAATTACTTGAAACGTAAATAAACTGGGGACGAATAGATGTGATATTTATGCGGAAATCTAACACGATTGCTTGCGCGTGAGGAAATGTGACAGTGACGTGTCGAACTGCTGGTATTTGCTGAAATAATACGATTTTTAAAGTAGGGTTACGGAGGCTCTTTCGAAACATACATGGGGCCTCGGCGCCCCTGACAGCCTGTGTACGCATGCCTCAATTTTAAAACAATCATCCGTACGCCTTCAATCGAATGGGAAGTGAAGTTGCAAGGTCCCATGTTGTAGATTTACAGCATTACCCATTCCACACAAAGGAAATTGCCATGGCGCAATTCAATGCACACCTAATTTTGCGTGACTAGGCTAAGGTCATTAGGCCTGCTCTTCCACCTGATTCCCGCTCCTTGCACTGTCTAGCAGAGAAAAGAGGTATCATTCGGGCGAGGAATCAGGCGATCCGAAGTTTGCTCAGGGGCTTCTTTCAGGTTTGAGGATATTTTACATGCTGTAAATCTACAAAATGGGACTTGCAACTTCACTTCCCATTCGAAGGAAGGCGTATGGATAATTTTTTTAATTCACAGCTTCGATGGGATTTGAATACGCGAACCTGGAATACAGGCCGATAAGCTTACCGTTTCACCATCGAAGCCATTTTCATATCCAGCAAGCACCAGCGAGATTCCGTGCCACCAAACGTACTTCGTGGTAGGTTGGTCGACAAATGAATAACAGTAAGTAAATAGGGCCCGGAATCTTATGTTTAATCTTATTTTATTCTACACTACGTAACGTCATTATTTTTAGATATTCAACGTGTCTCAGAATAAATGTTAAAACTTTTAAAGCATGTAGAAGGATAGAAGTTGGTTACTTTTGACAATGAACGTTTAGGCATGTCCGATATACATGAAGCATTTGCCCTGAATTGTAAGACAGCACATCAAGCAAGTCGCGTTCTGACGCACGCAGATTTCGTACCCTTTCGTTCGCAGCCCAACACCGATGCATGAGAAGTTGCCTAACCAGCAGGCGCAAATGTGTAACTTTGTTATGTGAAATGTCCCACCAGATACACCCTAACAATAAGCGACGTTTAGGGGACGGATTTTAATGAAATGTCATTTTTTGCTTTTCACTTTATAACAATTCAGTTTAGTATAGAAATTCATTCTATGTTATGACAAAAGGAAATGGCCATTTGTATACGTAATTTTTGTTGCGTTTTTGTCGATTTCGACTAATACGTCATTTTTTACATTTTCCCGTCATTTTTAATGTTTTTTTTTTGCTGATTTCATCGATTTTAATGTCACTTTAATGGTACTTGCTTCAAATGATATTTACGAGATGCAACAAATGTTCTTCACAGTATTACAGTAGCCTATTCGATTAGTTCCCTCAGAAATTGTTTTGACAACCGTTGTATGTAATTTCTGTGACGTAAATCAGCTCCTTTGCCTGTTCGGCCAATTTCTGGATAACTGAAGATTTTTGAGATTCTATATGCTCATTCAAGGCAACAGAAAATCATGTAAAAATGGACTTTTAGCTTGCAAGCTAATTTTCAAAGTAATATTTATGATGTAAAATTCGTTCATGGATTTTAGGTCCTTTTAAGAATTCTTTAAGTTCAAATATAAAAAAAAACTGACAAATAAAAGTTAGTAGTAATTAAAAGTAATTTAATAAATTCCGTGATGGCAGCAGAGGTATTGTGGTAATCCTAAATTTAAAAGTAGTAATTTAAATTCATTATTATTGCGAATATTATTCAGTCTGATATAGGCGCGGATTCACAAGGAGGAAAATGAGAGAAATACCCCCCCCAAACAAAAAACATTTCAGCAACTATTAATTTTAATTGTAACGAAACTTTCAAGCAAAAATATTTTAGGATAATTATTAAAACAAAAAAAAATGGTATCGCAGCGCTGAGCTCCACCTGCGAGAGGTACAGAAAGAGGCAGGCAGAGAGAGAGAGAGAGAGAGACCGAGTCAGACAGACTGTGACAGGGACAGAAGGGGAAAGACGGAGAGGAAGGGACGGAGAGAGAAAGGGAGAGTGAATGGCATAACAATGTCTGCCGGGTTCCGCTAGTCCTACATAATCTGTAATATAACACATTCGACCAAAACATTTTGAATTCCCCCCCCCCCAAGTCGTATCTGTTCACATACTAACATGGATTACCAAGCCTAAAGTATGCTAAATTGTATATAAGCCTAAAATAAACTCACGGGGCAAGAAATTAAGAGGAACAATATAAAAAGTATCAGGTGAGGAAACGAGGTGCTGAAACAAGACCACATCGCTGTGTCATCGCCGCTTCCTGCATTGCGGAACCAATGTGCCCCACAAGCGGTGAACGCATATACAGCAGATAACCACCGTATTCTTTATTTTCATCTTTCTCCTCCCGTTATGGCCACGTGCCAATTTAAATTCTCCATCCGTTCACGGTTTCCCCCTTTTCTCACTAAACTTTCTTCATTCTTTCATTCTTTCTTCATTTTTCTCTCGGACCACATCCAACCTGTTTTCCTTTTCACATTCTCTCGGAATTCTTACGATTTACCACTGTTCTAAATATAATTGCTTGTTCACGGATCTACCAAGAGTAACATTATACAAAATAGAACTACTGGTGAGGCAGAACGAAACAGACTTTCTCGTAGTAGCTAGTACAAAGAGTTTAAAGAAATAAAATGGAGCAGTTTTTTTTAGAAAATGGCGATAGAGCGTTTCTCGAAAGATGGAGTTTTGAGCCATTTTCACAGAAAGCTTTTGAGTTTCCGAGAAACTTTATAAGACCTCTGTAACAGTATGTTTAGCACTAACCCTTCCAAAATGTTAAAGAAAAAATATGAAAAATATGTTTTTCGAGACATGTTTGTTTCTGAGATTTTTTTAATTTTGCACATATCTATTGTACGTAAGTAAAAATAATGTGATCTGTGTAACCCATCCCTATGAAAGTAACTTTTCAGCAATTATTCATGGTTTCCAGTTCTTACCGTTACTGTTTGTTGTACGGTTAAAGTACTGTTTTGGCGCAGCAGTACATCAAAATAGAAATTACCATAGGCGTACCGCAAAGAAGCCACACAAAAAACAATTGAAAAACGGAAAGTTAACGAAGCACTAAGCGACATAAATAAACAAGTTGTCGCCATGCATATTGAGTATGATATCAAGATTTTATAGATGCCAAACTCACTATTTCTCTACTAGTAACGTAAATATTTATTGCCTATTATTTTTTCTTTGCCTGAAGATGGTTTTCAATATGAGCAAGAATTACTAAAAGAGACACAGATGAAACTAGTGGGGCTAAAACACACGTAATTGTCGTCGGATTGTCACGCACAATTGAAAAAGTACTCAATTTTTTAAAAACGTACATGACCTTATTTCAAAATCTATCTTTAAGGAACAGATTCCATTAAGGTAAAATCGCCATTCTTCGTCATTCTCTGAAACGTCCATCACACTATCCAACAATAAAATTTAATAATAAACGATGAAACCTTTTTTGAATTTGGAAAATGTCCCAGAGGCTTTATGTAAAATACTGCCAAAAATTAAACTATCGATTTCAAATTCAAGGGACAGCGACATCAGCCAGATCAATTGAAAAATATCAATTTTGGAGAAAATTGGCTGAACTGTTTAGCCGCTAGCGTTATTTACAGGCGAACGGAGAGACAAACAAACGTTTTGCCGTCATTCGATTTTTCGGCATCAAGCTTACCATCGGCACCACATCTTAGAGGATTTTTTCTAAATTTAGCAACTGGATTTATCGACATTTTTCATTATCAGGGACCTGTAATAAGTCTTTCTGCAAAAATTCCCCGTTTTTTCGCGGACCATTATATAACTTTCCCTCTATTCCGTAGCGAGAAAGTAAAATTAATGTTCAAATCATATATTATTTAACATTTTCAGAGGAAATAATCTTGCAACATGACTGGTACTTTTGTGAATATCCAAGAGAACAAAACGTCCCGAAAGCGAGACCATAAACGGATTACTTATTTTTTGGCTCTAAAGAAGAAACTAGCATATTAAGGACTATATATTCGGTTCGCTGATAGCTTAAAGTCATAGAACGTGTTCCCAATGAATGTTGAGTGTCTACGTCAAAAGGGTGAAATCGACAATGGTCGGAGAATCCGAGGTGAAGTTATCATGTATTGTGACCGCTATCAAAGAACCGCATACAAAGATATCCCTACACGCAGATACGTGCATCCTTCCGTTTGTTTCTCAACGAAACACTCGCACACGTGCACAAAAACGGCGTTATGAAGGTCCTTTACCACAGTCCATTTATCTACTGCAATATATTGTGATAAGGCAGGAACCCCGGGTTTAATTTGAATGGGAAAATCGGCATCAAGCGTTAGTAATACGATGGGATTGTATGCAGGCATGGGAATCAAACAATATACGTTGTTAGGGCAACCAATAAACAAAGTATAGTATTCCATGCTTGGTGTCATAGCGCAGTTCATTTGGGGAAACACGGGCACGAAGACCATGCCGGAGACATTACTACTCGCACAACTTTTCATGAACGATGACCTTGCATCCCTCTCCCTTGAGCAATAAACAGTTGAAGGCAAAAGTTCGCAGCGAGCACGGATGACAACATTCCAAACGTTAAACTTCGTTAGCGCGAAACAGAAGCTAGTCAAAACTAGTTGCTTTCATTGTTGAGAACTTCTGTTCAACTTTATTACCATTATCTAAAGAAATGTCTGAGGCAGGTCCAGGTTCTTCAAGGGAGGCACCTAAAACTCCCATCTAGTGTCCCTGCTGTTGCCTACCCAGAGCAATGACCTGATCGCACACGTGGCAGGTTTGACTTTGATTTTCCAGAGGTTGGCATTACTGTAACTATTCTAGTGGCCGACTTTGTAACTAATACCCCCACTCTGCGAGCATTTCTTCAGTCCATCGTTCAAGAAAAGTTGCGCGAGTAGTACATGCGAAAGGTGTAAAGAGGGCATTGAAAGCAGTGATTTTGTGAGAAGACTGAAACAGGCAGTCTCATGAAAGCTTCCGAACTGAACACATCGAAAGCAATCGATGGTATTCAATTGTGGTATTCAATTCTTTTGCTTCTGATTCATGCTGGAATCGATTCAAATTAAAAACTTCCATTTTTCTTTATAATTATACAAATTATTTCGCTTCACTGCATTTTTAGGGTATTTGTCATTTCTGTTCATTATTATAGTTATCATTTTTTATTAATTTTATAGAACTTCTGGAATTTTAATTCAATTATCCAAGATGCATCCACCTTTTCCTTCGATCAAATCAAACCCACCTGGTTCAAATTACATTTGCTTTTGAGGGTGTCATTTTTTACAGGTAATAGTGTGACTACATTAGAGAGTGACCGGAACCAGTAAATGACAGCTATACACTAAAAATCATTGTTTCACCTGTTGCTTAAAAATGAATATTTTTAATTAATTCGCGGACGTCCTTCTCAACGCGCTGGTGGTCTCAGATATATTTCTTTCCACTGTCAAAAAGATTCGTTTTGGAAAGCAGGAGGTGTAACAATGACCTAGTGCCGTCGGTCGCTGTAGAAAAATCCAAGTATTGTCAGAGCTTGCCCCGCCCCGCCCCGCCCCTCCCCGCCGCGCCCCGCCCCGCCCCGCCGCGCCCCGCCGCGCCCGCCCGCCGCGCCCCGAACCGCCGCGCCCCGCCCGCCGCGCCCCTCCCGCCCGCCGCCCCCCCCCGCCGCGCCCCACCGCCCGCCGCGCCCTCCCGCCCCGCCGCGCCCGCCCCTCCCGCCCGCCATGCGCGCCCCGCCCTCCGCGCCCCTCCCACCCGCCGCGCCCTCCGCCGCCCCGCCCGCCCACCGCGCCCTCCCGCCGCGCCCCTCCCGCCCCCCCGCGCCCTCCCCGCCCCCCCGCGCCCGCCCTCCCCACCCGCCCCTCCCGCCCGCCGCGCCCCTCCCGCCCCGCCGCGCCCTCCCGCCCCGCCGCGCCCTCCCGCCCCCGCGCCCTCCCCGCCGCGCCCCTCCCCCCCCTCCCGCCCGCCCGCCCGCCGCGCCCGCCCGCCGCGCCCGCCCGGTCCGACCTTTGCGCTTCCGGTGTGGCTGGGCGGATCCACGCGGTGGTTGCGGCTGTGGCTGCGTGGCGGAGGCGGTGGCGCCGGAAATCCTGCGGCGGACAAGCGTGCACCTGCCCTTCCCCCACCCCTGCAGCCGCGCCTCCTTCAAGACAGACATCCACTCCTCCCATACAAACAATATCCCTCGGTGGAGAAACAACTGAAGTCATCTTCCTCGACTTAATGGGTTTAGGGCCGGTTTCACCAACATACACCTAACGTGACGTTAGTAAACGAGTCGTTAAAATTAATGTCTCCGTTAAGATTTGTTTCGTTTCACCAACGCTTCCGGGCTTCAGTTGGCTAATCGCTAGTTGCTTTAATGGGTGTACAAAATGCGAATTTGTTTTAGAAGGCCGTGAACTGAAAACTCTGTGGTGAGTATGTTTACTCTACTTACAGAGAATAAAGCAACAGTAGCCAAAGCGCAGCTAATTCTATGGACAATATGGTTAGTGATGGGTTTGCTGGCTCAATATAGCCACCCATAACCTGCACGTAACTTCAGTTGCAAAATAACGTAGAGGCGTAAGTAACTGGTGAATTGGTGCGATTGACTCGTTTCTGGAAATGAATATAAATTAAAACGAATTTCTAATAATGAGTTATTATTTTTTAATAAATAATGAACTTAATTATAATATTATGTAATTAATTCATATCATACTTTGAACTTTATGATTTTGTGATATAGTTTCTAAACTTTTTGGAATGACTAGTGTCTGAAGAAAACTGTAGCCTATCTTTTAAGAAAGAATAGTGACACAATTTCATGTATAATGTACGTAATGAACGAAACCATTCATAACCTACTTCGCATTCATTAAGGTTATATAATAAGAAAGTTTTCAATGTGCATGTAAAATTGTTACTTATAAGGTTTGGTTGTGTGGTATGTGACTACTACATGTAATATTTTCGGACCTGTTTGATGAAAACTCCAGATCCTGCTCAATTAAATTCAGTATTTCTAGTGTCGATTTGGTACCATTGAATCTGGTTTAAAAGTCCCTGAATACACGCGGTTGCACAGATATTTCCAGGCTTCTAAAATATCATCATCTTACAATATATATTGCAGAGCTTTCTCCATTTTTCTCTGCTGTGTGTTCGAACGCTGCGTTGCAATCAGCTTAACCAGGCGTTACGTGCTGCTAACGGAGCTGAGATCGTACGTTAACTTCACGGAAAGTTAACAAGCGTTAAAGTTTGGTGAATCACGTATTTTCTCCAACGGACCGTTAAAATCTTTTAACTTCTAGTTAGCCTGTTAACAAGCATTGGTGAAACCGGCCCTTACTCAGGGAGCCGGCTTTCGTCGGCTGTGCCGTCTACATCTGTAGAAAAGGGAGAGTTCACCAGACGCGCGAGATTTGCGACAATAAATTAAGGGAATGCTGACGAGGTGTTGTTGACGTATTTAAATGACGAAACAATTGAGAAAGCGAAAGTTTGATTTCTTCGTCGGTTGTTTCAGAGGTACAAGATTGCAGAGCGCTCTTTAGGAATAAAAAGAATCGAAAAGAAAATTCTTCATAATGATGAGAGATGTATGCAAAATCTGAAAGAATTCACTATAGCCGAGGTTCGGGTTCACAATAACCGAATCTTCTTCTGCTTATGTAAGTGAAACGGGACCAGTTCAATATAACTGAGGGTTCACTATATCCGAGTTCGTTATAACAGGAGTGGACTGTATAAAACACACGCGTGTGCTTGTGGACGGGGCAGCGTACTTGTGTGCTTCTGCGTAGTAGGTTGTCGCACAGGTTACGAGTTATTTTCCTTTGCGAACGACTCTTTCCAGAATCGCAGCTGTCGGCGGAAGAAATGGTGACACGCTGAACCTTTTACGCAACACCGCGAGGTATCGGTGGCCTTTCACATTTCTACTTTATTTACACGCCACAACCGCCTTTAAACATGGAACGCGCGTCAAACTGCGAATCAATTCTTTTAAAGCACACCTATTTGCTACTACAGTTTCGGTATTTCCTGAAAGTATGGTATTCTAGCCCCTGTAGTTTTAACACGACCTGCAGCAATATAGCACACCAAGGGGCAACATTTTGGGCAAGAGGCCTTGCGGAGAGATTGTCACCAGTAGGTACAGTTCATACACTGAGTCAAGATTGATATCGTGCTTGATTTTAGGGCTTTTGTAGGTCGAAGGTATATTAACGTTATCTGGTAAAATCCGGCAAAAGTGGCGCATAGCATCAACTGATGTCACTGCACTGTCTCTGAGGTCTTAGAGTTGCACACCTCACAGTCGCAGGATTTTCGACACTACCTAGGTAGATCGAATTCAAGTGCTGTCTAGAGAAGAAGTCTAGCGACCGGCGATTCAGATCGATGGTTTTCAGTGATTTCTCGGACACCAGGCGAATGCCGGAGCAGTACCCTACCAAACGGGCCACGAACCGCGCGGAATCTGTTCTTCCCCTTCCTTGTCTTATCCTCTCCTCTTACCCACACACTTACACTAACATGCACTACACTACCACACATGCCGGGAGACCGGTCGGGAGCTTAGGGCTTGTTCCGGCTGGGGCGGTGCCCCGCTGGTGGGAGAGTCCTGGTTAGGGGAAACTCCACTAGGCGACGGTAGGTCGGTGCCGGATCTCGCCATCCAGCGGGGGAAGATCACCGCCATCTCCCGAGGAAAAACATGCACTACACTACGGGACTAATGACCAAAGCTGTTGACGCGTCCGGAATCTTCAATCAATCCATTATCTGGTAAAATCGTGGAATTGTGTGTAATAGTTCAGTGTAATCGTAGACACAACGAACGGCACAAGGAAGCGGGAATCGACGTCGTTTTTTCCAAAAGATCGTCACACGGCGAATCAATGACTGTGTGGCGAACCACCATTACCACATCACCCCGCGCCAGGAAAACGCGCAAGGCAAGCGGCACGCAGCGTCTCAAAACATTCCGGCAGCGGCCTCCAAAAAACGCTGCCGAATGCAAGTCGGCCCAATATAAACGGGCCCGACAGAGACAGGGTAGCAGACAGGAGCAGTAGTAGCAATAGCAGTAGCAGTAGCACTAGCAGTAGCAGTAGAGTAGAGAGGAAGTAATTGCTTCCACCGATCCGACTCCAGACGACTCTCAGGATGGTGACGACACGCTCCCAGGGTGCTGCCGCTGCTGTTGCCGCCCCGCCGTAACGCCTGGTCCACGGGGAGATGGGGTAAGAGTCCGCTATCAGTAATCTCGACTCCCAAGCATCTCCCTTCAATCCATCGTTCCCCGTATTCCTTTAGTTATTAATAAATGGTGCATTGTTATTGGAAAACGTCTTCTGAGTAAGTCGCCCTTCCCCTTCCCCTCAACTTTCCGTAAGTCACCTAATCAATCGCAGTACTCAAAGTGACGAGTCACCTTAGGAATACGCTGAAGACAGTCAGCTCCGAGGGTGGCTCATCACATCTGGTGGCAGCGGTCAGCGTCAGATTCACCCCTGGCGCAACGAATCCACGCTTACATCGCTAAAAACGATTGCGTTGAATATTTTTCACGAGTACTGTGACTGATTTTCAAAATTTCTCTGAATAGTTGGTTTTTTTTACTCCCTACGACTTTAATCGACAGCAATACACAGGGCCACAATGCACACTTTTTCAGAACAAAACGTTAACTCCATTTCCATGCATTCGTACAGACCTTTTCGGCAAGAACCTTTTACTTCTCGTAGATAGTGGTGCTCAAGCATCTATCTTATTTGAAGAATTCATTCCCGACAACACTAAATTTGATGATGCACCCCATCGCAATTTACAATCTGTCACCGGTCACCCCCTTTCAATCATTGGATCCATAACTACAAAAATTATCTTCCCATCTACTCCCTCCTTTTCTCTGTCGCACGATTTCATTTATCCAAACGACCTCCCCATATTCAAACACACGTTATACTTGGCATTGATTTAAACAAGCAATTCTTGACTTTAACACAGCTTGTTTACAAATAGGAACTGTGACGTTACCACTAAGAGACAATACGCTACTCCTAAAGCTGCCTCCAGTGCACACGCCAACAGATGTTAAGGATCCATCCGAAAAGGAAACTCTTTTAAATTCTGCTGACTACCCTCAATCCCACATCACAACAAAAACACATTCATTCAACCGCTACGCAAACATTTCCACACCACCATCTCCCCCTCCAAGTACGTTCAACTCGCCAAGGCCAGAACAGCCCTCCCCCCGCACCGCTAAGCAGAGCACCGACTCAGCGCCGCCGCACCGCTCCTCGCAAGCGTTTACTGGCGTCAGCAATTCCATTCCCACACAGCCGCTCGTCCTCGAGAATACGCTGCCTTCAAACAGCTTTCGGGATGACGCGTCGGCACACCTCCAGCCCACATCCAGTGACCCAGAGAAATCGTACCCTCCGGTGCGCCTTTCAGAAACAACGATTATCCCACCCCGTAGTGAACTTATTTGCATGGCAAATATAGATTACATCCCCTCAACTTTAGCAGTTCTCGAGCCTCAAAACATGTACCTCCACGGCATTTTATCCGCGCGACTACTAGTGAAAATCATTAATAAAACGAACATACCTACGCGTTTAATTAATGTCACTTCCGCGCCCATCACCGTTCCCCGGAACACAATTCCGGCACAACTCAGTCCGTCTGAAACATCGTTAGGTTATCCTTGCTGAGACAAGATGACAACCAATGATAAATTTAATTCTTCCTGAGAGAGGAATCACGATACCTTATATGAACTCGTGAACAATCAGAATACGGATAATAATGATAGTAATAGTGATAATGATAATAATAATGATAATAATGATGATAATAATGATGATGATAAAAGAGATAAAAATTTATGAGAGCAATTGCAATAATTATAAGATAGAAATAATAACAATAATATTAATAAGAAGAATAGGAATAAAAATAGGAATAAGAATAGGAATAATTATAATAGGAATAAGAATAATGTAAGTGTGAATAAGAAAAAGGAATCAAATTGCGCATCCTTTAATCCTTAGAATAACAATCAGTGAAAAGAACACGGGAATCTCTACACGACTAATAGATAACGACCGCGAAGAAAAAGGATATATGAATATAGGCTCTGGAACAAACATCAATCACATAACTTCTGAATCACTAGATAAACCCAACTATCCAGTCCCCTTAAAAAAAAAACAAACTTTGCACTTCCTCATAACTGCAATATGTGCCGCATCTGTTTATCCTGTTACAACTAATCAGGAAATTTTCCAAAAAAAAATAACCCCCCAAAACCCATCACCAAATGCACAGACCACCCCCAAACAATTGGCCCCCTTCCATGTCCCCCCCGAAGAAACCACGAACCCACCAACGATATACACCACTTCCTCCTGTCGAGACAAGAAGCAACGGCCTCCAGGAACTCTGAAACCCACTTCTCCACGGGACAGACGGCCATGGGCATGGTCAGCAGCACAGCTCAAGTCCAGATCATCTATTCCTGCCTCGACCGGATGGCCACAACCGCCACCAAACGACACCTGTGACATCTCGACGCCGTATCCTGGGTTCCTGAACCTGGCAAGTGAGTTCTTCCACCACCACACCGCCATCATCGTGACAAACTAGACAGACTCTCCAAAAAGAACAGTAAAACAGACAAGAAATGTAAATAATAGTCTTTTTGAATTTTAAGTAGGCAACTATGTGATCCTGTGAATCACTCAAAAATTGTATAGCTATCATGTATAATTTATGTAAATAGTCTCTTGTGTATATACTACCCTTTTACCAATCCCAAGATAACCACTCCCACCCTGTCGAGACACTTCGGCTTAGCACGCTGATATCGAAAAACACAGCCATATGGCTATGTTTTTCTGGAAGGCATGGGAGCCATGTGGCGAACCACCATTACCACATCACCCCGCGCCAGGAAAACGCGCAAGGCAAGCGGCACGCAGCGTCTCAAAACATTCCGGCAGCGGCCTCCAAAAAACGCTGCCGAATGCAAGTCGGCCCAATATAAACGGGCCCGACAGAGACAGGGTAGCAGACAGGAGCAGTAGTAGCAGTAGCAGTAGCAGTAGCACTAGCAGTAGCAGTAGCAGTAGCAGTAGGAGACAGTGACGGAGAATGGCTGGCAGTAGCAGAAGGACAGGTAGTAACAGTGGGCATAGATGCGGAGACGGTGAATCTGCCGCCCCGCCGTAACGCCTGGTCCACGGGGAGATGGGGTAAGAGTCCGCTATCAGTAATCTCGACTCCCAAGCATCTCCCTTCAATCCATCGTTCCCCGTATTCCTTTAGTTATTAATAAATGGTGCATTGTTATTGGAAAACGTCTTCTGAGTAAGTCGCCCTTCCCCTTCCCCTCAACTTTCCGTAAGTCACCTAATCAATCGCAGTACTCAAAGTGACGAGTCACCTTAGGAATACGCTGAAGACAGTCAGCTCCGAGGGTGGCTCATCACAACTGGGAGGTGTCTATACACACACACACACACACTCGGCATACGAGACAATTTTACCCGGCTGCAGTAAACTCGTCTCATACTCTTACAGGTGAACAAGTTAGAGAGGTCCCTCCGTGTAGCGTCACGATGGCGGCCGTGGGTGGGAGGAGGAGCGGAAGTATCGCATACCTGCGGGCATGAATAGCTTGGCGCCCCGGCGTTGGGATACCTTTAGACAAAGGGGACGCCAGCTCGACCGGGAAGGTCACGTGGTGGACGCGAGTCTCCCTCCCACACCTAGGACGGTCACGTGACGGCTGCAGTCTGGTATAAAATCGAGCCGACGAGCTCAGACGGTAGGATTTAATTCTGCAAACCTCGCGCGATGCGCCAAACTTTACGCCCAGGCTGAAGCGTGTCGTGCTCATTGCACGGGTGATGAGGTCACGGTAGTGGCGCAGGAGAAGCGTCAGTGGGGCCTCCCTAGCTATGTGGGGTATCCACAGGGAAATACAAGTGTGTAGTTTCGGAGCAGAAGTTGGTTATGGTACATATGTGTAAATAAACTTGTACATACTAGTAAATGTCTGTGTTTTTCTCCATGACGCCACACTCCGTCTGTGCGTGCGCGAGTTTTAGAGAGGGGAGGTGTTCCCTTCCATTACTCTCCTTGAAACCTCTCTTGCCGTTCGTGGTGTAAATGCGTGAGCAGGAAACGACAAAGTTTTTTTTCTTCATCGACAATATGTTTCGATGAAGAGTATGTTTTGATGTTTTGATTTTTTTCTGAATACTTTTTCATTACTATTCCACAGACCACGTATATCTGTCATCCAACTTTCTTTTACCACGTCTCTTCTAACAAACTCTCTGTAACACTAGTAACATATTCCATGGCTATCGTGTCATCGTATTAGGGACATTTCACGTGTATTTATATTATTTGGGAGGTTCTACTATAACATAGGCAGTCCTTAATTACTAATGACTGGTTCCCGGCCATGCCTTACACTGTATTTTCTTCAAATTATTCCAATTCCAAAATCAACCATTGTGCTTGTCACAGTCAACTACAACGCAGAATTATGAAAAAGAGTGTGGGCTAAGTAACATAAGAATACAAAATAACTGTCACGAATGCCCTGAAAAGAAAAAACAGCACAAGCGAGATGAGAAGAAAGTAAAGAAAATGTACTCACCGGAGTTGTTTCGGCTGAGGAACGTCTCCCTGGAGAAGAACTCTTCCTCGTGAAGAGCTTGTAATTCTAAAACCAAAAAAAAAAAAGATTTAAAAACGAAGTTAGATCAGAAAAGATACTGAAACGAATATAGAACTTTTTTCTAGTTAGAATAATAACATACGCAATTGATAAACGTGGAGAATTAGTTATATAATAAGATTCGTTTTATTTCAGATACACGTAAAGTACAAATTACTTTCATGTTCTGAATCACTTTACTGTTAAATGTACAATGTACAATATACAATATATTTTCTTCCTAATTCATTGATTAATATCTATCTAGTAGAGTGGAATGCAATGTCATGTGCTTACCAGCACTGGCAACGTTAATCATCCTCAAAAATTGAAATGTCATTTCAAAACGTTAGTGAAATTTAACTGTCTTCTTTTAGTTGCAGAAACCACAAGTATACTACATTGCACTTCCACACCGTAGACTGCACACAATATTTTGAACGAAAAAATAATTAATAAATCATAAATTAAAATTGATTTCCAAACTATTAGGTTACAATAGCTCATACTTTCTCGCACTATTTGTAACGACTACCGAACATTACCACAAAACAAAAATTACAAACTTCCATTAATACTACCTCAAGTTCTAGTTTTAATGAATAGATTTCATTTCACAACATGTGAATTGTTTGTTATTTACAAAAGAAATTAATATATATTTGTCTATTTTGTCCGGCTGGAGCGGTTCCCCGCTGGTGGGAGATACCTGGTTAGGGAAAACCTCGAAAGCTGACGTGATGCTTAATCTCACCATCCAGTGAGCAAATATCACCACCACCTCCTGAGGAAAAATACACACTACACTTACGGGACCAATGAGCACAGCCGTTGACGGAGTCACGTACATAGGGACGAGTGGGTTTGCATTGGTCTTCGTTCCGTTGCCGCCTGCCAACTTCTCGGTATAGGCAATCCGTGATACACGAGAGTATTATGAATTGCAGTCGCTCCCTTGAGACTCTGACACGTGACGCCATTCTCCCACAGAGCCTTCGTGTAATATTTTCATTATAGAACGATTTTCCTAAGGATGAGACAAAGTGACAGCTAGTGCTGGCAACATAACTGGAGGTTCTGTAGCCGTTGTGCCCTCGAGCCCATCAGACTAGGGCTGCATTCGTTCGTTTGCAGTTGGCTAACTTGTAAATGGCTTCGATGCTTCCTTTCGTGACGTCCTCGTCCGACAAAAATATAGTGCGCCGCGAGAAATAATTGAAATTAGGAAGTGCAGTGTTATATGCTCTTCTGTAAAAATTCCTTTTTTCTATAAACATTACATTAAATTAACTTTTTGTACGATAAATATTATGTTTATTTTAAAACCAAGACTTGAATGCGAGATGCATACCGGTGCACGCGTTTCCGGCTTAAAATCATTTTTCTTTCTATTTACATTAGTGGCAGTTTTCTTTTACTGATTGTGAGAGCATGTTAAGAGATTTTCCACATACGTAATTAAATTTAAATATCTTCCGGACTCGCGTACGTGCATATACCTTAGCGAAACTGAACTGGTTTAACAGCTGTCGCGGCGGAGGGATACTTCTTTGAAATACATGTGATGTTCACTTGTTACGCGAACTGTCACTTTGGCTCATTCTTAGGAAAATCCTTCTATACCACGTGACGGATGGTGCCAAAAACTGTATACACAATTTAACGGGAGATATTTATTTAAAATATTTCACACTTTGGCCGGAAAACAATAGTAATGAGTAGTATGATGTTCTGTAAAAAAAACAGGACTCGCAATTATTTTCGCCCGCGTTGCTACATCAAAGTGGATATTGATTCAGTGGTGAGGTGTAGTTAACATTTACATAATTGAAATGATTGAAGGCGTTGTCATTGTCAACAATAGTTACTATACTATTGTTGACAGTGACAACGCCTTCAATCATTTCAATTACATCAAAATGGAACCAACATTATCGTTTGAACGGAGAAAAGCCATTGCGAAGCGGTACGCAACTCAAAATTCGCCGTTTTTCGCGCAGCATTACCTCATTTCATCTCTACTGCGTTAGCGGCAGCGATGAAAGTACTGTGCGGGTCCCAGTTTTCCGACCGTCGGAGAGGGGTCTTAGTTTCTGCGCGGGCCGAGGGGCAGGGTAGGAGGGGATGACTTCCAATGCAATGCACACCGTCACGTGACATAATCGCAACCGTTCCAAGAACATCAGAGCGACTTGTTGTAGGCCTGAGTGTTAACGTGTGAAAATTATTAGTTTTTCATCATGGCAAAGAGAGTTTCTAATACCACTATTCACAGCGAGTGCCGCGAAATCATTGCCCGCGTCATTGCAAAGTATGATAAAGAGAAAGAAGATAAATGTTTACTTTTACCGTTAATGAAAGCGAGTGAAAGAGCCGCCGAATACTCAGGAGTTGGAAAATAAAAAGAGGAATGAGACTAGTGTAGACTCCAATCGAAAGTTGAAGTCTCCTGGTAAGAAGAGAAAAGTGTCGCGTGGCAATTCTGTCCAAGTAGATAGTTTTGACCAGTGTGTTATTAGAAATACTATTCTAGATTTCTATGTGAGAGAAAAGGTTGTGCCGACGGTGCAAAAGCTTCTGCCTATTATTAAGGACAAAATTAATTTTCCGTGGGGCCCAAAATCTTTATTGCGGGTTATGAAATCGATGGGTTTCAAATGAAAAAATGCCAATCAAAGCGACGGGTGCTGATAGAGAGACCGGACATTGTGGATTGGAGATCCAGATACATTGTTCAGTTGAAACAATTTCGAGAAGAGAACCGAGATATCATCTATGTGGATGAAACATGGGTTGACAACACACTTCAGTTTCAAAAGTGCTGGCAGAGTGATGACGTTTTGGGTGTCCAAGTGATGGGAAATGCAACAAGTAAACTAGAAATAGAAAATGATTATTGGGAGAAAGATGGTATTGTGGCGGACATCATTGACGAACTAATTGTTAATTTGGATTCCGACAGTGATTCGTCAGAGAGTGAAGCCTGCGGGTCATCATCAGATTATGAATAAGGTAAGTTCGATGCTGAAATAATAATCTAAGAAAAAGCGTCTCTGATCGTGAAGTAAAAAAAAAAATGTTTTTCGCGCGGCAAGTAGTACGTCGACGGGCAGGATGTCCTCCCCACCGCCGCTTCGTTTCTGGGAACACGCCTACGTTACTTCTGCACCGCGGTCGGAGAACTCGGTCCCGGACAGTAAAAACGTTGTCGCCCCTAGCGGCCCGTGACGCAATCACGCTGCCGCGCGCGGGGCGACGGTTGGAGTGGCCGCGTGTCGCCACGCACGACCTGCACCGGCATCGCCGCACGCGTGCCATCACTCGCTGTCACGCGCGCCCGCGCACGCCCGTCCCTCTTGCACGCGGGAGGCCCAGCCGCTTCGGCAGCGCTGCTCGGCTCGCACGCAATTTATCGCACGAGGTAGAGGAACACTTGATTACACAGGTCAGCAATGGTCAACTATAGTCGACTCCGGTTATAGTGAACCCTAGGTTATAATGATATTTAGTCACTGGTCCCGTTTCACTTACAAGTACAAGTACTTCGGGTCAATGACCCCCATCTCGATCGGGTGTCTGACCGGGAGGTCCTAGGTTCGAGTCCTGACGGCGGCAGAATTTTCGATACTAGCTTTTCAGCTAGGGCGAATTCAGTCGCTGTCTGGAGGAGAATTCTAGCGGCCGGCTGCTCTGATCGGTAGTTTTCCGTGGTTTCTCCGATCAACACCAGGCGAATGCCGGAGCAGTACCCTACCAAACGGGCCACGGACCGCGCGCGATCTGTCCTTCCTCTTCCTTGTCCTATCCTTTCCTCTTACACACACACTCACACTAACACGCACTACACTACCACATATTCGGAAGACCGGTCGAGAGCTTAGAGCTTGTCCCAGTTGGGGCGGTGCCCCGCTGGTGGGAGAGTCCTGGTGAGGGGGAAACCCCACTGGCCGATGGTAGGTCGGCGACGGATGTCGCCATCCAGCGGGGGAGGATAATATCTAGTTTTTGAAATGTTAATCTTTCGCTTTTTTAAATTGTTCATCTTTTAACTATTAATAGTTAAATTGTTGGGAAGGGATTCTGAAACTGAAGAAAGAGTGCGCAGATGATTTTCTCCCCATACCTCACATACAGTTTTTGACTAAATAAATAAATAAAAAGTAAGCATAAGAAGATTCGGTTATAATGAACCCGAACCTCAGCTCAAGTGAAGGTGGGAAATACGTACAATAATTAGAAAAAAAGGACAATGCGGAATCAAGTATGGAGAGAGCATGAAGAAGGATCTAGAATAATTACAAATGAAAATCGTACGAAACAAACAACTGAAAATAATTGCTGTTTCTATGGACCAATGAAGATTCGGAAGTTTTCCTTTCGTGCTGGTAATGAATTTTTCTGAATATCTATATTAATAAAATCAATCCTTGTGGATAAATTCTATTTAATTTTGACGATATCAGATATAGTGAACCTCGGATATAGTGAACCAAACATGTCAATCTCCAGAAATTCACTATAACCGGAGTAGACTGTACGTGTGATTTACAATGTATCAAGCTCTGATTCAAAATATGGACTTACGATTTCTGTACCATGTATCATTTTTGTTTTTAAAGGTTTTAATACTGCAAATGTGCGAATTATTCCCCGAAATAACGACTTACCTCACTAACAATGAAAAAGCATCTGAAAAGAAAACACGTTCGATACAAGACATGATAAGGCGGTCACACGAGCCATTTGACAGCAGTACGCACTGAGGAAGGCCACAATATGTTGGCCGAAACGTCAGCTACGATCAAACCGACGCGGCTTGTCCCGGATAGCCAAGAGACATACGTTCGGTACAAGTCACACACCCAAACACGGGCTTAGTGTCTCTAACACGAAGGGTTACTGAGATAGGACGGTTTTCATGTGGTGAGTGTGTGAATTCGAAAGGCAAAGCCGTTCCTTCTGGAAATGCTGCTAGGGATGAAACGAGCTGTTTTCACTAGAGGAATCTCAAAATAGATAAAGAAGAGACAGAAACACGAGTTTCTTATGAGCCAGAAAAACAGTGTTCTCAATGTTCCTCTCATGGATCAGAACATGATATTTCTCCCTGTTCTTACTATAAAGCTTGGCTTAATTGTTTGGTGGTGAGACAAGCTGACAAGCATCCCCGTATCTTTGTGAAACATTTCGAAAAATTAGCGCAGCAAACATAAGGGAAAGAATCTTCCCAAACCCGAAAGATTTTAAAAGATGATTTACACAAACAAACAATGACTATAGAAGAGCACGATGCTTGCACTAGTTTTCGGTGTGTGTATGTTTCCAGTGGGATTCTTAGATAAAAATTATCATATTTTATTAATGGAATCGAGATACTTTTGCGTACGTTTCAAACACTAGGCTGTAGAATGTGAAGATACACTTACTTCACCCCCATTTAGATTTCTCCCGTCATAACCTCAGTGACGTGAGTGATGAACAAGCTGGCCGTTTCCACCCAGACATAGGGACAAATGAGCAACGCTACCAAGGTTTTTGGAATGACTCCATGATGGCAAATTTCCACTGGATGTCATATAGACAAGATCCCTGAAGCAGTTCACAAGAGACGTGGGAGTTCATCACAATTCTGAGTAAGTTTTACTAACACCATTTATAAGGAAATGGATTATGGCCGATTTTTAGTGCAATAAATGGATTCGCTATTGTTGCGAAATAGTGAGTTGGAAACATTTTTGCAGGTTCATGTAGTAGTATAAAATTGCGTGGCCATTACAAATAATGCGAGAAAGTATGTGATGTTGTGGAACCACTATTTTGTCTTGTATTCTCTGGTGCATGAACACTCTTTAGCCGGGACAAAAGTTTTCTGCTTAACACCAGTATGGAATGAGTTGCCTATTATCAGGGCGCAACAGATAACCTCAATATCAATGGCAAAATGTGATCATCGACCTTTACATGCAATAGACGTTTGTAACAGTTCTGAGACAACCTGTATGTGTTTTATTCCAAAACATGAAGTAAAAATTGAACAAGAAAATATTGCCTCCAGAAATTGAATTCATCGGCCTCTTCTAAGTATGATTCAATCCACTATTCTTCCTAACACTTTTTTTGAAACAGCACACAATATACTTGTGAACTCCACTGAATACGTAAAACAATTCGTTCTGTGAAAGACAATGAAAATAATGAAAATATTGAAAATAATCGATGCAATAATAATGGTTAGTAGTATCCATATCCCGTGAGCACACACTAGACGTCTTCTATGAAATTAAAACTTCCAAACTGTTTCTGTTTCACTTCATCCCATATATTATAAAACCCAATATACTACATTGATGCGTTGGAAGTATCTACTTTTGAAAAAAACATGGAGAATAAATATACGTTTCAGGATTTACTCACCGTGAGCCATCAGCTGAGACTCCTCCGTCGTTAGAAAGCAGTTGTTGTCATAGTGATAAAGACGCCATGGTTATTGTAAAACATATCAGAACACACTATGCATTTCCAAATAACGAATCTTTCCGTCCATCTGAAACACGAAAAATGTCGCTATTACTCTTGAATAATCTCAGAAAAATGAATGTGTTTAATAGTAAGATGAGTGGCCCTCAAGTCCTCTATCTAATCAGTAAGGAACACCGCTACCTCCCTTGATAAAACATTCACTACACTAGAGGGTCTACTGTTCACAGCAATTGACGTGCCCGGAAACAACCAATCAATCGCTCCGTTCTACTCTTCCCCCACCCCTTTAAGTGTCGGTTCGCGTTCCTTCGCTTCGACCCACTTCACCCACTTCACAGAGCGGCCCCCCCCTTCACCCACTTCACGTCACCCCGCTCTTTCACTCCACTTCACCCAGCGGCGCCACGCCCTTCACTCCACTTCACCCAGCGGCGCCACGCCCCCTTCACTCCACTTCACCCAGCGACGCCACGCCCCCTTCACTCCACTTCACCCAGCGGCGCCACGCCCCATTCACTCTACTTCACCCAGCGGCGCCTCCCCCTTTCGCCGCTTTGCTCGAATTCCCTCCCGTGTGGGTTTTGCGTTTTTTATAATCTTACACGACACACCTATCATGCTTGATATACAGATCGACATTTAATTTCACAAGCATGTTCAGCACCTTTAAAAAAAAACATACAAATGTTGAAGTGCTATGAAGCACTGCGAGTAGTAGTTTTGCGACAATTAGTATTGAGACCTTCCATGACCTTCCTGCCTGTCGAAGCATGGAAATCGCCGAGCGCCGACGCCACCGCTATCAGCCTCTCTGCCGGCAGGGCGCCCGTTGCCTCAAAAGGCAAGCGGGGTGATAAAAACGGGTTTCTACGTGGCTGGTTGGGGCAGACGAGGCCAAATACAATTATTGCAAAGATTGGAGCCCCTTCAAATGTTACATCGATACACGAAAAATAAATACTCTCATTTCACTTTCAGGTTAGAAATGAGTAATGGAGGCAAAGTAATGTAGATGTAAATAATCTTGGCTGTCCAGGTGACGCCGCATCGAAGGCTGTGTTGCCGACGTATCGACCATCTTGTCGTGGTCTTCCTCAGGGCTGTTGTGCGTCGGCATCACGGACTTCGACGCGGCGTCACCTGGACAGCCAAGATCATTTATATGACTCTGGCCGCGGAAGAATACGACTTCAAAGTAATGGAGATGTTTGCAGAGTAATGGACTCTATTAAAAAATTGTCAAAATCTAGAATGTAACACCGAATGTCATCAGGTGCACCGTTGTAAGTTTCTTTTTAGGTTTCCTTAAATAATAGCATTGATTTACGATATTCATACAACTGATATCCGTAGAATAGTAAAAAACGCTTGTCACTGTGCACTTACAACGGAAAAGGCCATTGCCATCAGTTGTGAAAGAACGAGCGCGCTAGAAATCTGACACTGGTTCATGGACGTCGAGTAACTTTCCTGGCTCTGCCGTTGCAACGGTTTGCCTGCTGAGAGGTATTTGAGAATCCATAGCACTTCAGAATTTGGATACGTGGGTTTTGCGAGTATCCAGCATAGTGAGGGTTGGTTTAAGTGGGAACAAGAACGAGGAAGGAATGATGGCGTGCCGGCATTGGCCCGTTTTTTTCGGGTATTTCTCCGCCTAGCATAGATAGGAGAAACCGCGGAAAACTACCGATCAGAGCGGAATTCTCCTCTAGGCGGCGGCTTACCTCGTCCCAACTATCTAGCTCACAGCTAGCTAGAAAAAATCTCTCACCGTGGGGTCCCGAGCCCTAGGTTGATTAATTGATTGATTTTTTCGTGTTTCCGGGAGCGTCAACTGTTTCGGTCATTAGTCCCGTTAGTGTAGTGCATGTTCGTTTTTTCTCGGGAGATGGCGGTGATCTTCACTCGCTGGATGGCGATATCCGGCACCGACCTACCGTCGGCTAGTGGGGTTTCCCCCTAACTAGGACTCTCCCACAAGCGGAGCACCGACCCAGCCGTAACAAGCTCTAAGCCCCCGACCGGTCTCCCGGAATATGTGGTAGTGTAGTGCATGTTAGTGTAAGTATATGTGTAAAGGGAGAGGATGGGACAAGGAATGGGAAGGACAGATCGCGCGCGGTCCGTGGCCCGTTTGGTAGGGTACTGCTCCGGCATTCGCCTGATGATGATCGGAGAAACCACGGAAAACTACCGATCAGAGCAGCCGGCCGCTAGAATTCTCCTCCAGACAGCGACTGAACTCGACCTAGCTGAAAAACTAGTGTCGAAAATCCTGCCGCCGTGGGGAGTGGGAACCTAGGACCTCCCGGCCAGAGGCCCTGCAGTGACATCAGTTGACGCACTGAGCTACCGCTACCGGTTCGAGCTCTAGGACTTTCGGATCATCAGCGGTGCAAGTGCAATTGTTATCACTGAGCTAACCTACGTTGAATGTACAGTTTGAGGCTGGGCTTCTTCTGAAGAGAGTCGCAAATACGAAGAAAGAAAAAAAAGAAACAAGGAAGGAAACAAAGAAACCCGAACAGAAGGAAGGGAAGGAATGAAATAACTCACCACGTGCGTTGCCGCTCCCTCCACCGCCATTGGAGGCAGCCAACACGCAGCCCCCAGGCGAACAGCTGACGGCAGGGCCAGGAGCAGGCCTGCAACACAAACGCTTCACGGCCACCTTGGCACCCTTGACGCAGTCTAACAAACGAACATCAACTCTACATGGAACAAGGATTCAATAGTCCGTTAAGAGGTTTCGAAACAAATGAGTTTTAGAAACAGGGTGTTGAACTTGAATTTTGAACAGATAGAGAGTTGAAATGAGTTTTAGGCTCGGGGAGCATGTGAACCTATTCAACAAACGTACTTATTTACATTTTATAGTTCGCATTTTTTTTTTTATATTATGAAAAATATTGAACGACACACGGCCGATAACCCAAATAACAGTCTTAGTTATTTTTAACCTCACCGGTCGTCTGTCTTGATAAACTCCAATCACGTTAGTGAACGGCTCAAAATCTGCCTACTGATGTAATGACTAAGTATTTAAATCAATTTCTATTTCATTTGGTACCTTACGATAAACATGCTAGCAGATATTTCTTCTCAATACTCTGTATTACAAGCACAACACGTTTAACTTGGCGAAAGTCATGGAGACACGATTACCGATTTCCTCTTCATGTAGGTCTACTAGTACGTAAGACTCAACCTAATCTTTCAAATCGACTTTGTGATCTCATATTGGGCTCCTGTATTATCATGCCCTTTCTTTGCATCAGTTTAGAGAATAAATCAGAATAGATCTTACAAACTTACACGGTATATAAAGAGGCGAAAGATGATCATGTTTTGCAAATGAATACTTGGTGGGAATCTTCTATAACAAAATTTCACTTTCGTCAGTAGTCTCTAATTGGTAGGCTAATCAGCATGCACTGGTGTTTGTCAGGTTCGTGACATCTTTTCAATTCAATGTTGCCTCGTTTTTACGAGGCGATACTAAGGCCGGCAGCCCTGCTCTTCCATCTGACCACCCCAATTTCGCTACGCTCCTTTCACTATGTAGAGGAGAAAGAAGGTAGTTCTCTGGACTACCAAGGAAGGACGAAACAGGTGGTTTAAATTAGTGTCAGAAGATTATTTTAGGCTTGAGGATCTTTTACATGCATTAAATCTACAACATGGGACAGTCGGCTTTACTTCCCTCCGAAGGAAGGCGAACGAAGGATTTTTTCGCACTTTAAAATCCACAGTTTCTATCAGGTTTTAACCCGGAAGCGTTGGTATAACAGCCGGTAGGCGTTGGTATAACAGGCGTAACGGTAGCTGTGGCAAAGTGACCTGCCAAACACAAACGCACGATGGGTTGCCTACCTACTAGGCGTAAATATCGCGTTTTTTGTTGTGTTTTTTTTTTTTTTTTGTTACTTAAGGTCGCATCAACATCTAGGTCATTAGCGACCACTATTGGAGTTAACGTTATGGTAACTGTGTAGATCAAACGACATGATGATGATGATGATGATGATGATAAGGGGTGAAAGGACGAACACAAATACACCCATGCCCGAAGCGGGACTCGAACCCGCGACCCTTCGGTCCGAGATCACTACGACACCACTGCCTTACCGATCTTGGTCACCGGATCGGCGTGTGTAACTTTGTTACATGAAATTTCCCACCACATGTCCATTGTGTATCATCTCTCACACCTCCGACACCACGTGTTCTAGATGTTTGTAATATTTATTCTGAAACCTCTCGTTCCAATAAACCTTCTTAGAAATCCTTAACATCAAAAATACTTACCATTTTCGTAACGTCTAAATTTGTTTTTGATGTTCTGAAAATACATTTTGAATACATTGTTCACTTAATTCTAATATAAAAGATATAACTGAATTTCCTGTGAAAAGAAAATCGAAAATGGAAGTTTCTTTACAGTCATCACTCCTTGTTTCATTACACGTTCTAAGAAATGTGTAACTTTACAAAAACTTACCATTTTTCTATCCTCTAAGTTTGTTCCTGATGTTCTAAAAATACAGTTTATATACATTGTTCCCTTAATATTAACATTAAAGTACTATTTTTAATATCAGTAAAAGAAAATAGAAAATAGAAGTATCTTCATATTCCCCACTTCTTTTCCAATCATAGTCTAAGAAATCCTTAACATTACAAAAACACTTACCATTTTTTATACTTTTAAGTTTGTTTCAGATATTCTTAAAATAAATATTGTAAAAGTCTTTACTTGATATTAATATAAAACTACTAGTTTTGTTACATGTACAAAATTTATAAATTAATTACCATTGAGAATTAGAATTACATAATTGTACATTTGTCCCATTTGAGCATTGAGGTACATATTCTAGTGCAGTTGCATTTTTACACATTACTCAACACAATATACTCTCCAATAAAATAACTTCCAATATTAAATATTTGCCACAATAAGCTTGAGATATGAAGACCAGTACGCTTTACGTAAACTTTCCAGAATAAAAGAACATCAATCAAAAACACTTGGCGTCAACAAAAACTAGGCTTCTTTTTCACTATTTATCAGCATCGAGGTACAAATTAATAATTTCTACAAACGTCATTCAAGTCACACTTAACAAAAACATTCACATCAGACTTCACACATTATCCATTCAAATTATATGGAAATAAAACAGCTTACAGCTACATAACTATAGATACTGCAGCAATACATTGTCAAAAAATCTCAGTTTTCGAAACATCATCAAAGTCTGAAATACAGATTCAACACATTCTTGAGAAGAAAACAAACTCCTACGAAGGAAATGAAACATACTTATTGCATTGACAATCCTATAAAGATATAGAAACAATTCCGCCGTAACCACGCAAGTACAATTCGAGCAAATAATATCTAAATCAAGTTTGATTCATAAAAACAATGCACTCATTGAACAACCATCGCACAACCATATTTCTGTACTTTCACTTTCAGTATTACCTTCATGGGATAGTAAACAATATGCAAACAACATGTTTCATCAATGCATGATACCTTTACACACACATACACATACATACATGCATATACACAGATAAATATATATTCTCTATCCATCAATAGCGTTGTTTCCAACCATATATATATAACAAGACTTTTCTGTTCACATCCCGGATGTAGAGGTTATACAAAGACCCTTGACTCTGTTTACGACAAAAAAAGCACTACAAGCATTCTATACGCACAGCCTATTAGAGTAGAGTGGAAATAGTTCTGAAAATACATCCATGACGTAGAGTTTCTCTGAATAATCATGGAGGTATATGAGGAAAATGTGGTGCCGATTTAACACGTTGTGTACAGAAAAAATGGAAGGTCAGAACGTTATTAAAAAAACACTTCACATAGGTGGCTGGTCAGGAGAACTCGACACAAAAGATAATAGAAGGATAATAAAAGGATCATCCATCAATGTGCTTTAAAGTTTATCTGGAATAGTCTCAATGGATGCAGAATACCGCAAGGCAAAATATTCTGTGTATCAGAGAGCTAACCAACAACAGACAAAGCAAGCAACATACAGAATTCAGCTCTCAATCGTTACAGGAGAAACTTTTAAAACACTGCAAACATTTCTTATATCACTAGATAACAATTTCCCCTTTGTGAAATTTCAGAGTTAGACCAAAAAAGACCACTCAAGTCCAGTGAAACTTTTTATTGAAGTTTTACGGGCGTGTCCACCGCTTTGGTCTACGCCGCACATATCCAATTATTTTTTTCAGAACTCATGCATGGAATCTAGAATTTGAGTGTGGGCTGGGAATTTAAATTTGCCCCTCGCGCGGTTTGGAAAGACAGCTGGAGTTGCAGCTCAGTGCAGGACTCGCTCCAGAGACGCCCAGGCAGGGGAGCTGGTGTCAGCTAAAATGGCGTCCGTTATTGCAAGGCCCGCAAGCGTCAGCAGGACATCCCAAAGAGCTTAGGGAATAATAATAATAATAATAATAATAATAATAATAATAATAATAATAATAATAACAACAAACTTAATAATAATAATAATAATAATAATAATAATAATAATAATAACAACAACAACTTATACAAACTAATAGAGGTAGATATTGTACCCGTGGTTATTTCAACTAATGGGCTTGTGGCTGAAGATTGGAGGATTGTGAAAGAAAAACTCCATCTAAATGAGTGGCACCTCAGAACCATGCAGAAGACAGTGTTGCTGGCAACCACCAACATAGTGCGCAAGGTTCTCTCCCTAAATCATTGAAGCGGAACCTGAGTGCACTGGAGCAAGAACTTCTCACCATCTGTCTCACCATATGTGTTGAGGTTCTGTCCTTGAGTTATACTTGAAACCTCCGGAAGAGCGTGAAATTTTGAAAAAAAAAAAAATAATAATAATAATAATAATAATAATAATAATAATAATAATAATAATAATAATTGTCTTTATTTACGGCGAGGCTCAGACTTTGAGACCTGCTCTTCCGCCTAACCGCTTTAATGAATTAACAGTTTTAAAAATTATAGTTGAGGCGTTCAGACGTAATTAATATTAACACACATTTTATGTCACAGAGGAAAATATCAATTTGTGGCTACCATCTACATTAATTCATCTGTGCGAGCCAAATGAATTTATTGTCATTTTTAGTTTATTTTTGAAATTTTGCAAAATGAAAAGGCATGATGCAAGGAACATTCTTAAAAATGAGATAAAAAACAGCTTTACTTATTCCTCTTAGAACTAATAATTTTATTTCGTGCGAAATGTCAGTCATCATTACCCGATATGCCTCAACTGCGAACAATAAACAAAAAGAGGGGGATATATTTTACATTTACGTCGGGGATGCAATACTAGGGACCATCCTGGCATACGCTTTCGGCATACGGCAATCGGAACCGATCGACAGCAAGTGAGGTCTGACGAAGTCAAGTGACTACAGGATTGTGTCCCGTTGATGTCCGGTAGAGATGAGCGATTTAATCGCGATTAGTGTAACAATCGTTTATTTTATACGATGAATCGAAAAATTGAAATCGATTATTTTTACAGGGATTAATGTATCGATAAAATTTTCCGGTTTTTAGCTCGATTATTTTAATTCAGTTTATTGTCACAGGGAGGGGGAAGGAAGTCATCGGTCAAGAATACCACACCTCGATGGGATGGCTGGATAAAACACTGCAGGTTATAGCTGACAGTCGAGCGGCGGGACCGGAACTTCCTCAAGCGGCCGCGGTGCCGCGCCACGTGCGCCGAGCAAACAAACTCGCGTCACTTCAGGCAAACAAACGAGCGACGGACGGAAGCCACACGCCACGAGCGCAGTTAGACAGTTGCCACCTTCACAACTGTGAAATTAGGGACATTTCACAAAAAATGTCGGAGAAACCACGGAAAACTACTGATCACAGCAGCCAGCCGCTAGAATTCTCCTCCAGACAGCGACTGAATTCGACCTAGCTGAAAAGCTAGTGTCAAAAATCCTGCCGCCGTGGGAAGTGGGAACCTAGGACCTCCGGTCAGAGGTGCTGCAGTGACATCAGTTGATGCACTGAGCTACCCCTCCCGGTAAATCGTTCGAACATTCCCATAATTCCGCAGATAATTGTTTTTTATATATTTGCGAGAAGCACGCTCAAGACCAACTACATATATTGAAGATGGTCTTGGTCAATGCCAGCTAGATACTGATTTAGGCATATTAAGATGTAGGCCTGATGATATAGTAGGTAGCATTGGTCTTGATTCTCGCTAATTTCGGGCAAATTGAACCAACAGAACCAAACGAGACACATGTTCCAACAGACGATGTTTACGGATGCCGTCAGAAGAGGTCATTCGAATTCACCATTTCAGTTCAATACGTGTTTGAGCGAATCGGACACATCAGATAGCAACGTCCGATGTCGAACGACCCAAATTTCGTCCGAAATCAGCTTCTCTGTGACCGCCTCCCAAGCCGGCTGTCACACTGGAACTGATTTTGCACGATATTTAAGTCGGCCGACGTCGGATGTTGAGGCTCCGATAAGCCCGATTCGTTCAAACACGTGCCAGTAAATGTAAATGGGCATATCAAACCCGAACAACCTCTTGCGACTACGTCCTGAACTATGGGCTGTCGGACGAAGATCTGTTTCGTTTGATTTTGTCGGTTCCATTCGCCCGAAATCAGCTAGGAGATTCAAGGCCATATATAATACTACTGCTGCCTCCAATACATGTAGATGGCCTTGAGCATGCCTCTCGCAATTGTTTCAAACAATGAACTGCGGAACTACGGGGAGATTCGAACGATTTCGGGTGCATTTCAGACGAAACAAGTCGGACGACTTCGTTCGCAGCCATCCGGTAGAGAGCGATCGATATTTCGGCTGCACCGTGACTGCAGCCTAAGAGTTTTCGGGCAGAAAGCCTTTCGAGTTATTTTTGTAACTTTTACAGCTAATGAAAGAGACTGAGGGAGCATACCTTTCAGGAAATTGTTTCAGCTCATCTACGACAATTTTGTTGAACGTGAAAACTTAATCTGCGAGAAGAAAACGAGTGAAACTCCGTTTCACTATGACGTCGTTAATGTTGTGAAAGGGTCTTTCAAAACAGAAGAAAACAACTGGGAGACTAAGGGGATTTGAAAAGATTTGACATCAAAAACTCGTCTCCATGATGAAATAAATTGTTGGAACATTTTCCATGCTGTTTATTTAGACAACAGTAGCCTATCACTTCATTTTATAACAAATACAACACCATTTATTATGTAGCTGTAAATAAAACAAGTAACTTATTTCAAGATCTGGAACATCCTCTATACAGCATTCAAGATGCAATCAAAGAGAGGAACACAAACATAAAAATGCAGTCCGCCTTCTCACCCAATTTGAACATCAGGAAATGAATCACACTAACAGATTTTAAAGTACGAAAATGCGGTGGTTATCGCAAATATCTTGTGAAAATTCATATGGATGGGTAAAAAAATTATCTTCCAGAAAAGAAACACTTTTAAAAATTGTTATTGTGGAAGATTACTTGTTTTTATCCATCCCGCATGAAAACGAATACTCCACCGCAATTCAATCTCTCCATTCATTCAATTCATTCATTCAATTCTCCACTCCATTCAATATCAAATACTTGGTGGAATCGCCAACGAAAGAAGACAATGCAACATTGATACACATAACATTTAAATACAAGCACGGCGAGTATCTCATACTCCGAAAAAAATTTTCATGTTACAAACTTTTATTTGAAGTCAGCAAGTTTCTAATAAAAATAAATTTTAAAGATGTAGTTGTCCGGCTTGGTTGTTGTTGTTGATATTTGTTTGTTTTTGTTTGCTTTTTTACAAGAAAGTCACATGAAAATGTATCGATTAAAATACCTGTAAAATTTTTGTTCCGTTCCAAAATTAATTATCGTCAATGTGACAATCACAGTGAAGTAACGATTTATGTAAATGCTGAAAAGAGAGAACAGCAACCCCCAGCGTTTCACCAATATACTGCTAGGTGCATTGATGCAATAAAAAGCGCGAGTTTCTCTAGAATTCTTCCAAAATATCCTAGAGGGAACCGGCCATGAATTACGCCAATCGATTTGTCTTGTCGAGAGGAATCGAATGAGCTAGATATGAAATAATAACGAATAATCTAGGTTACAGTGACCATGATGCACAAATTCTTACAATTACTAATAACATGAATACTGACACAATAAATAAAACACGCATGTGCAGAGCATTTACTACAGTTAACATAAAGTTATTTACGGACTCCTTGCTGAAAGAATCATGGGAGGCAGTTTATAACGCTGTTGACACAAATGAAAAATATAATTTATTTTTCTCAAAGCTTTCATTTCTCTTTAACGCATGCTTTCCTATTAAAAGAAAAATTAAACATTTCACGAAAAGTAATACTTGGATCACAAAAGGAATTAGAACATCGTGTAAAAATAAACGTACTCTCTACTTTATTTCTAAACGTCATGACGTATCTCAAGATTTTCTTATCTACTTTAAAAAATACAAAACATTGTTACGAAAAGTCATAAGGCAGGCTAAAATCATGAAAAACGATCAGGATATTTTGAACTCATATAATAAAACTAAAGCAATGTGGAATATAATAAAAAATACTACCAAATCAACTAGAAAACCCGTAGAGAATGTTGTTTTAAAATATAACGATATAAATGTGAACGATCCGGCAACAGTGGCTAGTCTCTTTAACCAATACTTTTCGAGAATTGCTGCCGATCTCACTAAGGGTCTTCAGGCACAAAATTCAAAAATTCAAAATAGTAGTGTTTCTGCACGCCTTAGCGGATCACACTATCGATCTTCTGAACATGCGCAGATGCACTAAAGTGATGCGGAACTTGAACGGCGCATGCGCAAAAGATCGATAGTGCTTTAACGTTGGAGTGTGCACAAACTCTCTAGTGATCATCTCTGTAGTTGTCAGAAGTCATCAATAACACGTTTTAGTTAGTACTTAAAAAAAGAAACACGTTTTTTAAAGTAATTTCTTAAAATCTTCTGGATGGATGTGCAAATAAATTGATAATTTCCCAACAAATGACTCCACAAGCGTTGAATGACACCTCATTTGTCTCGATTTATGACCGGAATAGGTCTGACCGTGAGTGATGAACAGATGCATGATACTCGATTACTACATAAGGATTCAAAATATCACTACAATGAGCACAAAATAAAAACGGAGAAGTGTTACATTTAGTTCCCCTAAAAAGAAGTCTGAATGTATTGAATCTCCGGTCTTCGTAAGTTATCAAATAACGTAATTATTTTCCTTCCCATAAAATACACGTAACAATCTACATTTCTATGGACAAATACAATTAACTTCGTTAGTATTGAAATGTCTACAATATACGTATTACTTTCGGAGTGGAAAAAAAAGCGTAATGAAGTGATGGGTGAGTGAAATAGCTCAAAATCATATCGGCATCAATTTCAGAAAGACACTGTCCTACATACAGTATCAGAAATTTTACTCCCACAACAAAATATTTCAATTGGCCTGCTGAAGAAAAAAAAACGAAATCTAAAAGTAGCACGTAAATAACAAAACCCTTCTCCTTTAAACCACAAAACACAACTATATTCCACGTATTCATCTATCACGAGTCCATTCCTAACCAACACTCCATTCATCATTTCTCGGCTGCTCGCATTAATTTCACCCGTTGCGCCTCCATTAATTTCACTTGAGCAGAAGGAAGTCAGGGCGGCCAACGAAAAAAACAACAACGTAGTGTGCGTTAAGCTCACCAGAGCGAGTCACCAGATACATCTCCGAACAGACGAAGTCTGGAGCGCATTAGAACGTGTGCGGACACCAAGATGCCCTTCAGTTCCTCACCTTTTATCACAAAATAAACGTTTCTTTCACAAAAATATAAAGCTATTTTATCTCTTTTTTTTATAAATGACATTTTGACTCCTCTTGACTAGCCGGGAATCCAACCCGGATCTCCCTGCGCAGACTTTGAACAGGCAAAACATCATTTCCAACAATCGCCCGCAGAACACTCAAGAACGAACACACAGTGCGAGAATGCAGAAATCTGCACCGTCAAGTACTTCAAGACGCTGATAGAAGTTTGCTAAGAAACGATACTGAGGTGCGCACCAATTTCTTTTCCTTGCGCTTTCCAATTTTCTCTGCCTTATATTTAGCAGTCTTTGGTTCAAGGGGAGTTCCAGGATACTACTGACAATAAAGATGGAAAATTACAAGAAAACACCATTGGAGGGTTTTTTATCTTTGGCTATACTAGAGTTGCATCGCACCGAAGTACGTAATCAGTACTGATAAACGGCAAAAGGTGACATCTCTGCGATGCGAATATCACATATACTTCACAACCAGAACCTCTCTGTGTTCACTTCTCATGACTTGTATGCCGGACGACATAAACACGTTTTATGTCCTTCTGACTGGATCTCGCCAGTCGTAAGCAATGTTTGAACGTGTTAGTCCAATTCCCAGTACATTTTCCGGCGTTTTCATTTCTATATTGTTTCACTCTACTATTCGATCCCACTGTTCTTGACAACCATAAAGAAAGCATTGAAGACTTTCACGGCCGGAGTCAATATACATGTTTTCTTCCGGGCTTGTGGGCCGTGGTCCAATTGGCGTTGAACTGCCAAACGTTTCGCCCACGACTGCGGTGGGCATCTTCAATGGCGAGGTCTCGGGCGAAGTGTCCGGGACGGCGGCTGACTGGCGACTGTTACCGTGATGGTCTCGGCCGCGGCATTTATAGGCCGACACTTCGCCCGAGACCTCGCCATTGAAGATGCCCACCGCAGTCGTAGGCAAAACGTTTGGCAGTTCAACGCCAATTGGACCACGGCCCACAAGCCCGGAAGAAAACATGTATATAACCATAAAGAAAGTCAGTTAATTCAATAATTGAATATTTTTATGAAATAATATCATTTGAAATCACTCTCTTTATCCAAATAATGGGATCAAATTCTATAGATCAAAATACAATTTGTTTCTTAAGTGGTTGCGAGTGAAGCGGTGGCGCTTGAGTGGGGCTCGTGGGCGGACTCACCGTGTGGGCTCCGCAGCGGCGGCGGGCGACGACGGCGGCGGCGGTGGGCGGGTGCGGGCGGCGGTGGGCGTGGGCGTGGGCGATGGCGCGGGCGGTGGGCGCACGTCGCCCTCCACCACCTCCCCGCGCCGCGCCTCGCACTCCGCGTCTGCGCACAACACACACACACACACACGATTGATTACTTCGTGTTTCCGGGCGCGTCAACTGCTTAGGTCATTAGTCCCGTTATGGTAGTGCATGTTTTTTTCTCGGGAGAGGGCGATGATCTTCCCCCGCTGGATGGCGAGATCCGGCGCCGACCTACCGTCGGCTAGTGGGGTTTCCCCCTAACCAGGACTCTCCCACCAGCGGGGCACCACCCCAGCCGGGACAAGCTCTAAGCTCCCGACCGGTCTCCCGGAATATGTTGTAGTGTAGTGCATGCTAGTGTAAGTGTGAGTGTGTAAGGGGAGAGGATAGGACAAGGAAGAGGAAGGAAAGATCGCGCGCGGTCCGTGGCCCGTTTGGTAGGGTACTGCTCCGGTATTCGCCTGGTATTGATGGGAGAAACCACGGAAAACTACCGATCAGAGCAGCCGGTCGCTAGAATTCTCCTGCAGACCGCGACTGAATTCGACCTAGCTGAAAAGCTAGTGTGGAAAATCCTGCCGCCGTGGGGAGTGTAACCTAGGACCTCCCGGTCAGAGGCGCTGCAGTGACATCAGTTGACGCACTGAGCTACCGCTCCCGGTTGGTGAGGCGGGCTCCCTGGGCTTTCGCCCGGGGGCCTCCAGTTAGGTACTTGGCTCTGTAGTGGCAATGGCCTGCGAGCACAGAGGAAGGGCTGTCCCGGCGCAAGCGAGTAGCGCAATGAGGTGTACCGGCCTGGATAAACGCTAGTTCTGAGCTGGCCCGATCCCTGCATTGAATGGGAAAGTTTCCGTGCGAGTAAACTGCTGGTGCGATCCAGACACCAGCCTGTCGGGGTACTTGTGCGTCGCATGAGGGTGCGCATGAAGGCAAGAGCCAAGGTACCCATGCTGGGGTGAATTCCCCTTGGTAGAACAAGTCATTATGTGATACAGTAGACCACGTAAGGTTTCTACTACCCCTCTACTGGATAATAATGTTAAAACTAGCTATGTACTGTGCGTTAACTCATAAATTAACAGGACGACTTCTCAAACATTTGGTTGTGAATTAGTAGATTATTGTTTAATTCTCTTGTAAGAGCAAATGAACATAAACCGATTTTGTATCGGATTTCTTTTTGATTATTGATATGTAACAAATAGTGTTGAATGAACATAGCGTATTAGCGACGTATGCACGCAGGTTGGAGCAAACGCTCAGGACTACTCTATTTTCAGTTGCTAAATAAATACTTCTATATGTACAACTCTTCTCCTAAGGAAACAGGACAAACGTGTCTCCCTTTTATAAGATAACATGCACACACAAACTTGCAAGTGTATTATTGCTTGTTAGGTTGATTGATTAGTGATTCCGGGCGCGTCAACTGCTGTCGTTTGCCCCGAAAGTGTAGTGCATGTTATTTCCTCGAGAGGTGACGGTGATCTTCCCCCGCTACATAGCGAGATCCGGCGCCGACCTACCGTCCACTAGCGGGGTCTTCCCCAACCAGGTATCTCGGGCGCCGTCCCAGCTGGCACAACCTCAGTCTCCCGGCATGCGCGGTCGTGTGGGGCAGGTGGGTGCATGTGTAAGTAAGAGGTGAGGATAGGACAAAGAACAGGAAGGCTGTCTGTGGCCCGTTTGTTAAAGATAGTCCGGCATCGCCTGGTGTTGATCGTAGAAATCGCGGAAAACTACCGATCAGAGCAGCCGGCCGCTCGAATTCTCCTCCAAACAATGGCTGAACTCGATCTAGCTAAGAAAGCGCCAATAGAAGGAAGTGCGTTTATAAGTGTGATATATTTCTAATTTTCATTAAAATCTCCGTCATTTACAAAATTGCGAACAATCTTTGTTTACATCCCTAAAGATTTTCTTTTAGAAAGAAATTTAAGCTTTCAACTCAACCACAATTCGTGAGTTTTGCTTTAGATGGAAGGTCGTAAATACCACATACCTTATCGCTTGTTATTAACCAGTTTCCTACGAATAAACACTAAATTTTAATAAAATCGTAAAAATGAATAGAATGCCGACATTTGTTCAAAGCGTCGTTTGATTATGTAAAGAACATCCTCCGAACTAGCGTAAGTGAGCATGAGGCTCGAGTTAGGGAGTCAAAGATAGCGAATATTGTAAGTTCGAAGATTGAGTAAATTCAAATGCAAAGATTAGTGATGTCGCATAGCCATGCCCACCAATCGCTTGATAAATGTGTACTTTCACGAAAAATGTCGGTGTTTATATTTACAAGTGGTGCATTTCGGCTTTAAGCTGAGGTACGCTTTTAGTTCCCTACAGCATGCATGGTAAATAGGTATATTGGTAAATACAAAACATTTCTATTCACATAGTTTTTAACTGTTTTTGACGTAAAATAAATACAAGAGAGAGCTACACAAATTCACAATGAAAAAACAATGATGTTTAATGCATTATTTACCTTTTGGATTGTATGATTCTAAACAACCTGTAACAAATATTGTACCTCAGCTTCTGTGTCAATGACCCCCATCTCGGTCAGGGTTTTCGTCCAGTTTCCCTGATCCTTTGAGCAAATGCTGAGATGGCCCCTTGTTTGGCTTCTGGATATAAATGTAACTTCATTATCTGTGCACGTCTTCTAGAATTCAGTGGGAAATACAATTATTCAAATTATCGTTTCCATGTTGTCGCGGCAGGAAGTATTATTCCTTCACGAAGGACATGATGAGAGATCAAAGCCCAAATGTATGATTATTTCAAGGGCTGATTCGCCCTTGAAAATAGATTTTATTACATTGGAGAGAATATTTTGTCAACAATTCTTGGCAACAACGCCATTTTCTTTCTCTTTTGAGAATTCAACCTACATATGGCTTACGGTAAGGATCACAGAATTAAGAAAACGTGCACAGAATATACTTCTTCCCGTAGCATGTCACACACAGTTTTTAACTATTTTTGACGTAAATTAAATAAATTTTCAGAAATATGTGTTTGCAATGAATAGTGATTGCATTGTTCCAGAATTTGTGAACCTTTCTAATTTCATTATACTTGGGTTTTTCTAACGCAGCGGCTGAGGGTAGTATCTCCAAGATTTCGAGAGTTCGACACGACTTTTTGAGTCATTCTCAGTCCTACCGCTAGAGTCGCTTGATCTGCAGCACTGCTTGATGTGGCCGCGATCATGCGACGTCTTGCAACGACTGAGAATGACTCGTGACGAATTCCATCTTGGAGATACTACCCTCAACCGCCATGTTAGGAAAACCCAAGTACAGTCATCGAGACTTAATACTTAACGACTTGAAATATTCCACTTTCTATTTTCCGTTCCTTTAAACGTCCTTCATACGATCCAACAACGCACTTTAAACAAAAACGATTCAGCCAGTTTTTTTGAAAATTTGGAAAATGTCCCAGGGACTTAATGTAAAGAATCCCCCGAAATTAAAATATGATAGATGAAACCTCTGAGACATTTTCAAACAAAAAAAATTATTGCTCGAATACAAGAAAGTTCATTTACCCACATGATGTAGTTCCGATTTTCATTAAATTCTCTGAAATGTTGAAAATTGCAAAAGTTCACATTTATTTTCGAACACAGCCTATCATTACAAGAACCGAAGGTTTCTTTCTCAATACAATTTAGCCCACAATTGAAGATCTTTAAATGATGTCTTTTACTTTTTTTTAAGGAAATGTGAGTAATTGTAGGGTAAAAACACTACGAGGAGAAAACGTTTCGTTCGGTAGCAAATACATTCCCACTGTCTGTTTTAAACAATCATGTTCATTGTTACCGTTTCAAGACCAAATAAGGGGCCATCCATTAATTACGTGAGGCCTTTAGGCGGGGGGGTGTCAAAAGCATCTTACCTAATCTTACGAGGGGGAGAGGAGGTCTCGACAAATATCGCGTTCTTTTGTTTTGTTTTGTTGTTTGTTTCTTTTCGCTAAAACCAGTGCCAAATTGCGAGAAAACTGAGACGAGTTAAGTAAAACACGTTTCTACACTAAAATATGACTAAATCTTGCACAATATTTTTTATCTCAGTTATGTGTATAAGCAACCTGTAACAACTATTGTACTACAGCTTCTTGGTAAATGATCCCCATCTCGATCAGGTTTTTCGTCCAGTTTCCCTGATCCATTGAGCAAATGCTGAGATGGCCCCTTGTTTTGCTTCTGGACATAAATGTAACTTCATTTTCTGTGCACGTCTTCTAGAATTCAGTGGGAAATACAATTATTCAAATTATCGTTTCCATGTTGTCGCGGCAGGAAGTAATAAGAGCCAAAATTTATTGCTTATTTATCCTTGAAAATAGATTTTATTACATGGGAGTTTTTTTGTTTTTTTTTCTCCCTTTCAAAATTCAAAATTTATTGCTTGTTTATCCTTGAAAATAGATTTTATTACATGGGAGTTTTTGTTGTTTTTTTTCTCCCCTTCAAAAATTCAAAATTTAAGTAGTATATGACTTAGTGTAGGGATCACAGAATTTTGAAAATGTGCACACAATTCACTTTTCCCCATAGCACGTCATACGCAGTTATTAACTGGTTTTTTTTTACGTAAAATAAATTTAAAAAAATAAATAAATGTGAATGCATTCAGGCTATCACTCAGGTTGATGGGCATCCGGCGGTTCCTGATCCTGAAAAGCATGACGGAAAATCAATTGCCTCCTTCCTTATTCGCTACTGCTACCCATTCAACCTTCTCACGCCTTCATCAGCATGCCCTAAGACCTCTATTGCCCAAGTGTTGGTGGTGATCTAAAGAAGAGATACTGCAACACATGTGGTGTCTACTTTTCGAGAGCTGCAGTGCACCGACGTGCGGTGCACAGTGCATCAGCTGTGCCAGCACGCAAAGTGCGACCTCACGTAGAGCTACTGAAATTCTCTGTGACAACGGTTTAGAGTGGTTGAATCACAGCGAAGTGGAAGGAGCAGATGAATTTAAGGAAAATCGAACGGACATGTTGGTTCCAGTAGTCACTCTTGAGACCGCACATGAATGGATTGAATTACGATGAATTATTGCACTGTTTTTAGAAGTGCAATAATATTCATAGTAATTCAGTTAATCCATTCTCAAAATACTAGTCATATCTAGTCTTAAATAAATATAATTAAGCAAATTACGTTTAAAAAAAAAAGCCCAATGCAGACAATCACAAATTAACGTATTTACATTAAAAATACGCATTTTGATAAATCTCACGTGATATTAGAAAGGGGGGGTCGAGCCAAATCTCACGACATCGCACCAAGGGGGAGGGGGAGGGGAGTCGAAAAATGGCCAAAATCGCCTCACGTAATTTACTGACGGCCCCTAACCCATCAGTACCCAATCTTACCCACCCCAACGAAACAATTTCTGTAATGCTACATTTGTAAGGTAGCAAAGAACAGTTGTCAGATTACTTTGCAAAATAATTATAATTATCAAAAGGCATCATTGTTTAAAAAGCCATCCGCTTTGCAAACCGCATTATACAACATGCTATGAACGTACAGGGAATCAAAAACAGAAAAGGAAAAATTATATATTTTTAGTAGGCAGGCATTGCCCAACAACATTCAAAATGATGCTCAAACGAGCAAGAAATTTAAAACCGGAAATTTCACATGCAGGTTTGCAATGTGTCTTATAAGTGTCGGACTGGGAATGTGTTGGGCTATTGGAGTTGTGACCTGTCAAAATTTGAGAAGAGAGCAAAGCACGAAAGCGTGATAAATTTGCATTGCAGACAAACTGAAGTGCTTTAATAACACCACATTTTTCGTAGTTACCAAAGCTCCTACAGAAGGGTACGAAAAAAATCACAAGCACCTTACATGCGTGACTTAGATCGTAAAAGTTCTTCTGTATGTCACAGCTAAAGATTTTCTTACTTCATACGAACATTTGCAAAAAAAACACGAATAACACATATATTGGAGCTTGAATCACTTTCACGGGACAGATATTGGAATAGCCAGTAATAATCATAGATTTTAACGCACAAAAAAAAGTTTGCCGAAACCCGGGATCGAACCAGGGACCTTTAGATCTTCAGTCTAACGCTCTCCCAACTGAGCTATTTCGGCACGATATCCTAGTCTTATAACGATAACGCTGTAAATAACTCGGTAATCTTTTTTCTATTACCAATTAAGATTTTCTTGTGTTCCACTTGTTACACTATAAAGAATAGATGAAATGTATTTGATATTATACAGGTTAAATCACTAATATTCCATCAACGTTGCACCTAAATGCCGCATTGGACACGAGAGCTTAGAAACATGCTCTCCGCGCGCTCTGTTGGACGACAGCCAACACCACGGCGCATGCGCGCGTGACGTCATATCGCAGTTGCCACGAACTCTAGGCGATATTGTTTACAAACAAACATGAAGCAAAACGCGAGAAAATATCGAAGATCGTTTGGCTGTATCTTCAAGATAGACGGGAAAGAACGATGGAAATTAACGCTTCGAAATAATATTGTTCTTAATTGGATAATTTAAACTTCCTGTTGGAATGCTGATTCTACAAATTTACCAAATTATATCGGCACTTCTGAGGGTGTCGATTGTATTCGCAATATTATATCGACTGTACACAATATTTCGAAGTGTCACATTCAACAAAAAAAAGCAACGCTTTTAAAATCTGAACAAATTTTTGGCCATAAATTAAAATGCATACCAATTTAACACAGCATTATATGGCATATAGAAAATATATTTTTAATAGAGAAAATCATCAAAATTTCTCTTAAAATTATTTAACTCAAAATAATCAAAAAAATAAAAACGGTCACAAAATTTTAAAAAAAAAAAATTTCAGATTTTGGGATGACAGCAGAGATGTGTTTCCCCAAATATTTTTTGGTATATACGGTATATTGGAGTAGACACGTCAGTAATCTGTACTGCATCTATTGAATCATTCCCCAAATAAATCGGTCCTTGTGAACAGTTGTGAAGATGTTAATTCACATACTTCAGAAAATATTAGTGCAAAAGATCCAGAATCTAAGCTTCTAATGTAAAATTTATTTAAATATACCACAATACAACACTTGCCCAAATCCATTTAGTACCTCATCATCAAACACTTAGCTGAGTCTTTTGAAAAGCCATCATCAATGATATGACAGAGCAAAGAATTCATCCTTTACTAGAAGCATGGTGAGAAAAATGTCTGCCCTGTATTCTGTAATTAATTAAAACAATAAGATGACATTTTTTATTATGCCCCTTCATTATGGGAATTTTGTTTTGCAGCTACAGCCTAAACTGCTTAGTATCTTTACTACGGGTTTTTGAAGCTAGTATATATGTATAAATTGTAAATTTAAAATCAAAATTACTTAATAACATTTTAATTATATTGAAGAATTAATAAACAAAATACTGTTTGTATTAAAAAAAAAATGTATGAAAAAAAAACAGAAACAAAACATTCTCACATGTTGATATGCAATATTTTGAGTGTATTTTACTATACAGTCGACTCCAGTTATAGTGAACTTCCGGAGACTAACATTTTTCGTTCACCACATCCTCTGATGTCAAAGCTAAATAGAATTTGTTCATAACAATTTATTTTTTTAATATAGAGATTCAGCAAGAAACATCAACAGCATGAACTGAAAATTTCAATATCTTTATTTGTTCTTAAAAATTAATTATTTTCCATTGTTTGCTTTGAACGTTTTCATTAGTAATTTCTCTACATTCTTCTCCAGAATTCGTGCTGTCTCCATACGTGATTCTGCGTTCTGCACTGTTGGAACACCGTCTCATTCTCCTAAGACTCTTTTACTCACCTAATAACATACAAGATGCTTTCAGTAGCAGGATGGCCCAAGCGGCTAATGAAACCAATCGCTTTCCCGCACGGTGCCAGGCTGTGGCAGTCGCATTATTTCTGTTGCCTACGTAGAACTCAACGCGCTTTACATCGCGGAATATCAAGTATCACCAAAATTGAAACTGAAGCAAGCAATCACGCATCGCCACCCCAGTTGTAGACCACGACCATTGTTTCCGAAGTGAAACTGAGTGGCATAAGGTCATCAGTAAGATGAGAAGAAATAAAAGAGGTCATCTTTGTCAACATATTAGTAACTAATATGACCTCTTTTATTTCTTCTCATAAGAACATCAACAATACCACATCAGAATTCTCACAATTGACAGTAAGATTCTGTGTCCGCTACCTTTACCGCAGTGGAGACTTCTATTATGACCTTTGGCTGACCATGTTTCTTTCAAACTCTCTAGTGTTGGAATTTGTGGGACTGAGGCGATATATTCTTTTCCAGGAGGGAATTAATTTCCTGGACATTGTATTTCCAACGTTCATTACAGCCGAGGCTCAGGTTCACTATTACCAAATCTTACGCTTATTTATAATGTAAGTGAAATTGGACCAGTAAGTTACGTTCACTATAACCGAGATTTCACTATATCCAAGTTCACTATAACTGGAGTCAACTGTATTTGCTTAATTGCCTCACGATGAAACAATGTATTTTGAAAGAACCTAAGCATCACATTAATTCTTCAAAAGAAAGGAATATATGACGTTTTAGAGTACATTTTTTCCATAAAGTGACAACAGATGCCTATTTCAGTAACTCATGCATATTGAATTTTTGAAAGATCTTTGAATTATTTTTTAGCTATTCATTACAAGGGAAAGCATTTATTTTTATTTCTCATAACAGCATCACGTAACAACATGATTAGCCAGATGCAGTAATTTTAAGAAATAGTGTTGTGGAATGTCAGCCAATTATCATCTCAATTAATCATGTTTAAAAAACTGATACTTGGGGGAAACTTGTATATGGGGTACAAGAATAAATGTGTTGTGATCTGTTTATTACGCTGGTAAGATGGGGTTTGCAGTGAAGAAGAAACAGATTCGGAGGAAATACCCTTGCTGACCAGAATATGAATTTCATCAACAATTCAATTCATTGAATTGAAAATCGAGAAAGGAATGTTTAAAGAAGTGCTGTCATGGCATTTAGTCTTACCATGGTGGGAAAGATTAAATCTAGGAGAATTATTTTGTTATGGAAAAGAATTCACACTAATACCACTCAGTTAACTAGGTCCTAAGAGAAAAACTGTTTTAAGTCAAGTATGTAACATGGTGGTGGAATGTTAAAATATCTAAGAGAAAAATAGTTTTTAATGAATCAGGTTGGACAAGAAATTCCAAATTACACAGCACATCCAGATGGCAGCACACCTAAGAAATACAGCTAAGGCAATACAAATAAAACAGAATTTCTTCCCATCAGATCAGCAGCAGGTTTTCTAAGGTGCTACATGCAATCTTCTCACTTCCGCTTGCATTCAGTTTTAAAAAATTGAATAATCAGCAGTTTCAAAATTTCCCAAAAAACTACTATCAAAGAGGATTTCTAGAAAATTTTACATTGAGAACATATCTGTATTACCTCATTAGTGGATGACATTAGAGAGAACAGAAAAGTAATTTAAATAGCTTTAAGTAATTTGATTGTACATCCCCATTTTATGTGAATATTATTAGCTTTATGTGCATATTTCACATATTTTAAGAGGATATTAATCCTCCCTTTATTCATGAGAGTCAAATGGGATTGAGGGATGCCTCAATACTCATTTTCGACCTTTTGAGGGACAATATTTTTTAACCTTCTTCTTCGTCTTGGTAAAACAAGCCTTTTAAAATTAATGCATTATATAATTCTGGAATGATCACCTGTTCTTCTCTTATTTTCACAAATTCTCATAGCACATTGTGCACTACAGTTTCTAGCTATACTACCACATTTCTATACTACTATCAGTGCCACAACCAGGATTTTTCTAGGAGGAGGAGTGCATAGTCTAGTGAACTTAATGTTTTCTTACAAAGAATGTGTTTGTTTTTTTATTAATTTAAAAATTAAATTTTGTTTGCTGATTTATAGTAATTAATAATGTATTCAATTGAGATACTGAAAGACTCATGTTACTATAGAAAAGTTGTAAAACTATATTTGTGTCTTGTTGGCTTCTGGGGGAGGAGGGCTGAAGCCCCATGAAAAAAAATGAATTGTGCATAACATGTTAGCTATACTACTGACTACTGCACTTCTATCATATAGCCATTCTATACTACTGCCCTTCTATTCTACTGCCATTCTATGCTATCACATTTCTTGTACTCACCAAAGTCATTTGCTGCATGGAAACCTGTTTCTGTCAGGACAGACACAGCATCTGAGTCTACGTTCTTGGTGGTTTCAGGGGATTCTTCTCGAGTCCCAGCCTACAAATGAAGATCACTGCATCTTACTTTTGGCTCAACGATTAACAGTGCTATAGAACTACTAATTATTTTACATTCAACACATTACATTTTGTAGCATTTGTTTGTTACAAATGATTGCAAAGTTTTCCAAATCAACAAAATTTCTCCAGCAATAGAATTTACTAAAATGTTATATCTACAGGCAAAATTACAAACTGACTGTATGTTAAAAAATTATTTCAATTTTTATAACTTGTGCCTTTTCCTTTCCATAGCTACTACTTTCAACATCGTACTTCCTTAATCGGTAAGGAAGAACTTAGTATTGGCTATCCAAAGTGACTCCATCCTTTAAATATGTATTATGTCAGTGTCTGTTTTGCACATTTGATGGTCTGCATTCTCATAATATGATCTTCCCAGTTTTTTTTAATAAATTTCTCCTAATTCAACTGAATTGTTAATTGTTAGAGTGATCTAAAAATCCTGTTTCATAATTCTGTCACCTTTAGTAACATTTATAAATGTTCTTGATTACCTCATTTGTTCCGATTTACTTTTTGGGTGTCTGTCACTCATGCTTCACTACTATATAATATGGTTGGTTTATTCAGTGGTGGCAACAGATATCTCATGGTAATTCATAATTAATATAATGATAATGAAATAACAAATGGTTAGGTGCATCTGATCCGAAGATAAAATATATTTTAACTTAAGATGCCTTGCCTAAATTGTTTTTATGTTTTTCTCTTCTATTGTTATAAATGTGATCCATGAAAAGTTAGTAACAGAGAATGAAGTAATCCGGAAAAAGTTGCAAATCTCTTCAACCAACACTTTCCAGAATTGAGGTTGAAGTCGCAAAGGGAATAAAACCACATAATTCAACATCATATGCTCCCCAAAAAATCTGACACTATGTTCATTTCCAAAACTTCCAGTGAAATCCTCAGAATAGTAAGTAAACTAAATGGTAAATATTCATCTGGTTTGGATGGATTTCCGGATTGTCTTTTAAAAACTTGCAGCATCTGCCTTCATACACCTGCTAACTAACAGTTTCAATGCTTCTTTATGCAAAAATATTTGCAGATATTTTCAAAATAGTAAAAATTAAGCCACATTTTAAAAAAGAGAACAAAAATGAAATTCAAAATTACTGTCCCATTTCTCTTTTCTCAGTTTTCTCAAAAATATCAGAGAGGCTTTTCCATATGTGAACTTTTCTCAGGAAAAACACAGCTTTTTCAGACTAAACAACACGGTTTTAGAAAATCAAAATATGTGGAACCTACATTTTTTTTTTAATTTTATTTTTTTTATTTTTTTTTTTAAGATGTTGCTTTATCAATTAACCAAAATGAAGCATCTATAGGAATATTTTTAGATATTTCGAAAGCTTTTGATGTTATTGACCATAATATCTTGCTCTCAACATTACCTTCATATAGAATTTGTGATATTGCCCTAGATTGGATAACCTTACATAACTTGCACATCGATCTCTAAGAGTAGAAATACTATTCTGGCACGAAAGAACCTTTTTTTATTGAACTTTCCAATTCTTTTCCAATTGAGTATGGGATCCTGCAAGGTTCGATCTTAGATCCTATCCTCCTTCTTTAAAACATAAACAATATGCCCTTGTCCATTAACAATGGAAGAAAAGTTCTGTTTGCCAATGAAAAGAATATTCTTGGCAAAAGAAAAACAATAAATAGTAAGATTTCAAAAGTTTCAAATTGTTTCTTAATAACAAATCAATAGTTAATGAAGGAAAAACGGTTTCAATGCACTTTTGCATTTCAAATCAGCAATCGCATGCTGTATTGAAAATGAACAGTACATAATTAGCTGTTGTTAAGGAAACAAAATTTCTGGGTCTCTCAATTCACGCAAATTTCGAGTGGAATATTCCTAAAACAGAATTGAACACTAAATTAAGTTCATTATGTTACACATTTGAAATTCTTTCAAATTCTATCGGCCTTCATGCAGCTCATTGTGGGTATTTGGCACATGTACATTCACACCTACATTACCCAGACCTTAAGATTGCAGAAAAAATTATTCATCTACTAAAACAATGCAAGTGACTCCTGCAAGACTCTCTTCATTGAATTTGGAATCTTTCCATTGCGTTGAAAAAAATAACCTATTCATTTACGAATCTGTGGTTTTTGTCAAAACTGATTCAGTACTGATATTTATAATTACAATACACATCGTAGAAATCACATCAGGTATCAGTATCAACAACTCACAACAAGAAATCCCCATGTAATATGTGTACGTCACTATACAACACAATGCCACATGTCATTAAACAATAAAAGTCGGTACACTAATTTAAGTTAAAAGTCTTTTTTTTTATTTATTTTACGTCAAAAAAACAGTTAAAAACTGCGTATGACGTGCTATGGGGAAAAGTGAATTGTGTGCACATTTTCAAAATTCTGTGATCCCTACACTAAGTCATATACTACTTAAATTTTGAATTTTGCAGGAGAGAAAAAAAACACAAAAACTCCCATGTAGTAAAATCTATTTTCAAGTAAAATCTTTTCTGCTGCATAATTGTTTCTATACAATTAGAGACTAAATTGATCATCAAAAAGAAAAATAATGTTTGTTTTAATAAAACTGATATATCATGGATGAGTTTACATTTTTATTGTATAATTAAAAGAAAGACTTAATATGCCAGTAACAAGTAATGTACTTCAGCTTCCAGGTCAATGATCCCCATCTCAATCAGGTTTTTCGTCCAGTTTCCCTGATCCATTGAGCACATGCTGAGATGGCCCCTTGTTTTGTTTCTGGACATAAATGTAGCTTCACTATAAATACATTTTGTTGAGATCTTCTTTTTACTTGTAGTGGTTGAGCTGGGGGAGGGGGCTATTTTGTTAGCAATGCAAAACCATCAAATCTGCAATTTGCTCATCAATGCAAATAAGGTTTCTATAACTCTGAAGCAAACATGTAATTTTTTTCAAATGTTGCTAATCTCGTGCTTTTATAATTTAATTTTATTATTATTATTAGGTGTTTTTTTTTGTTTTTTTTTAATTTTTAAACATCTTTCAACTATTTATAATTAAAATGTTAGGACAGATTCTGGAGATCAAGAACACTTGTAGATGTGGTACTTTCTCCCCCTTTTGCTATGTACATTTTTTACTGTTTTTTAACTAAATAAATTGAATCAAATCAAATCGATTCAACTCAAATTGCCTATCAGGTTCCTTAAATATGTAAAATTTGTTATTTATTCTTAATTTATCATTACCATTTTTGTCTTGAAAATATTTATCTTTATTGTTCTCAATTGCCAAAATTACCTCTTCAACGCATATATGGTCATTTTTACTGTTATATTCTCCATTATCATTCATTCTCCTTCTACCTCTTTTATCTATCTTCTTACTATCCTTTTTTTAAACATTGATTTTAGATAAAAACCAATAAAATGATGATATAAATGACAACTTTTTTCAAGAAAAAAAACTAATATTAAATGACAATTGTTTGCTCAAAAGCAAAGCTGGATATGATATAGACAAGACCTAGTTTTGGAAGGACCTTTGGACATGTCTGTATTTTGTTTTTATTCTTTCCTTCTAAAGAGATCATGTTCTTTTTCCATGGAAATGTATTAACATTGTTTCAGATTCGAGAAAAATACACTCCGTTATGCATCTTCAGTTACTTTCACACTCTTCATATGACTTCATGTTCATTAAAACCCTAAAATGATTTATTTCAAACATGGAGCACTCGCCTGCTTATATAAGTTCCAATGGTGGGCTTATCAGAGGGTCAACCCACAGACTAGTAAATTGAATAGAAACAATGCCGTTTAGACAGAGAAAAGCTGGTCTGGGAAGGGCTTGGAACATAATATAATACTAATTAAATTGTGTTGAAACCTGCCGATTCAAGTCCTGCATAAGGTATTTTCACCTCGTTGTCATGGCTTGGTTGGTTTCCCACATCATCCACCCCACCTAAATCACTCATCCAGCATCACCATTCACTTCCATGGCCGTTATATCACCTCTCACACAGTGGGAGGCAAAAGCAAACCAACGCTATGATCGCTTGTAAAAAAAAAGGGGGAGGATATAAAGGTGTAAGAATTTGAGGGTGATTTCCATCATTTTGAATATTTCACAATCTCAATATTTCACTATTTAAATGATTCACACATGTTAAATAATCTGTCATACATCTGTATAAACATGAGGCAATATGCACAAGTTGATGAACACATAACCTCAACTCTTCGAAAATGTGAAGACTGACATGAGTGGTTAAAAATTCAATTAAATAGACCATCACATTAAATCAACACAATTTTTCAGTTGACATGTTTTTTTAATTTGTTTTTTTGTTTTTTTGACAGTGCAAGTTATTTGAATTATCTGCAGATTCTAAATTAACACATTAAAATGTCATACAATGTAAAACGATTGTTATATAAACTATAAATTCTTGTCTGTGTTTGTATGAATTGGCCACAACAATATAAGACACTACAGAACAACACTGCCAAGCTTAATCTGTATGCAACAATATCAATGACTTCTTTGTAAAGAAAAGAAGAGCTACCACAAAATTTGATGCATCTCTTACGAAAAGGGAAAGGCAGACTATTTTGTTAAAATGAGAACAAAAATAATTTGATTGTGGTAATTCTGATGTGGTGTATTATTCAATTATTTCCTCATCTTTGTCATAACATTTGCTATTAATTATTCCATTTCTTATATTTTTTATTTTTTATTTTTTTATTATTATTTTTTTTTTTTTTTCTTTTCTTTTTTTGAAATTTTATCTGCTATCTGTAATTAAAAACTTTAAATGTATTCATTAATTGTAATTTAATTTTCTATCTTATTTTGTATTTACTCATAATTTTGTTATATTTTTCTGTATCTTGTAGACTGACGATGATGGCAAAGCCGTCGAAAACCGGTTATCTTAATAAAACTAATATGTTGACAAAGATGACCTCTTTTATTTCTTCTCAAAAATAATTTGAGCCAGTATTCTTTTGAAGTCTTTTGTGTCCACAGTAAATGAGACACCTAGGGCTTCAATATGCTACACCCCTACATAAAACTGAGGCCTGATTGAAGCTCAGCTTTAATAAACTAGCCATTTTGACCACTCCTTTAAAAACTTTTCCAGTTGAACTCCTTTGGTAACAAAGTGTTTGCTTTAAAGAGGAGTTCAAGTATGAGGTGGCCAATGAGGTTTAAAAATGTCATTTTCCAAGAAAGGCATTACTGATTCACTTATCCACACTGAAAGGATTCTTTAAGTATGTGTAGATGACAGTAGAAATTAGTTTTACTAACAGTTTAAATTTCATACATAGTTCAACAACTTTCTGTATTTTTTTCATGTGCATCTAAAGCAAAGAACATTTTTGTAAGTTTTAAAGGCATGCTAATAGAAAATATTTAACGCCAAATCTTTTTAAAGGGAAAACTATTACAATAAAATTTCCTACATTCCACTGTCAAGTTGGAATGTCACAAAAATAGTCATATTTCTGCAGTATTTCACTGATAAGGAATGAATGTCACTTGTTACAATTCAAGAAAACAGCTGAAACAGCAGTGAACTCCATTGTCAAATTATCTATGTGATTGTACAGTATGACAACATGCATGACAACATTGGTTTATTGCAAATTCCTGATTTTAAACAGCTCCGCAAACTTTACAAGTCATGCCTTGAAAACTAGGGAAATTCTACTTAATCATTTATTCATTGTGCCTTGCATCATGCCTTGAAAACTAGGGAAATTCTACTTAACCATTTATTCATTGTGCATAGATATAAAGTTTGTTTTCCTAATTTACACACTTACGAGAGATGACATTTTAAAAACACAGAATGTACCTCTCCCTTTGAAAAATATATTAAAAATGAAAGAATATTTACTTTTATATATTTTTTTTATTTTTAAAATTCAGTCACTAATAATTAAAATAATAAAAATAGGAATATCAATAATACTGCAAATAAAGAGACCTAAACACAAACAAATACTCAGAAAATGGCTGATTGATATAGACGAAACTGATATTAAAGACTTCTTCCTTGTAAATAGTTAATTCCATTTTTAGAAATTTATTTAGGCATGTTCTAGTTTGCAATTTTGTAATGAAATTAACACATTATCATTTTATCTTTATTTCTGCTTATTTTTTGTAATTTTTTATTATTTTTTATACTTTGTATGAAATGATGTGAAATAATTTAAATAGAATAAATAATTTGCATTTGACAACAAGTTCATACACAAGAAAATATCCTTCATGAAATAATGTATCCACTATATATTATTTTGTATATTTTACAAGTTGTTAAATGAATAAATAAATAAAATAAATAATAGTAATAATAATAGTGCCAATACAATTCCAGATGGTTCAAAGGCAAAAACTTGACAAGCTACACCGTCAAAACGTCCAATATGCAAGCTCTCGCCATTTCTAACAGGATTTGGCACTTGTAAATAAAAAGTCAAATCACATTGTTATTGCTCAAGCATTTCCCCACGAGTTTCTGTAATGCTCCTGGGATCAAGGGCTGCGGCAGGGAAGCAGGGACAAGGGTCACACATGGATCTGGGAAAAGCAGAGACATTACACTCCATTAATAAGGGCTTAAATTAGTTCAATCTTAAACTTGTCAAATAAGCTTTTAACACATTGAGGGCCACAAGACCATCGGCAGCCTCAGTTGAGATCCCTCTGAGAGGCGACAAGGCTGCTGGCGAATTTTGAGGGCACAGAAATTCTAGCAGCTCTAGTTCGTGACATCAAGTAACTGTATAGTGCGATTTTTAAATAGCTGCTTCTCAAGGTCTGTCTTCACAGTGGCATTATGGCACAGTGTTTCGCGCGCAAAATAAATCCGAAGCAAGGCCTGCAGATTGCTCAATATTTGCCTTCCAATACTTATCAGTGTACTAATTACTCAATAATTTAAATTGTTCAGACCACATTGTATCACAGTTTGGCCGCGAGGTGAAATCAATGCACTTCATGTCAATGTCACTCAATGTGTTATTCATGAACATGGTCATTACCCGGGCTAAATTAGTGGAGGAGAAGGTTCAATAGACAAGGTGCAAATTAATGTAGATTCCCTTCTAATATACTCCAAATGCTAAAACACAATGAGGGGCAAGCCTATGAGGATAAATAGCATGTTATTAGGACAAAAATTTTCAAAGTTCGTTTATATTTGACTTCAAATCAAGAAATTACTCTAATGCAAAAACTAATCCATCGAATCTCAAAACGAAAGGATATCCTCATTGTCTGACGATATGCTTGTGGAAGAGCACCCTCATTTTCTTTGTAGCTTACCGCCTGACCGCGATCCAACCCATTTCTCTCCCAGCTCTTCCCAAGTCTTGCGGAGAAAGAATCCTCGGGGGCAGCATATCGTCGCCAGTCGTACGTGTGACCAATTTCTGGTTCAGCCTCTTGAGGAACTGTGTAGCGGTGAGGATCATAGGAGCGGAGACCACCACCACCACTTGTTGCAGGAACAGCATCAGGCCTGCGCAACAAAACATACTCTTTAATATTCCAGCCCAAACTTTTGAAAAATAGAGTCTTCTCTTGGATAAGGTACAAACCAACATGTTCTCCATGATGTTCTATTTTAACAACCCTATAACTTATTTTATTTTATTTTTCTATCTGAAACTTCATACATAAAACTTATATTCATTTCTTAAATATACAAATTTTTTTAACACTTTAACAATTACCTCCCAGGCAACATTTTTCTTGCACTACTGCTCCTCTTGTAAAGATTCACCTCTTTGAATAGGGTAAAAACCTGATTAAGATCAATAATGTCAGGAGAATAACTCAATAGATTTTGCTTATTGGAAATACACAGGACAATTATTTCAGAAATGGAGGAAGGAAATCATAATGAAATCTTCAAGATATTCACAAAAACTTGTGATAGATTAAAAATTTCTTTGTTGAATTATATATTAAAAAACTTTTTCTTTTTATTTTATTTGTAAAAATATAATATTAGAAAAAGGTGATAGTATGTTTTTGACTCTTCATATATTCATGATTTTCATTTAAAAAAATTCAAAGTTCCTTTTCATCGATTTCACATTAATTGTTAGAAATGGTCAATTTTATTAATTTTTATACTTATTTACTTTATAAATTGAAAAGTATAGGTATGGTTTTTTATTAAATCAATGTATTAATTATTATTATTATATGCCCCTTAAGCACAATCTTCAGCAAATACTGCAATATCATAGTGTATGTAGTGTATTATCATAATGTATAACCTAAAATAGTTCATTACACACAAAGAACATGAAATAATTGCCGTTATATAAAGCAACATGTGAGTAGGAAACAATTAATGGCGGGTGACCTCTTCATGAACCCATGCTGTTGCATAATGTCAGCTGTGTTGTTTTCAGTGACTCACTAAATATGAGAACAGGCAGAATAACACAATCGAATATTTTTATTTTTCTGTCAAAATCTAAACCATTTCATTGATTTTGTGTTTTTCCTGAGTTGTTGGGTATCTAAAGAAACTATAGACACCTCTCATAACCACAAGCAGCTTTATTTTCCGTCAATTTGTGTGCGCATTGGAAATTACTAATATTAATTCTTTTGCCCCTTACTCAAAGCTGGAGGGAGACCCCGGAGGTGGAGATGGGGGCAAAGGTGATGCAACCGCAGATGGACCATCATCTTTTGCTTCTTCCTCTTCAATCTCCTGCTCTCCATCTCCTTCTGCTTCAACCTGATCAGCGTCGGAGTCTTCCTTCGATGCACTAGATTTAGGAACTTTGCAGCATGTCGTAGGTGCTTTTAAAGCTTTTGATCTTGTTGCACTTCTGTTCCTCCCTTCTGGAAAGAAAGAAGTATAGGAGGAAAAGGAAAGGAAAAGAAGAAGAGGAAAAAAGAAGATGAAGAGAAGGAGAGGAAGAGAAGGAGGAGAAGAAAAAAAGAAAAGAAAAAAGAAAAGAAGAAAAAAACAATTTTTACAATCAAGAAATATTGAAACTGCAATTTTAAAATTAGAAAACTTTGACATGTAGATTACTTAATTTAGGGACAAAGTACATATACAAGTACAAATACATGCACAAATTCTACATCTCGAATGTGTACAAAATAGAGAGAAATAAACTTGAATGTTACTCAATGATTTTCAAGAAATTTAATGTGTGATCAATTTCCATTACCACACACTAGTGCAGGTGTTTGATGACATTAAAAATAGTCACATATGGAGTTTTGTTCTCCAATAATAGTTGGACTACGATGCTGAGTAGGGGAAAAATGAAATCATTTTTAAAGAAGTGTACTAATTAAATATAAGTGGCTCCTAAAACTAAGTTGATTCTAATTTTTCTGGTCATCAATCCTAAACAATAACAGAAATGTTCCAAAATTATACAGTATAATTGAAAATAAGTAATGGAATTAAATTTCCATGCATAATATGGATCATTTTGAACCTGGTAATCTCCCCTTTTTTCTACAATTTAATTAACAGTATACGATCAATCTTGCCTTTGGAATCAAACTATATAAAATACCAGTTGTCTTACAACTTTCTTTTCTTCTCCTCTTTCCCCTCCCTCTCCCCTTCTCCATCCTCACCCTCTCTTTCCTCAATGAAAAATTTGCTTTACAATCAAGTTCAGCAGATTTAAAAAATTAGTTGTTTACAAAATTAACAATTTTCTAAAATACCACCCATGGAAACAAAATTAAATCAGTGATTTCAAAAGGGAAATAAGTCCTTGTTCCATAGTTCTGAGAAAAACATAAAAATTAATAACCATAGTTGGCATCACGGACATTTATGTTGTACACAAAAGCTGTACGACTAGTCGTTGTTTATTTCTTGGGGTAGTCTCAGACTTCAAATTTGCATTTCTGTGATATACAAGAACGTTTTTAAACTTTGGACCTATTTCCTTTATAAAACAATTAAAAAATATTTTTAAAAAACAATTATTTTTGTTTCTTTATCTTTTGATTTATGAAATAATATAATCATTGAATAAATGTACGATAATGTGAATTAAGTTACTGTGTTGTGTGGACAACACTCGCACTAAATTAATAATATCAGAATCTACTCTTCATTGATTTACATTTCAGTATGTTGCTATGTCAAAACTTTCTGGTAGAAATGGAGATATATTTTATTTAGATAATACAAAATCAGTTATCAAACTCTTAATCAAAGATAAGAAACTTAAGAATAAATGAACTATTGGTTAGGCTTAAGGCAGGGTTGCCATAAGAATAACAATGGAATTCAGGACATCTGAAATACAGAGCAAATTGTTTCTTTTTATATAACTGAAAAGTATATCAAGTAAATCGCATAACAACTACATAGTATATCAAGTAAATCATAAAACAAAGAAATAGCATATCAAGTAAGCAACTAAACAGAAGACCCACATGGCAGACATTCAAGAATAACAGAGTGACCTCTCTTTCTCTAGGATGAATTTCCCTTACTTTTCGAGGTTATCCACGTCGTTTCCTTATTTTTCTGAGACAAAATTTGTGAAGAATTGCAGGATATTTAAATAAAATTATAAATAAAGCATGACTTTGGTCGATATATTAAAACACTATTACTGACTGACATTCCAGATTTCCTTGCACTACCTCACTGTGAGAGAGACTGATGCATTTCAAATCAAACCGTACAGCACCTTTCTTTATCTATTTTTCAGCTCACAGATTGCACTGTAAAATAATAATAATATTTACGAAGGTAAGTCAATAAATAAATCGCAAATCTCTGATTACCTCATATCATGTTTAAATTACATGTGCATATTTAACTGGCACACAGCAGCCTATGTCACCTGTCGTAGAGGCTTCAGGACATTGTGGCTGCGGCCATGGTCAGTACATGGCAGCCAGCACAAGATGTGGGTGTGCCGCATCAGTGCCCTGGGTATGGTGACAAGTGTTTATAACAGAAAGCAAACGACCTGGCCTCTTGACAAAGGGAGTGATTCTTCTGGGAAACAAAGCCTGCTCTTACACAGCAAGACAAACACTGAAGCTGTTATGGACATTTCTTTGGGAACGCTTGGAACATCAGTTCTACAGCCCCCACTAAGCTCCCAATGATTTTTATCTATCTGTTCGGACCCCTAAAATCTCATTTTGGTGGCCGACGTTTGGAAAACAATGAAGTAAATGCAGAAGTTACATGTTAGGTGCGTCATCCAAAAGACTTCTTGGGCCGGTTTTCAAGGATGCTAATTCTTATTGCCTCTATCCCATTTTGCAACTTATTTATTGACTCGCCTATGTATTTAACAAAGGAATTAGCCCCCAGATGTTCTTCTAAGTAGCACACAGTTCTGTGATGTAGTTCACAAGTAGTCCCAAAAGGCAGTTATGCTTTTTGTAGACTGTATGGAATTATAACAGAGTAAAACATTCAAGTCATATGACAGGAACACAGTAAAATATGGGAGGACATTGGGACACATGTCGATATTCATGGCAAACTTAGATTAAGAGAGTAAATACAGCTACCACATAAAGCATTGTTGTAAGTCCTGCACGAACCAGGAACTATAAATTCTAAACAAAAGTTTCTTCAAAGTAAATTCTAAAGTTTTATTCTGTATAATTTATTGGATAAACATTAGAATAACATTACCTAAAGAACAGAAATAAATCCATTCATTAGTTAAAGTTATCTTTGAAACCCATTTGTAAATATTCAATTTGAAAAAATTAGTTTTAAAGGGAATATGGCCGATGAGAATGTGATGGATTTCATCTGGGCAGAAATAAAAATTTTCTTTTGTAATTTGAAAACAAACCCAGCATCACACAATGTAAATGTTATCAACAGTAAACTTTCAAATACACAGAGAAATATATAAAAAAATTTATTTGCAAAAAAAAAAAAAAAAGAGTCTAGATAGTTGTATCTACCCCATTAAGAATTAAAGGTTGTATAGAAATAAAGTAAAAAAGTAAAGTAAAAATTAAAAAAGCGTGGCAAGTCCTTTTCATGTGAGATATAGCTGATGTGGACTTGAATTTGATTCTTCTTTTCTAAATAGAAGCACATTATTCTCAACTTACTTGGTTGTTCCCATGCTACAGTGCTATGTAATGGTTGAGTTTTCGGTTTTTCATTTTGATCAGTAGATGGTTGAGGTAGTCGACGCAATGGTACTCTGCAAAGTAAGAATAGCAAAGTAAGAATAGCTTTTTTTAAATTTTTTTTTATTTTTATTTTCAAAATTTATGAAGTATATGACTCGGTGTAAGGATCAGTGTAACGAGCGAGAGCGGGAGCGAGCGAGAGAATGGGAGCGAGCGAGAGAGCGAGCGAGAGAGCGGGAGCGAGCGAGAGAGCGGGAGCGAGCGAGAGAGCGAGCGAGAGGGCGAGCGAGAGATGGGAGCGAGCGAGAGGCGGGAGCGAGCGAGAGGCGGGAGCGAGCGAGGCGGAGGGAGGGGCGAGGCGGGAGGGAGCGAGCGAGAGCGAGCGAGCGATAGAGTGGGAGCGAGCGAGAGCGGGAGCGAGCGAGAGAGCGGGAGCGAGCGAGAGGGGAGCGAGCGAGAGGGAGCGAGCAAGAGAATGGGAGCGAGCGAGAGGCGGAGCGAGCGAGGCGGGAGGAGGGAGCGAGCAAGAGCGGGAGGAAGCGAGCGAGAGGGGTGAGCGAGCGAGGCGGGAGGGCAGAGCGAGGCGAGGCGGCGATAGAATGGGAACGAGCGAGAGAGCGGGAGCGTGCGAGGCGGGAGCGAGCGAGAGGCGGGAGCGTGCGAGGCGGGAGCGAGCGGAGGCGGAGCGAGCGGAGGCGGGAGCGAGCGAGGGGGGGGGGGGGGCGGGGCGGGAGCGTGCGAGAGCGGGAGCGAGCGAGAGAGCGGGAGCGAGCGAGAGAGCGGGAGCGAGCGAGAGCGGGAGCGAGCGAGAGCGGGAGCGAGCGAGAGCAGGAGCGAGCGAGAGCGGGAGCGAGCAAGAGAGTGGGAGCGAGCGAGAGTGGGAGCGAGCGAGAGTGGGAGCGAGCGAGAGAGAGTGGGAGCGAGCGAGAGAGAGAGGGCGGGGTTGGGAGACTGACCTGCGCCGCGTGGGCGGGGGCGGGGGCGAGGGCGGCGGGGTGGGCGTGGGCGTGGCGAAGGCGGGGAGGCCGTGCGCGGCGTCGGGCGGAGGGAGGGTGGAAGTCGGAGCCGGAGGCGGCTGCTGTTGCTCCCTGCGCACCACCACGTCCCGCTGGCGGCGAGACCCCTCCGCGCTCAGCGACGACAACACCGACACGCGCGCCCGCCCGCGACGCATCCCCTGCAACACACACACGCACACACACCTCCGTCACTACAGCCGCAATCCACAGGCGCTGCATGGCGAGACCCGGCGCCGGCCTACCGTCGGCTTGCAGGGCTCAACATTATACAAACAGCAGATTCGTATATTAATATATCAAAATGTAATTGTTCAAAAATATCTTATCTTAATAATTATTCCTCCCCTACCCCCGGTTCACTATTTTCTCAAGATTGATTTCTTCATGTTTCCGGGCGCGTCAACTGCTTTCGTCATTAGTCCCGTAAGTGCAGTACACGCAAAAATAAATATAAGTCAAAGTACACATTCGAGACCAAAAAATATCACAGAATCTATATCCGATCAATCAGTATTTTGCATTGAAAATGACACTGCTTAAAAATCAACACAAATTTTGAAATCGAATTACAAATCTCTCATTCTTATTAGGATCCAAAAAGGGAGATTTATTTTTTTATTTTAAGTGTCTGCTCCGAATGCAATTTAAATGACAAATACTTTAATTGTTTTTTTACTCTAAGTAAGTTTACCTTGATTCATTCTACTAACTGATTTGCTTAAATAGTTAAAACCTCCTAAAAAGTCCTTTAGTCTTCTGTGGTTAAAAGTGTAAAATTCATATTTTACAGTTTTTAATGAATAGGTTTTACAATTTACTTTAAATAATATTTTGTAATAAAATATTAATTGAAAAAATATTCGGTGTCAATCTACAGTTAAGAAAAACCCCTTATGTTATTTGCCTCCTTTACATCTTCTGCCTGCAATAACTTACAAAATGAAATCAATATAAATCAGACCTACCTATATGTTCACTGATAAACAAATTATCAACATGTATTCAGTCTACCCTGCTTTTCACTGCACATAGAAAAACAGAAAATTGAAATTAGTTAATAAAGAGAAGAGCTAATAAAACAGAAAACAACATAGAGTATTGAAAATATGCTAAACACTTTGAATACATAAAATTAATGTTGTATCTGTCAGTCTAATAAGAAATGCACTAGGAAATAGAAGAATTAAAATCTATTTTAAGTCTTTCTCTATAGACAAATTCACTTATTTCTGAACAGTAAATTGTGACTACCACTTATTAATGACTGCTGACTTAACTTAGAAGGCCAATAAGGCAATGGAAAGAAAAGACCAAGACTGTTCTAGACAATATCTAAGATACCATAAGTCAATACATTTTCTTCAAACAAAACCAAAAAAATTATAGAAATTTTAAGTATTTTCTTCAACATTTTTTAATTCTGAAAATAATGAAAACATTACAGCAAATGCAAGAAGAATACAGGGAAGGAGAGACAACAATTACAGCTCATGGAATTCCGTGTCATACTACACTTCTGAAAGTTCATCATCACATAGCAATATCAATGAAAAAGAAAATCTACAAAATTCTGAAGGAATAATACTACTTCCACTCTTATCACATTCATTTTTAGATTTTTTAAAACATATGAACTCTCTTTTATCTATTAGTTAATACAAGCAAATGAAATCCAATCCTCTGAAATACACAAAATTCAAAATGTAAATAAAAATATAATAATATATAATGTTGACAACTTAAAATAAATTACGGATGTAAATAATACATCAAATCCTTTTCAAAGACTTTAAAGATTGTCATTTTACAGAGAAAAGCAAACAAATATAATTCTACTTACGACATGTAGTTTAAAGTACTCCAAGAGAAATTTTAATTTATTAAATATCTCAAGGAACAGAATCCAGCTTGTAGTATATGAGTTTCACACGGATATTAAAATATGTATTAATTTTCTTCTACTTCAACCACATTTTATAACAAGCAGTATCTTCTAATCTCGAGAGGAAAGTGCGTACACAATTATACTCAGCGAAAAGGTTATAAAATAAACCACTTCAATTTTCCATTACGATCTTACCTAGAACTTTATACTTTTCTTAGATCAGTGAGGAACATCACTATCAAAATCCCGCACAGAACACGCATCCGAACGTACCGCAGTGATTCGAAGTCGATTTCGTGCACAGCTGTTCTCTTTTGTTTCCCGCAAAAATTTTAAATCTCGATAGTAATATCGAGAGATGAAAATGCGCGCGAAAATTTGATGCATTCCCTTTGAAGTGACATAATAGTAAATAGAAAAATTATCTTAAATAGTGATGATAATGATGATTATAATCATTATAATAATAAAGTAATTGTTATTTGTATTTTTCTATTGTCTTGGGTTTGGTTTTTTGATTACAAGAGATGCGATTTAATTTTGTAGCAATCATGAATAACAAGTAGTTTGAGAAAGATGATGTTTCAAGATATTTCATTGAAATGATTCTGATTGTCCTGATTCTGAATATCCAACAAGTGACTAGGTCGAATTCAGTCGCTGTCTGGAGGAGAATTCTAGCGGCCGGCTGCTCTGATCGGTAGTTTTCCGTGGTTTCTCCGATCAACACCAGGCGAATGCCGGAGCAGTACCCTACCAAACGGGCCACGGACCGCGCGCGATCTGTCCTTCCCCTTCCTTGTCCTATCCTCTCCTCTTACACACTCACACTAACATGAACTACACTACCACATATTCCGGGAGGCCGGTCGGGAGCTTAGAGCTTGTCCCTGCTGGGGCGGTGCCCCACTGGTGGGAGAGTCCTGGTTAGGGGGAAACCCCACTAGCCGACGGTAGGTCGGCGTCGGATCTCGCCATCCAGCGAGAGAAAATCACCGCCATCTCCCGAGAAAAAAACATGCACTACACTAACGGGACTAATGACCGAAGCAGTTGACGCGCCCGGAAACACGAAAAAAAAATCAATCAAATCAAAAAACGAAAAACTCGAGACTCTTTGACTTTGAAAGGGATATTTTGATGTTTGGAGAACATGAAGCCAACACCATTTTCAAAATTTTTTCCAATAAAGCTCCAAATTTTTATTATTACACTGTGTCCTCGGATAGCGAAAAGAACGTTTAAGAAAATGACGCCGGTCCAATTTCCCTTGAAATCCCTGATTTTTCGAAAATTGAAAATGTTCAAATTTTTTCGGCGTCTTCCTTCCAATACAACACGGAAGATAGATAATATTTTTTCTTGTATGAAATCTGGTCGTTAAAGACAGATTTACAAATAAGGCGAAGCACCATTTTTCGAAAATATGAGTAGGTTTTGCGTAATTTTGCGTGGAATATAGGCAATTTTTTTTCTCAAAAATTCCAAATTTTCCAATTTTTTTCTTTGAATTTTCTCCTTGTATGTAGCAAATGACAGTAAAAAATGTGCTAATATCATTTCTGAAGAACTCTCCATATATTCGAAAATAGCAAAAAGTTACCATTTAAAAATTACAAATTGAAAATAGAAATTTTTATCTTAAATCAAATGTGTTCTAAAAAATTAAATTTTTTACATAGTTCACTCACATTTTTTTGAAAAAAATCAGTAGTTTTTGCAATATTGTCGTGCTGCACAGATTTTCTCTCAATATTTCTAAATTTGTAGTTTTTGAAAATTCAGAGAGGTCAACGAAAATGAGACCTGCACCATTCTTTTAAGTGACCCTTGTTTTATCAGTGGTAAAATTTAAAGAAAAAGTTTGGATAGGTTTTCGAGAATTTTTTTTAAATAAATTTCATTAATTTATAAACTGCTGCGAACATTTGATCAATACAATGCTGCAAGCATCTGATGTCGATATTTTAATTTCAATGCTCATTTGTTTGTTTGTTTTTCTTGGGAGGGGGAGGCTGATACTGGAAAAAGTTTTTTTCTTTCTTCAACTCTTCTGTTTTTCTGTTTGTAAACAACACCAGCAAGTATCTAAACCATACAGAGGATTTTTCCAAAAATTTATATTCCCCAATTGATCTGGAATGACAAAGCTCTGCGAATTTGAAATTTACCTTCTAGTTTTAGGACTACATGCACGGCCATCTCTAGAAAGAGAGGTTACTAGAGATGGCTAACAAAATGTGAAGCTTATATAAAGTGTCAAAATGTTCACTAAATTGGATCAAATTTTTTTGTGTCAAATTTTTGCTACAATAGAGCATAGTATACCCGTAAAAATGGCACAAGTCCAGTTAACACCTCTGAGTTTTCAGAATTACAAAAGCTTACAACAGAAATTACAAAAGCTTACAACATTATTTAAGATATTTTGTTTTCAGTGAAATCAATAGTAGAAAATTAAATCATTAAACAATGTCAATCACAGATTTCCAATATATGAGCAGTTTTTGCGTAAGTTTCAATGAAACTGAGACAATTAAAAAATACTTAATCCAGATTTTCTCAAAACTGGTGCTACTTTATCTGTGTGTTCTAAATACTCTCAATGTTCTTCTAAATATTTATTCTAAAAGTCATTTATTTAATTTTGTTTTAAGCCTTTTCCTTAAATCTCTCTTTATTTTTAAAATTTTTTTCAATATTTTTAGAGCCCAATCTTCTTATTCAAAAGTAGCATAGGATGTCATGTGTGAATTTGTAATTTTGTTTCCTGCATCACGTGTTTCCCAAAATGTTTCTTAATAATTCCATTGGTTCTATTATATTTCTGGATCTGCATTTTGTCCAATATTATACATTATTATACAATAGTATTTGATAAGGAAAATTTTGGTTTGATTTAGAAATTTGTAGTATATTAATCCAAAATTAAAATGAGTAGAAATTTTTAATCAAAATGACAAATTAGACATTCATCAGAATTGGTTATAATTACAGAGTATTACTTTTTTGCAATCTTATCTCATTACAGTAATTTGGAAAGAATTAAAAAAAAATATATATAAGTACAATGAAGAAAGGTAAGAAATAGTTGGTCTGTAGCAATAGTGAAAACCATTTTGAAGGTAAAATACGTATAATCTTTATTAGCACATAATTAATGATGAGATTTCCATAGAGATAAGATGAGCCCACAAATAATAGAATATAGAGAGCAAGAACTAAAATCTCAACTTCTAAAACTAATAAAAAAAAGAAACAAAATAGTAGGCTACCTCAAGAAAGAAAGAATTTAATAGTGGGCAATATCTTTAAAAATGAAAACAGAAAAAGCTGTAACAACTACAGCACAATAAATTTTTAAAAAAAAAAAGAAAAAAAAAAAAAAAAAATGTAAATTTCACAAGAGGAGAATTACAATGGTTACTGCATTCATTTTCTTTCACTCCACCGCATTGTAGAAAAAAAATAACATATCAACATACACTGTCCATTGTCTGTGAAAATACTTATGACAATATGAATAGTCAGAAGCTATAGACAAATTTGAAAGAAGAAGCAGTACTGGAACATTTAATCAAAAATATATGAATTTTATACCAGAATTCAATTATAGTTATAAAAAGCTAGTGGGAATGCACAGCATGACACATCCATCCATTCAGTCATGCCAATTTTCTAGCACAATATTCTGTGTATCCCTTCACCACCCACAACAATCTTTACCTTCTTTGGAATAGCACTAGATCCTAACCCTGTGTGAGCAAAGATACACCTCATAAGAACTTTAACCAGGGATTTTACAACTGAATATTCAAGATCATATCGTTGTCCCTACATTATAGTTTATAAAGGGAAAAAAAATATAATTAAGGCACAACACATCAGATGGAAGTCAATTAAGTTGAGTTGAAGGAAGTCAATTAAGTTTAATTTAGCAAATGCTGAGATGGCCCCTTGTTTTGCTTCTGGACATAAATGTAACTTCATTTTCTGTGTACGTCTTCTAGAATTCAGTGGGAAATACAATTATTCAAATTATCGTTTCCATGTTGTCACGGCAGTAAGTATTATTCCAAAGGACAACATGGATAAGAACCAAAATTTATTGAAAATGTGCACACAATTCTCTTTTCCCCATAGCACATCATACGCAGTTTTTAACTGTTTTTTTTGACGTAAAATAATTAAATAAATAAATAATTTCTACACTACGAATACCAACTCTCACCACAAGTCTTCAACATCTACCGAAATCAGGGGTGGATCCAGTCCATCATTTTGGAGGGACCATCAAAGATTTTTGTTGAATAAGAAACATATTTCTCATTATATTGTATATTATTTTTGTAATGTATATATACTTTACAATATTATTATTTTTTAAATTACATAATTCAAACATAAATATTTAAATCAATTTTGTGAAATAAAAGGAGGTAACGAAAGAAAACTAAGGCTTTGGGCTGGGGGGGAGGGGGAAGCAGGCATGTCCCCCATACCCTCCCTCTGGTTTGGCCACTGATTAAAATTACATGTTTAAAGAATGGAAACAGCAAACTCCTGCGGGAATAAGGATGAATAGCAACCAGATATTATGGACAATGTTATTTACAGAACACCAAGTTATAATGTTTAACTCAAAATGCACACTAAACATATCAGCGTTCTAATAACAAAATATGTCTAGGATACCAAATGAAAATATCTAGCCAATAAACAAAAATGCTAGCCCTCTACAGCAAAGAATATCTTCAAACCAAAGTAGTAATAGAAAATTCAATGACTGAACAAGTTAAAACCTTTAAATAGTTTGGAAATGCAATTGGATTAAGACAAAAGGAAATGGGAGAAAATACAAAAATGTAACAAAAAATCGCAAAATTAGACACTTTGAACATATGAGGGGGAAAAATTATGAGAATTCATAACACCACTTCAAAAGTAATGTGGGTATGTAATGTTGTAAAGTAATGTTTGTTATAGTATTAGGGTGACAATTAATCCAGCTTTGAACACAACAGTTCCATTTTTTAGGTAAGTCCTGGTCCTCCTGGCTTATTACGATTTTTTTCCTGTTTGCTCTGTTTTACTGATTTTTTTTTTATTTTTAGCAGTTGTATGACCTGAATAGAGTAAAATTCAGAACAGAAAATGACAAATTTATTTACATGCACAAATGACTGATGATTTATATTCACCGAGACTTGTGTGTTGTTGTAAGGGGTCTCTAATTGTAAATCAACTAAAGACATGGAACAACAAATTTTCCTAAATTTGATAGATGGCATAGATTTTTTACAAATGAGTGAAAAGCAATTAGAAACTTTTAAGTTGTACACTAAAGTGCTTCACGATAAGCAAAAAGAAATGGCGGGTATAGGAGCGAGGGTCATGAGGGTCATGCCCCCTCCTACAAAAAGAAAAAGACCTTGAGTTTTTGTTACCTTTTTTATTTGGCAAAGTTGATTTAATATTCATATTAGAATTATGTAATTATTTAAAAAATAATATTGTCTAGTAACATTCACACCAGGATGTGAACACAAGAATAATAATACACAATGTAAAAACAAATGTTTATTATTTAATAAACATCTCTCTTGCCCCCCGATCAGCTATATCTGCCCTTGGCAGACTCCATTCTAGGAATCACTCAGTCTTTCTCAGTGCAACTGTATGTCAGTTACATTTTGTTTTTGTATTATATTGTATAATTTATATAATAAATCCTGCCACCTTGGACCAAATGTTTTGGTAGCCAAGCTCTGCCTGTCACAAGCCAGGACGAAGAGGGGAGTGTTAGAAGAGTAACACCTCTTTAAGAAACCTAGGTCCAGCCGGCTCTGGCTGCTAGCACCTATAGTAAGGGTCCCTTGCCAGGGTTAAGGTGAAGACTTCAATGGGCAAATTGCGCGGAAGAGGCGTCCATTCTTCAGGGATAAAATGAAGACCCTTCTTCAGGGTAAGAAGAAGAAAGTCCATAATGGCTACAAGGAGATCAAGGCAACCCTTCTTATGGGGTTAATACATAAGAGGGGTAAACACAATATTGTTTGCAGATGATCAAGTCATTATAGACTCCACAGAAGACAGTATCCAGGAAGAAATATATATAGCTATTAGATAATATAGCTAGGCAATATAACATGACTATCAACAGACACAACTAAAATCATGGCATTTAGAGGATGTGAGCCAAGAAGAGCAAAAATAGCCCTTTGAAAAAATATAATGGACGAGGTGAATGCATTTAATTACCTTGGCTATAAAATAACAGATAAAAATAATGATTTACAAGTAAAATTAAACAGATATAGACACTTCAGTGGCACAATAGCTCGAACTTCAAAAAATACAGTTAGAAAAGAAACTATACTGAAACTCTACAAAACAATGGCCGTGCCTATGCTGTTATATGAAAGTGAATGTTGGACATTAACTAAAAACCAAATTAGAAAATTAGAATCAGATGAAATGAAATTTCTTCGAACCACAGCAGGCTATTACACTTGATCACAAGAAAAGTGAAGAAATTAGAAACAAACAAAAATCTTAAGTGTGAGTGATGTTATCAAAGAAAATGGAGAAAATGGAAAAATCACGTATTAAGACTGCCCCAAGAAAGAATAGTCATAGTTGCCTTGAACTACAAGCCAAAAGGGAGAAGAAATGTGGGAAGACCACTGAGAAGATGGACTGAGCAGGTTTTAGGAGTCGGAACGGACTGAACAACACTAATCCTTGCAATAGATGATAATGATGAATTTATATATTCGTACTGTGTTGAGGATTCGTGTATTTTACACGTGGTGGAAATATGGTTTTGTATGGATTAAATCAACATTCTGGTGTTAAAATCGCAAAGAATATGTCGATTATTATGTCGACCTACGTTTTATGTATCGGGTTTGACTATCGACTCTCGTTTTGACTATCGAATTTGGTACAGTCAGCTTGTTAACCTAGCCGCGCGTTCTTGTATAGACATTTTAAATAGTAATCCACTATGTTAAAAACCGGTAGATTTTTTGTTGCTAAGCGAGTGACTGTGAAGAGACTATACAGTATCGACAACGCTACTGTAATTGGGTCAACTCCAGACACATCATGCTCTGAATATCAGGTAAGTGCGATTACGAGATGGCAGTGACCGCTGTGCACAACAGGTGGTTTGTTGATTACGAAACTGGCATAATCGCGCCCAGTCAGTGACTGTACCAAGTTCGAAGTCCGTGACTTGACAATGCAGGAGCGATATTACTCACGGCACGGGGACGGCTTGCATTACAGGCAGTGTAAACTGTTGATTAACGTGAAAACTGAAATGAGGCAATGCTGGCAAATTAATTAATAAAATTAAAACGGTCTTAAATAAAATAATTATTATTAAACACATATTATAGAGAAATAATCCATACGTGAAGTGCTCTGTCTATTCTATCGTTAAAGGTATTCGTAATTAATTTGTAACAGTGGCGAAGAATGAAGAAACTATTATGCGTGTCGTAACTTTTTCGATTTAGAAAAATCGGCGAAATGAAGTTACCCGTGAATGTTTGGAATATTATTTGTTCTTTTTATTGATTTTTTTTTTAACACGGGATCTGTAACGTCATTCAGTTATCTTCAATGATTCTTCTGTGACCTTGCACTTTGACTTTGCGTTACCAAAGTGTGTGATCTAGTTTTTTTTTTAAGTCAGCTTCTCTCGTTCATTGCAGCATCGAAAAGTATGCCATCTTCAATTATATTATGACAATGTATATAATACATGAAACTTTTTTTGTTTGTTTGAAATATGAAAAATCATATAAAGCTCTTTAAAAAAAATAATAAGGACGTCTGCTAGCTACTTCTGTGCATTGTTATGGTACGCCTATTTGAATTTGGCGAATTCGCGCTTTATCTTGTTTATGTTCACGTTATTTAAAATGAGTGGATGAAGTCCAAAATAGGAAAAGCTTCGAAGCATATTTAAGACTTCAACGGGATAATGTTGACACAGCCAACAGGAGGTGTCTAGAGTAGGTGAAGTACATTACTGGGACGAAAACGAGCTGATATTTGGTGATAAACAGAGATGAGTCTGTTAGTGGGAAGTTTCTAAAGCTAGTGAGAGAGTGGATAATTTCAAGTGCTTCGATATTAAAATTTTAATACCACATGACCTTACATCACTATGTGTCTCGGATAACTACGCTACGTATTTCCGAGTCTACAACGACACTCCTTTCAGCCTGACATAAAATAACTTCCGAGTCTGCAAAACATTATTAATTTCTAACGCGTTTTGTGCCAAAAAAAATTATCTCAAATACGAGACTCCTCGCACTTGGACAGCCGTCTGCGCCTTGGTGCCAAGGCCAAAACTTTCAGATTAAGTTAAAAAATAATCCTATCATCGTCGTTCACGCAGCTTATCCGTAGCGACTGGCAAATGTTCAAATAAACAGGCTACTTCCATCAACTTCCGGATGGTACCCGGAGAACACGGGGGCGTGCCATGGCAGTGGGTTGCAATTATTGATATTTAGTATTTGACTAACTTGTGTTACTTGAACACCAGAGAGTATTGGTTGCAACTTGCAAAGCGCGGAAGCCTGACTGTGGATTTTCAAGTGATTAAGCATCGCAACGGTTTGGAATTGTTTTGTAAACATCCGATAAACAATAGCGTTTTCCATTCGTCGCACTAGTGCGCACTCAGGGCAGCTTTCGTGTTCCATTCCAGGTCACGCAGGGATACTTCGAATGATGGAGTATATTATGTTTTGCAAGAAATGTCTTAAAATAATGTTTGTGATTTACACGAAGTTCGGAAAATCAAATTGTGTTCTCCGAAAATTTAACCTTGAATAACTTCATATTAACAAATCCAGTGCTATTTAGAAACTAAAGTGTTTTAGGTACGACTCAATTTCGAAACGCTAATAAAGTGAAAATAAAAATAGTGACCCTTACAAAATCATGCAAATATATATGCCAAGAAATGTTTCTCTCACGCCCATGCATATACCAACGGCAATGTTCATGTTAATATTTTTATTGTTTTCAGTAATCAAACAATTCTACAGAAGCCTTTCGGTTCAAAATCTTGTATACTATATCGATCACTGGCAAATCTCGAAAAATGAAATTATTACTCATACGCATTTGAAGTTTTCGTAGTTCTTAAATAAAGAAATCACACGTTAATAATTTATGAATTAAGAATTATCAAAAGACTGCATAAAAATTATAACGACGATCGTAATTCAAAATTATTATTTTTCGAGTTCCATCAATGTGACTGACCAAGAACAGCTGTGTATAATTTCACTGTGTAGCGCACAAGCACTGACTCAGTTCCGGAATCCGTTTCATTCGTATCTGCCCTCCACGTGTGTGGGGCAGCACTGGTTGCGGAGCGATGACGTTTCTGCCCTGCACTAGGGTGGGTTTCAGTGCAACGAATGGAAAACGCTATTAAGAAACGAATTATCAATTACGGATAAGAAACATTTTGAAAATACAAGTTCGAAACTATAAGGTAGTAACTTCTTAAAGCTAAAGAAAGATGGGAAAGAAACTACATGGTAGATGGTCGTTGACTCGTTAGTCCTCTTCAGCTGGACAGGACTATACTATGGTTGAATAGGGTGTTGTTCTGTGATCATATCTAGGGTGGAAATACCATGGATACGGACATATTTGGTATACCATGGGTCATACCCATGGTGTTATTTATACCATGATCAAATCATTTGGGCTGGATGCTTTTGAACGCAACCGATTGAAACTAGTGACAGTACAGTTGCATGCTGGGTGCTGGTGGAGGATCAAGTTATTGGCTACTCGAGCTCCGAACGCGCGGGAACTGCCCGTGCCTGGTTGCCAGCACCAGGCCAGCACATACCTTACCTTCAATTTCAAAATGCTGTGTTGATGTTCGCATGTTGGAAGCTTGCATTAATTTACTTCGACATTAGTTGTTCTTTTTTGCGTTTGTGCGTTTCCTGTCCAATGTTTTCCATGGTGTTGTAACGTCTATCAAGCACGTTCCAAGCGATAAGTAACAATTCGAAAACATATTGAAAACGATTTGAGAATTCCGCTCACTTCGTACAATGGAATGGTCAAAGGAAGATGTTCTTCTGTTAGTGGATTTAGTGCGTCGAAGACCTTGTCTGTATGACAAGGAGTGTGAAGCGTATGAGAATACAAAACTGAAACAAGATGTTTTTAGAGAACTTGCAACAATTATTTCCTCTACTAGGTAAGTAGTCTTAGTATTTTCATTTTCCAGGAAGTTTTGATAGTCATGTTTTATATAATTTTGTGTTAAGGAGTTTTAAAGTACTTAAAAATTGCATTAAAGCCAAATAAATTATTTATATTAATCCTCTTCTTCACCTTCCCTGCAATGCCCTCTTACAGAATGGCCAAACGTAAGTAAAGTTTAACTGTCAAAGATTTTAATAAGTTTAACTGTCAAGTTACTTGTTATGATTATGAAGTAGGTCATAAACAATTTACATTTATATTTGGGAAAGTGTAAAGCTGTGTTGAAAAGACCACATTCACTGTCAGAATCACTTGGAAATCAGATGAAAAACTCAAAATTGAAATTGGCAGTGTTGGGGCAATTGAATATGTCTATAACATTATTAGCATCTTCAATGTTCGAACAGTTGTAATATGTTTTTAAGGGTGAATGATATTGCCAGAACAATAACAATTATGGAAATTTTGCTAAAAAGTAAGGTCTAATGATTCAATGTGGACAGACTTCGATAATCAGGGAAAGGTGTGCAGTTTGAAATGTCTGGAAAAATAAAGGCAACATAGAGAGATGTAAAATTTTTTAATAATTTGGAAATTATATAGATTATTTGGAAAACAAAATTATTTAAATGGAAATTTTTCTTCTTTTACAAATCTATTGTATATCATGTTTTACTGGCTCTTAATACTTGATAAAACACCTGCAGAAATTGTGGCCAGAGTATTTTCCTCTTATTAATGTGAAGCTAGCAGAAAGGTTTATGAAAATAAAGGAAAAATATTAAGTTGAAGATTTTAAATCTCTTTTAAATATATGTAATGTATTAATGTTTTTTATGCAGTTACATTTCTTTAATGCAGAACATGTATAATGTGGAAATCTATCCAATGTGAACATAAACCATGGTCATGCCAAATGTAAATTTTACCGTATTATATTGTATAATGCAGACTCTGTGTAATCCAGAAAAAAGTACAGGTCTCAGGATGTACTGCATTAAACAAGTTGTACTGAGTATTCATGTGACGTGCTGCAATTGGATTTCACAATTGTGTAATCAAATGATTCTCTTTTCTTTCAAAGGTCTTATGATTAATTTACTTATATAAGCTTAACAAATTCTTTGGAATGATTGATTTTGGGACATATATTTTGAATTACCATGCCTGTAATTTTATTTTTTTGTTCAGACCTGAAACAACAGTTCAAGATGTCTTGGAAAAGTGGGAAGCCTTGTGTTCCATGTATACTTCCATATGCAAGAAAGGAACAGCCAAAAAAGTAAAGGTTTGTATCTTCATAATTATTGAATTTTGAAGCTCCCAATGAACGTTTCATTAATCCTCTCGCACAGCTCTTGTAGTGCTATGTCACCTGCCAAATAAGATAGTCTGTGTAAGATTTTGGTTATTTAAATAGTTAGATTTAAATTCAATTCTTTTTTCAAAAGAAAAAGAGAATCAATTTCATTTTCCCTCCGTTAAAATATATATTTGTTTTGTTATGTTAATTTCAAAGAACTAATAATAATAATAATAATAATAACGATGATGATGATGGTAATAATAATGATAACTATGATGATAATGACAATGATAATCATAATAAAACTATTTGGAGATTATTCTTAGGGTTCAAATGTTTGTTTAAAAACACTAGTTTGACAGGCTTTTCAGTTCCCCCAATGAGGTGTTTTTTGAGGTGAATCCTGCGCCTTCGTGGCCAAACAGGGCATTCGTGTAGGTGATTTGTGCTTCTCCCTGAGAGATTGCTTCATCATGCCTCCTTACCTATGGCCTGCTAGTATGCATACTAGTGGACTATAACCCTTCTTTTTCTTGCACACCTCACATGTATTTGTGTATGATGTCTTTTCTTAGTGTAGTTTTTGAAAACTTTTTCTCCAAAAAGCCAGATATGTGAAACAGTTTTCTTACAATAGCACTTAACAAGAAGATATTTACAGCTGAAAAGTAAAGTCAAGATATAGTTGAGAGATTTTCAAAACTAATTTAATAATATGAAGTTACAATTTAGTGAAATATAAATATTAATTTTTGTATTCAGTTATTTAATGAATAAATTCAACAACAGTCAAATATATTTTCACCCAATGATTTCCTTTTATACTTGAAAACAAGTATGAACAGAGTTGAAGATTTCCAATAAATCTTTTAAAACAACTGTGTGAGTAAGTGTTTTCATAAAATATAGAAATAAAGAGGCCATGAATGTAGAGTAATCCACTGAAATTGTTAAAACTAACTAAAATTTTAAACACAATTTGTTATGGATTAAAATCTTATTTAAATATAAAAAATCCAATTTAAATAAATGAAAAAAAGTCTAATTTTTGTGGTTTTAGAAACCTCAAGTCATACTAACTTGCCATATTCATTACTACTTTTGTGTATGTACTATGCTGCTAATGTAACTAAGGCACTATAGTACAGAGGTGTTTCTTTACTCTGTGATGCAGAATATTGGATTGAAACATTATTTTTTTATTTCTAAGAATAAACTCAATGTTGCAGAGTACAGCCAAACTCTTCAGTTCATGACGATGTTAACCCTTTCTGATTCTAGAGTGTCAAACTAGAAATACTCCCTTCCCACCCATAGTGTCCTTTTGTGTCCCTGTATTCTATCATGGTGGCCACTTTCTGGAAACCCAAGAAAGTGGGGGAAATGGAGGGGAATTTCTTTGTGGGATCTATGAAAGGGAATTTCATTGCTCTGGAAACGTCAAGGAAAAATTGGGGAATTCATACAACAATCATTAGAAGTTGAGAAAAATTTTGAGACGGTTATATAACTAAGTATGCCTTTATAAAAACGATGCAGCAAAAAATAGTTACTCAGTAAATTTTTATTTGTTGATTTGTTTTTGATTTTTTGCTTTCTTGCTATGGAGTAGAGAGGCAGTTATGTAACAGAAAACGGTGAATTTTCGGCAGTAAACTTTTATTACATGGCCCTGGTTTTGGAAAAGTGGATAAATCCAGTTGCAAAATTTACAAAAAAAATCCTCTATCACGTGTTGTAGCCAGAATCCATATTTTGTGGGTCGCTGATACCGTAAAATGGAATGACGGCAAAGTGTCTGTCCATCAGTGAACAATGGAAGCGGCTAAACAGTTTAGCTGATTTTCTCCAAAATTGATAATCACTTATCAATCTGGCTGATATCGCGGCTCCTGGTATTTGAAACTGAAATATTAATTTTGGGGGTACTTTATGTGAAGCCCGTGGGACATTTTCCAAATTAAAAAAAACAACTGATGTTTTGAAAATTGCTAAAGTTCAAAAATTTTTCGGTCTTCCTACATCTAAAATATTAAAGATAGATTTTTTTTCCCCCTTAATGAAATCTGTTCCTTAAAGATAGATTTTGAAACAAGGTCAGGTAAAATTTTTCGAAATTTTCAGTACTTTTTGCGTAATTTTGGGTGAAAGTACAGGTGAGAAAGTATGTGCTGTTTTAGCATCACTAGTTTAAATTTGTACTTTATCACTGTGAAAACACGAAGCAAGGTGCCCTAGCTCCACCGCCTGGGTGCCCTTGGGAATGTATTGCCTGAGATGAGAAAAGGAAGGAAAAGATTGAAGGTTAGGGAGTTTATTTATGTCACAGATGAAAATACTAAAATTTAAAATGGGTGCCTTGAGTCAGAATTGGCAGACTGAGCTCAATGTTAAGTAAAATAAGTGGTAGACAAGCAATTGTGTTGTACTTGTATATGTATGTATTTCAGAAACCTCAATCCAAGCCTTTCTTCTTCGAAAAAATGGGGTTTATGAGGCCGCATTTGGGTCTTCCAATAAAGAATCCAGTGTTAAAGATAAATCTAAATGGCAACAATAAGGATATAACTAACGAAGAGGTAAGAATCAGTAATTTTTATTGCAAGTCGTTTTTTTCTGTTCAGTGTTGTGAGTAAAGAACCATCCACTCTGGAACAGGTTGCCTTTAATGATGGGTTAAATTTTTATTTAACTTGTGCTGTGTACCGTAAGATCTTGCAGCATGACATCTTTAAAATTCTTATTAAGATAGGTAGTTAAGCTTTTGAGAATGAATTAAGGTGATTTGAAATTATTTTTATGCGTCAGTGAGTTATCTGTGTTGCAATATGATGAGTCTATGTGATATTCTGCTCTTGCTAAATTGAAAGCTATTTCCAGTCAGTGAAGGAAATGGATATGCTGCATAGTGACAAAACTTTCAAAACATAGAGATCTCCGGTTTGATGCAATGAAAGTGAAACCTTTCCTATACTAATGTGGTGTCCCTGGGGGGGAAAAGGAAACTGAAGTGCTTGGCATTGAACGTAAAGGGTGTGTCTCTTAATTCTATCTGCATTATCATGCATTTGGTGTCTAGCAAAAATGCTGCTGAAGCAAAACATACAGAATGGTTTCCTTCCAAAAAGTAGCATGCACATTGCTCAAGAACCACAAATAAAATACTCTTGTATAACACTGCAATCTAGAATTAAAAATGAATCGCTGAAATGTATGTAAGTGCACAAATAATTAGCATCCATATTCTTACAGTCAGAAGGCAATTTCCTTTCTCTTTCGCATGTAGCACTCACAAATGTAGAACAAACCTCTTCTGTGTTTGGGTCATATGTAGGGAACAGAATTGCAGAAGATGGTTGGAATTACTTCTGCTTCACAAACATCTGTTCATCCTTGCCTCAGTTATCATTTGCCAAAAAGCAGGGGGGAGGGTAAGTTTGACAAATTCATGGCGAAGATATGGTGATTACTAAAGCACAGTAGCATTACATTGCTTTGTAAGAAAGATGATTTTCATAACCTATATTTCAAACGTTCTGTTTCAATATATAAATATATTAAAATTTAACAAAATATGTAAGAAATGTGTTATTACACATTACACAAGTACAATATGTAAAAATATGTAATTATACCAAAAAAGTTAAATAAGAATTATTTTAATTCAAAATCTCTTGTAAACTCTAAAAAATATAATAGTCACAACTGTGAGACTCCATTCCATAGGCACAAAAAAAATTGAATATTGATATCTTGTTTCTGTATAAACAGGAAAATTCTTTCCATAGTCAGCTGTGTGTTCATTAGCAGTATTGATTTTCAGGATGGATGCAATGGCATTTAATGCTGCCAACTATTAAGATTTTCCTGTTAACTATTATGCATAATTCAAAAGCAGGAAATTGATACAATCTACAATGATGTATACAAACGCATATTACAATATGAAAAATTCAATTTAATTAAATATAGTAAATAAATATGCGTGATAAGTTTTCAAGCAATAATTAGCAATTGGCAAGAGTATTATGTTTATTAAGAAACCAGGTAAAATATGCAACACATGCATGTACTAAAATCAGGGGAATAATACAGGAGAAAAATGTGCATTTGCATAGTAATCCAGTCCCTACTCTTCAGTACCTTGCCTTGGCAGATTGACAAATTTGTACATTACTGGAAATGATGGCGAGGTTACTCAATCCGTTTACATGAACCTGGCTAAGCAGGCTATTTATGGGTTTTATAAATTAATGGATTAATTTGATTTATTGGATGATTGTTAACACTTTTATTGTATTTCTATATATTGTTTTCAATTACACACATTCTCTGTAGTGATCTATATACACGTGTTATGGCTTGAAGAAAATAATCAAATTTCTTTAATTTATGTATTGGGCACATGCTTGTTGATGAATTAACAAGAAAATAATTTATTTCTTTGCTTCAATTTTCAGGCAACTGAAAATAATGGAAGGTTGTCCCAGAACAAGGAAAGATTTCCTTGTTTGGAACTTGCACGAGTAGAAAGTAGCCACGATGTGGTCAGTGATGAAGAGATCGATTCTGTCGATGCAACAAATGGGGGATCCGTTTCTGCTATATCAATAGACTCTGAAAACTCACCAATAGCGAACATGTTGCCTCCACAATTGAATTCCAGTAGGAAAAGACGCCATTCTACAATGTCAATAACGAGTCAAGCTACTCGTAATGATATCTCGTGCGTAACAATAGGCAGTCCTCTTGTGAATGTAAATGATTCGATTCTCGATAGGACGGAGCCTTTCGTGAGCGAATACCAGTCTTACAGAAAATCCAATGGCTCGTTTGCAAGTAAGGATACGTATGCGCCAGATGAAGATGAAGACCATTATTACATGAAGTACATTTTGTGCAAGGTCAAGAAACTAGAGGGAGCACAGAAGCTGAATTTTAAACTTCAACTCGAGAGACTGTTATACGAGTGTACAAAGCAGTAATAGTTTATACCATTAGAATGAAGTGTCAAAGAGTGTCAAATAGGTTATACCAGTGGAATAATTAAGCTTCTTGTTTTTCTTTCTTTCTTTTTTCTTCCTCTTCAGTCTGTTTTGCTACTGAGAATTTGAGTTGATCCATAAAATATTAGCATATGTATGCATGAATGAAAGTTTGAATATCATTAGCATTTGTGTCTTTCAGCAATTGGACCAGTCTCAACATGTGCCATTTTTTACTGCAGAAATATCAGGGTATTATATTTTGTGTTTTAAAATTGCATTATTGTTGCATTTCTGTGTTATTTTTGAAAATTAGAAATATTTCAATTAATTTTTTTATGGGACTTTCCAGAATGAATTTTTTCATGCAAACTGATATTCAATATTTGATCCTGGTGAAATCTCAAAAAAATTTTATATATTTCATTTTTGATGAAAATTTAAATTTATATTAGATTGTTTGCTAGTTTGATACATTGAAAAATATTCCAGCTTCTATAGGCATTTGAATATACAATTTTTTTTATCTTTTATTATCATGGAAATTAAAAACTAATTCACGGCTCTTGAAAATTAAATGTATTTATTGTGTTTTATTCTGTATTATAATACTCGGTTGTTGTGGATAAAATGATTTATGGCACTTAAAGAAAGTAGATATTATTTTGTTGAAAAATTGAACAACATTCTGACACTGCCTCTCATCCTAATTTGTGAATGTTTATTACAGTAGTCCCGTTCTTCACATAATATTTAAAATATGTGAATATGTACCCTTGTAATATGTACTTATATTTTATAATGTGCACAAAAAAGTGGTATTATGAAAGACTAGCAGGATTTGATATTATTTGATAAGTAACATTTGTAGACATTGGAGAAGAAAAAAAATATTTTAACATTGATATTGTGTCTAAAATATTTTGAGATTCTTTCACATTTTCCCTCTTGCCCTTGATTTGTGGTCTAGACCTTTGATTTTCTTTGAGAAATTGCAAGCTAAAAGATAAACGTTTCTTCCAGAAATTGCAAGAAAAAAGGTTATCCCGTTTGTTATTCAGTTGGATACAGTGTAGAGTCGATAATTTGAACGTAAAAATAATAATAATAATAAAATTAAAAAAAAAAATTGGAACCATCAAACATCAGCATGTTTTCTTGAGCTCCACAATCCTGGATGTTGCCGTGCATATTGAGATACCAAGAATATGCGTGTAAGAGTTTAACAACAAATAATCCAAGCAACTTCTGTGAAAGAGTCTTTAGCATATTCATTTCAAACATGGCACTGCCCTTGATTTGTGGTCTAGACCTTTGATTTTCTTTGAGAAATTGCAAGCTAAAAGATAAACGTTTCTTCCAGAAATTGCAAGAAAAAAGGTTATCCCATTTGTTATTCAGTTGGATACAGTGTAGATTGAACGTAAAAATAATAATAATAATAATAAAATTTAAAAGAAAATTGGAACCATCAAACATCAGCATGTTTTCTTGAGCTCCACAATCCTGGATGTTGCCGTGCATATTGAGATACCAAGAATATGCGTGTAAGAGTTTTACAACAAATAATCCAAGCAACTTCTGTGAAAGAGTCTTTAGCATATTCATTTCAAACATGGCACTGCCCTTGTTACCGTTGTGTTCATCAACATTTATTCATTTGCTAAGTACACTTTCTGTACTGGTTACCTAAATAACTATTCCTCAACACTCTCCCTTTCAGGATCTTGTTTCAAAATGCAGAGTAACTGATATTTCAGTGAAACATCAAGACAGTGGTTACTTCATTTTGATAAAAATTATTGGAAATTCTTTGTCAAACGATCAAAAAGAAAAGAAGGTTCGGAAATCGTGCACATAATTATATTTTCGGATTCACCAAGCTGAAAAAAATAAGAAAAATAGTTTCTGGATTTTTTTTAACATTAATTTGTATTTCAAAATTTAATTTTTTAACAATTTTACTGGTAACAAATTTTCTGGTATTGTATTAAAAAATTCCAAACGAAGAGTGTATACATAAAGTTTTGCCTAATGTTTTGTTAACTCTATTGATGTCAAGCAATAAAAATATTGCATTACATAAAAAATTTCAAGGACACTGCAAGGTCATAGAGGACAGAACTGGGTAAAAATAGATTGTTAAAAAACACCATTGTCCTTTTTTGATTTTCCAAAACTAAAATACTTGTCGATACTTGTACTTTATGCCTCCAAAATTTCATCCTTGGTTATTGACAAGATTCAGAATTACAAGTTTTTATTGCAAAATTTGTGATGAAAAGTTGTTTTATCTGACAAAATGATTTTTTATTGGGAAAACGATGGGTCCATTACAATTCTTTTGCTAATTTTTGAACATCCAGCTGCTAACTGAAGATACTTTACATTTTGTGGATTCCAATGAAATCCTCTGGATTTCAGAGAAATGACATATCTTAAGAATTCATGATCGGCTAATAGTTACTGTAGCTTTCTTTGTATTCATAGTGTTACACATCAGCAACAACCAATATCTCTTGTGTATTGGAATTAAAAATGTAAAAACACATCACTGATACTTCCCACAAGTAAACAAGTGCCAAAACAGCACGTAGTTTAAAGTCAAATTACGCAAAAAGTACTACAATTTTCGAAAAATTGCACATGACCTTATTTCACAATCTATCTTTAAGGAATAGGTTTCATTTAGGGGAAAATATCTCAATCTTTTAGTTGAAGACTCAGAAAAAATTTTGAATTTTTTCAATTAAAAAAAAATGAGGGTTTTTAACGAACATGAGACCTGCACCATTCTCTTAAATGCCCTTCATAGTTTCCAACAACAAAATTTAATCAAAAACGATGGAGCCATTTTTTTGAAAATTTGGAAAACGTCCCGCGGGTTTCAAGTAAAGCACCCTCAAAATTGCAATATCGGTTTCAAATTCAAGGGGCCGTGACATCAGTCAGATCGATTGGGGAATATCAATTTTGGAGAAAATCAGCTGAACGGTTTAGCCGCTATCGTTGTTCACGGATGGACATAGATACAGATGTTATGCCATTTGATTTTTCGGTATCGATGACTATTCTAGTATTCCAGAAGGCGCTGTTGATTAAGGTCGGGGAGACGAGGGTCGCGCGTAATATAAATCCTCTTACTGTGTTCTCACGGCCGAAAATCAATCATTTAAAAAAGAAATCACAACATGTAAGGAGAACGAACTGAGAAAAATTAAACACACGTTGCTTCCTGCATCGGTTATTGTCATAAGAACGAAGATGTTGAAATGTTATTGTAGTTAGCATAACACCTGATAGGGAATATTATGGCAATACGAAGCAAACATCTCAAATAAGGCGGCAAACTTGGAAAATGAAATATTTATGGTTTGATGACTTGTACTTTTACAGTAATATGCTGAACATATTGAAGGCATTGTGAATATTACGAAGCGTATTCGGAAAGTAAGTACCGTTTCATTCTAGCGCCGTCGCAGCGCTGTGGTAGGCGCCCCGCGCATGCGGACTAGTCTTGTTCACTGTCAATTGTCGCCATTTTCGTTGCTCTATGTCGTGTTTTCAGTTTGCTGTGCACATTCAAAATGTTAAAGACAATTAGTTCTTCCGCTGACTGTGAGATTCGTGCCGTGATTAAATTTTTGAACGCGAGGAATATTAAACCGGCCGAAATTTATCAAGTGACAAGTTTACGGTGAATACGCGATAAAGGATGTGATGAGGGATAAAACTTTTTAAACCAAATTGTGACAGGTGATGAAACTTGGATGTGTCATTTCACACCTGAATCGAAACAACAATCGATGGAGTGGAGACACATTCTCCGAAAAAAAAAAAGTTCAAAGTGACAATGTCATCACAAATAATCATGTGCACTGTCTTCTGGGATAGGAAAGGCGTTTTGCTTACTAAATTTCTTCCCAGAGGTGAAACCATTAATGCGGCGCGATATTGTGAGACTTTAACAAAACTAACGCGTGCCATTCAAAACAAACGAAGAGGAATGATCAGTAAAGGAATTGTGTTGCTCCATAATAATGCTCAGCCCCATACTGCTGGTGTCACTCAATAGTTTATTCGATTTTCATTGGGAGCAGTTCGATCGATCGCCGTACAGCCCGGACTTGGCGCCGTCCGACTATCACTTGTTCCTGCACATGAAGCGCGAGCTTGGTGGCAAGCGCTTTGGATGACACGACAAATGCTGTGGAGTCGTGGTTATCGAAACTGGCGGGAAGTTTCTTTAACGATGGTATACAAAAACTGGTCACCCGCTATGACAAGTGTTTGATCATTGGCGAAAACTATGTTGAAAAATAGTTTAAGACATGTATTTTCATGTAAAAATAAAATTGGATTCGAAAAAATTGTTTTACTTTTTTTCTTTTTAAGACGGTACTTACTTTCCGAATACGCCTCGTATTATTCTAATCACTAATATAATTTAAAACATAACCGAAAAGACAATAATATAGAAATAATATGTGAACGCGTCGATTCAGTACAACAGTTCTACACGCCACCATCAGGCACATCTGAGTTTTGACTGAAAAAAACAAAAACAAAAAAAAAAAAAAACATGTCGGCCCGTAGTTCTGCGAGCGTCCACTAAGAGCGCTGTGACCATAGCGCCAGTCACTCTATGTAATACTAGTCGCGCATCTTTTCTTGAACGATGACCTTGCTTCCGCTTCCCTTCAGCAATAAACAGTTGAAGGCAAAAGTTCGCAGCGAACACTGATAATGTTGTAAGCATTAAAACTTCGTTGACACGAAACAAGCTAGTTGCTTTCATAGTCGAGAACGTTTGTTCAGCTTTATTACCATTACCTAAAGAAATGGCCGAGGTAGGTCCAGGTCTTTCAAGGGAGGCACCTAAAATCATCTAGTGTCACCGGGACTTTCAGCTAGGCCGAATTCATTCGCTGTCTGGGGGAGAATTCTAGCGACCGGCTGCTCTGATCGGTAGTTTTCCGTGTTTCTCCGATCAACACCAAGCGAATGCCGGAGCAGTACCCTACCAAACGGGCCACGGACCGCGCGCGATGTCCTTCCTCTTCCTTGTTCTATCCTCTCCCCTTACTCACATACTTACACTACCATGCACGACACTACCACATATTCCTGGAGACCGGTCGGGAACTTAGAGCTTGTCCCGGCTGGGGCGGTGCCCCGCTGGTGGGAGAGTCCTGGTGAGGGGGAAACTCCGCGCTCAACCCTCGACAAGGGGCGAAGAGACGCGTTGCGTCGATAAATAATGTGATAAGATGAAGGACGCAACAAATTTTAAAAAAGCCACTAGCCGACGGCAGGTCGGCGTCGGATCTCGCCATCCTGCAGGGGAAGATCACGGCCATCTCCCGAGAAAAAACATGCACTACACTAACAGGACTAATGACCAAAAGGAAGCGTCGAAGCCATTTACAAGTTAGCCAACTGCAAACGAACGAATGCGGGAGGGGATTCTAATGGGTTCAAGGGCACGACGACCACAGAAACTTCAGTTATGTTACCAGCACTAGCTGACGCATGCGTCTGGGGCATTCTTCCATTCGTCGAAACGATGAACGCATGCAATAGCGCAAGCACTCACAGAGCTGACGGGAATCTCCGTCTTTCTCGTGTGCTTCCTCCAAAGAATGTGGAATTCTTAGCGAAGTCATCCGGACTACCAAGCCGTTCTTTGTGTAGTCTTCCGAGTTGTTGTGTGGTGTTCGTCTGTGTTGTATTGCGAATTTCTTGCAGATTATTCTTTTATAATATGTTTATATTATATAATTATAAATAATAATATAATATAAAATTATAAATAATTGTATAATAATCTATAATTATAAATATAATATATTCATAATTATTTATATATTTCTTTTATATTACATTAATATCAATTTTTCAATAGCAAATGCAATGGTTTTCATTAAAGAATAATAGCCTTAAAGGCATTCACGTATAATAGTGTTTTTTCCTTGCTTAAAGTATACTCTGACCCACATGCGTCGCTCTCCTTTTCTCCTCTTTCGACTGATTATAAAATAAGCTGCCGAAATTGCCGCGCAAATAGCAGAATCCATTGTGCAGAACAGAACTGAAGCACCGCACTGTGTTGCACTGTGTGGACTGGGTAGGGCACGTGCATTGTGTTAAACGTTCGTCTTTCAACTTCGCGCATGCAATTTTATTCCCGTGACGCACAGAAAAGATGCATAGTGTGGACGTGCCTTAACGTCCATTTATTTATTTATTTATTTATTTAATCAAAAACTATGTGACGTATGGGGGAGAAAATCATCTGCGCACGCTTTCTTGAGTTTCAGAATCCCTTCCTGACAATTTAACTATTAATAGTTGAAAGATGAAAAAACAATAGTAAATAATAATAATAATAAATTTAAAAACGCGAGAGATTAACATTTTAAAAACTAGATATTTTCGATACCAATTACAGAAAAATTATTTTTAACGGTAAACGAACGAACATTTAATTTTTCTGTATTGCTAACAAAATAGAAACTCACCATAAGCTCTACTACCACTACAAGCAAAAGGAAAACTCAACAAAACGAGCGCATAGTGAAGCTACATTTACGTCCAGGAGCAAAGCAAGGGGCCATCTCAGCATTTGCTCAATGGATCAGGGAAACCGGACAAAAACCCGATCGAGATGGGGGTCATTGACCCGGACGTACATTATTTGTTACAGGCATATTGAGTCTTTTTTTTTAAATTATACAATGTAAATGTAAACTAATTCATTATACTGTATCATTGTTTTGTTAAAGTAAACATTATTTTTCTTTTTGACGATCAGTATAGACTCTTAATTGTATAGAAACAGTTTTGCAGCAGAAAAGATTTTAATTTAAATTTGTGTACCAATTTTAATTGTTTAATTTCATCTGGCAATGCGTTGTAAAGTAACTTACATGTATTGTACTTGGATTTCTTGTAGTGAGTTCTTGATATTGACACTTGGTGAACATGATTTCTACGTCGTGTGTTGTAACTATAAATGTCAGTATTACATGAAAATATGTTCCCACCGTTAAGTAAGTCAGTTTTGACAAATACTACAGATTCGTAAATAAATAGGCAAGGCAATGGTAAGATTGCAAGCTCAATGAAAAAAGGCTTGCACGGATCACGTGGATGGTATTTTTTCATAATTCGGTTAATTTTCTTTTGCAATCTAAATGTCTGGGCACTAAAGGATGAGCTTCCCCAGAATATTATGCCATATCTCAGGCGGGAATGTACATTTGAAAAATACATGCAACGAGCTGCATGAAGGCTGACAGAATTAGAAAGAATTCTGAATGCATATTGGCTGCTTCATGACGAACGTTATTGGTTAGTACCGTTACTGCAGCGTGCTAGTGTACCATGTCGCAAACGTGTCCCCGCTGCTCTAATGCCCGGTGTACACTGTACAGTTTTCGTGCAGTCCAGATTGCATGTTTTCTATATGAACATGTTCATAATGTTTCACGCAGAAAGCCTACAGTTTGACTTAATCACCCCTGGCGGCAGAATGATTCACTAACGGTGATCGGCCATTGTGATTTTGTGGTTAGGTGTGCCAAAGTGCGATTATATGAAGTGATATATTGTGATACACTTCCTTTTCCCCAACTCTTGACTTCCTATTTTTATTCTCTATGCTCCTCATAGTTAATTAATACCAAATAAAGATAATAACCAGAACGCACTCACAGAAATATCACCACTGACAATACTCGGACGGCGCAATTCAAGTGTTTCTCTTTAGACCTCCTAGCGGCGGCCTGTGGCGATTTGCGCAGAAAACGTATGGACCCTGTATACGCGCCCTTTGGCTTTTGTTGTTCTAGATTGGGATCTTAAAGTTTCTGTATAGAAATTGTATGAGAATCTGCACGAAAACTGTACCGTATTTACCGGGCTTAAGACGGACGCCCTTTAACGTCCGTCATTTGTAGAGGCCTATCATTGGGAGGGGGCATAATAAATTTTTATTATATAACAAACATTTTTTATTATATTGAATTTTGCAGTATTGCTTTATCGATACATTTTAGACGTTTCTACATTTTTTTCTTGTTCCAAACGGTGGAATATGTGTTTTTGTGGTGCGTCAGCTCACCATTCATTACTCGGAAGTTTGCAGAGCAATTAAATTAATTCTTCTGTAATTAATTAGCATTTAATCGTTCTACACGGTGGCATATGTGTTTTTGTGGTAACCGATTGTGATGTGTCAGCTCACCATACATTACTCGGAGGGTTGAATAGCAATTAAAATACTTTTTGCGTAATTAATTAGCAATTAAATCGTTCTACAAGATGCCTTATTGATTTCTGTGGTAACCGATCGTGTTGTGCCAGCTCATCATTCATTACTCGTAAGTTTAAAGAGGAATTGAATTATTTCTTACGAAATTAATTAGCAATTAAACCGCTCTAAATGGTGGCATATTTGTTTTTGTGGTAACCGATTGTGGGGTGCCAGATCACCATTTATTACTAGGAATTTTGCAGAGCAAGTGAATTAATTCTTACGTAATTAATTAGCAATTAAACCGTTCTAAATGGTGGCATATTTGTTTTTGTGGTAACCGATTGTGGGGTGCCAGTCACCATTAATTACTCGGACGTTTAAATAGCAATTAAATTACTTTTTGTGCAATTAATGAGCAATTGATTTACGAATAATTGACCAACGAATAATTGACCAACGAACAATTGACCAACGAACAATTGACCAACGAACAATTGACCAACGAACAATTGACCAACGAACAATTGACCAACGAACAATTGACCAACGAACAATTGACTAACGAACAATTGATTAATGAGCAATTGTGGCATCTCGTAAAACGATTTAATTGCTAATCAATGACGTAAGACTTAATTCAACTGCTGTGCATACGTGTTTTTGAGGCCACCAGCAGAAGCGAGGTGTGTTGAAGTGCGTGTGCGCGCGCGCGTGCGCAGGGTCGTGCGCGCGGTCTGCGCGCGGCGTGCGCGGCGGTGCGCGCGGCGACGGCCGAGGCGGCGGCGGGCGGCGGCGCGGGCGCGGAGCGGCGGCTGCGCGCGCAGGGCAAGCTGACTGCGCGGGAGCGCGTGGCGCGCCTCGCCGACCCCGGCGCGCCCTTCCTGGAGCTGAGCGCGCTCGCCGGCCACCGCCTCTACGAGGAGCCCCTGCCCGCCGGGGGACTCGTCACCGGCGTCGCCACCGTCTGCGGGTGGGCAGCTCTGAACTAAATTAAGTGTTGCTCGTTCGCTGTAAACTAAATTAAATGTTGCTAGCTCGCTATACACTAAATTAAATATTGCTAGCTCGCTATAAACTAAATTAAATATTGCTAGCTCGCTATAAACTAAATTAAATATTGCTAGCTCGCTATGAACTAAATTAAATATTGCTAGCTCGCTATGAACTAAATTAAATATTTGTTGCTCGCTATAAACTAAATTAAATATTGCTAGCTCGCTATAAACTAAATTAAATATTGCTAGCTCGCTATGAACTAAATTAAATATTGCTCGCTCGCTATAAACTAAATTAAATATTGCTCGCTCGCTATAAACTAAATTAAATGTTGCTCGCTCGCATTAAACTAAATTAAATTTGCTGGCTCGCTCTAAACTAAATTAAATGTTGCTCGCTCGCATTAAACTAAATTAAATGTTGCTGGCTCGCTCTAAACTAAATTAAATATTGCTAGCTCGCTATAAACTAAATTAAATATTGCTAGCTCGCTATAAACTAAATTAAATATTGCTAGCTCGCTATAAACTACATTAAATATTGCTAGCTCGCTATAAACTAAATTAAATATTGCTCGCTCGTTATAAACTAAATTAAAGTAGTTGTGCGAGTATTTTACACCATTAGGCGTCTCTCGCATCCCAGTTTCCATTTGAGTCTGTCACTGCAGTCTTCTGTAGTTAATCCTCTCTTAAGTATATTTGCACGATATTAAAGATAATTTGTTGATTATTTTATCAAGATTAACGATAAGGTAAGATAAAGTAATCGCCGAAATCGAGACTCTTGGACCACTGAAGAATTGGGGCTCACTACTTATAGTTTCGCGGTTTCCTTTACAATTAAATGTATATATGTGAGTGCGCAATGCTACTATAATTCCCCTCCCCTTATACTTGGGTTTTCGTAACATGGCAGCTGTGGGTGTCTTCAAGATGGGATACGGCACGTCTTTTTGCGTCTTTCTCGATCCTGCCGCATGACCGCGACTCTACCAAGTAGTGATGCAGATCAAGCGACTCTAGCGGCGCGACCGAGAAAGACACGTGTCATATTCCATCTTGAAGATAATACCCTCAGATGTCACGTTACGAAAACCCACTTGTATTCAGCCGAGAGCTGGTTACCCTTCACGTCCCAATGAGAGGAATTTGATTAATTGATTCCACGTGCGTCAACGGCTAAAGTCATTGATCCCGTACGTGTAGTGCATATTTCTTTTTGTTTGGGAGGTGGTGGTGATCTTCCCCCGATGAATGGTGAGATCCGGCGCTCACCTACCATCGACTAGCGGGGTTTTCTCCCACAAGGATCCGCTAGCCGACGTTAGTTTGGCGCCGGATCTCACCAGTCAGCGGGGGAAGATCACCACCACCTCCCGAGCAAACAGAAATATGCACTATACGTATGGGACTAATGCAGTTGACGCGCCCGGAATCACGTGTCAATCAATCATTCAATCAATCCATCCAGGTATTTCCACCTTCCTAGCCGGGACAAGCTCTAAACTCGCGACTGATCTCCCGGCATTCTATACAGTACGCCATTTTTCTGTAAATAAAATGGTAAAATTGATTTTACTCTAATGATTTTTATTCCCCGGCTGATCCGTTAACAAGATTAAATTACGTAGGAATTTGTCATTTTTTAGTTGAAGGCGCTTACAGGAACTTTTATAAGTTTATTAAAAAATTGCAAGGGGTCCGCTTTTCAATTCATGTGCATTTCCAGCATTCTAGAATGTGGACAACCACGAACTCAACCGTGCTTTGCTTGAGTAATGTCAATTCAACGGATGTCAGGTAATCGGAGTTAAGTCATAAAAGTGAGTGTTTAATTTTGCAATTAGATAATAGGATACATAAAGTCTCTTTCAAAAAAATCTTCTGGACGACGAAAGTGAATTTACAGTATTACTTATTTTGACACAATCACGCACGATGCATTCCTCCTCCATATATATTAAATTTAATGCCTTCGGCCAAGGGACAACTGAACACTACAAGGTGGTTTGGCCACGCCATGAGTAGCGAATTGAGGAGAGATAGATTTTTCAAAACTCGATAAATGCAAAAGACAGTTTTTCATAAAACGAATGCCGAAAACGTATTTTTTTCGGTTTATACCAAAAACTTATGCTTTTGAATTCTTAAAGCTATAGTTGGCTATAGCATCTGACGACTTTTAATAAAATATTATTTGAGGCATGATAAAACGGGTCAAAAGTTGCCTAAACGATGTGTATCCTACATTGAATTTGTTTTGCAATTATCGGGGTTTGAAAAAACCGCTCCTCAGTTGACGCTAAAGCAGACTACGAAATTGTTACACGGGTGTAGTGATCTTAAAGAAAATTGGAAAATTTGATTTGTCTGATCATTGCAAATCAGATAATATTTGAAATAATTTATTATTATTATTATTATTATTATTATTATTATTAGAATGGTTGAATTATACGTCTTAGTTCCTGGTATCATCATGGATTGACCCTATTTGGTCCAATAAATTTAAAAAGATCCATCTTTCTACAATATTATTATTATTATTATTATTATTATTATTATTATTATATTCAGTAGCTTTAATCGTGGACTGGTGATGTAGATTGTAGACTTTGTTTTGTATAGCTCCCTCAGCAAGCAAACCCCATGGAATTGTGTGCGTCAGGCGGCAGGTAATGGTGATCGCCAACGACGCGACGGTGAAGGGCGGCTCGTACTTCCCGGTGACGGTGAAGAAGCAGCTGCGCGCGCAGGAAATCGCGCTAGCGAACGCGCTTCCGGTGGTCTTCCTCGTCGACTCCGGCGGCGCCCACCTGCCCTCGCAGACAGAGGTCTTCCCCGACAGGGACCACTTCGGACGCACCTTCGGGTTCCTCGGTAGGGTCCTCCTTCCCCCCACCACCCGACAGGGGCCATGGGTTATGTAATAATACTTCGTTTCCGGCCCTTCCCGGTTTTCATTTAATAATAAATTGTATATTTGGTCGCCCCACGTTGGGCTTTTTTGTTCCTCGGCTCCACACATTGGAACCACTGAGACGGCTTTTGTATGGGTCATTTAATAATAATTGTAATTTGTCGCCCCACGTTGGGCGCCAATGAGGCCGATTTCGCTTGTGAAATAATTTCCTGACTTTATTTTATAATACTCAGAATCCCTCGGCTCTACACATGGGAACCACTGAGACGGCTTTCGTATGGGTCATTTAATAATAATTTGTATATTTAGTCGCCCCACGTTGGGCGCCAATGAGGCCGATTTCGCTTGTGAAATAATTTCCTGACTTTATTTTATAATACTCAGAATCCCTCGGCTCTACACATGGGAACCACTGAGACGGCTTTCGTATGGGTCATTTAATGATAATTTGTATATTTAGTCGCCCCACGTTGGGCGCCAATGAGGCCGATTTCGCTTGTGAAATAATTTCCTGACTTTATTTTATAATACTCAGAATCCCTCGGCTCTACACATGGGAACCACTGAGACGGCTTTTGTATGGGTCATTTAATAATAATTTGTATATTTAGTCGCCCCACGTTGGGCGCCAATGAGGCCGATTTCGCTTGTGAAATAATTTCCTGACTTTATTTTATAATACTCAGAATCCCTCGGCTCTACACATGGGAACCACTGAGACGGCTTTCGTATGGGTCATTTAATAATAATTTGTATATTTAGTCGCCCCACGTTGGGCGCCAATGAGGCCGATTTCGCTTGTGAAATAATTTCCTGACTTTATTTTATAATACTTAGAATCCCTCGGCTCTACACATGGGAACCACTGAGACGGATTTCGTATGGGCAATTTAATAATAATGTATATTTTAAATGAATTCTACGACCATTACTTTACTTTCTAATTATTTGATAAACTAACAATGTCACTTGTACTGGGCGTTAACGTAATCAATTTTCAACTCTACCTTTCCTTTCTTTGTTCTGCAAATAATTAATCCACCGTGTCCAGAAATTTATTATGCGTCAAGTTTCGCAAAACCGTTCCATACGGGATACACGGTGTTCTCATTGATTTTTATGTGGGATTCGTGACTTACTTTGGTAGTAACCTTTATCTCACATCTAGAAAGAGAAAGTTCTAAATTGTCAATGTTGCAACTGCAATAATCAGCGCAGCTCAGATTTATAAGCGAAGCTAGGCAAATATTAATTTCTTATTACCTTTTCCTAACGTGACTCCATAAAAATCACAATAATACACCTCACAAAAACAACAAAATACACAGATGAAAAGATTACACCCTGAAGAATCACAAACCTGCAATATACACATTTACACGTATTTACCTTATATTAATTCAAACTCTCATTCATACCTACCCTCCTACTACGCATGAATGCTATTATCGCCATTTAATTTTAAAATTTAATTCTCCCTTGAATCGCCAAACAATCAATTCGCGACCTGTTATTCAGCGATCCATACGTTTTCCGCCAACTGCCGTCCTCTATGCTACCTAACATCGTTCTCCTGTTTTTCACCGCTGGCTAAAACGAAGACTACAACAATCTCCTATCGTTTCCGTATGTCCACTTCTATAGAATGTTCCCCTTTGTTGTTCATTTTATGTATGGTGTTATATGTCACGCATTTCTCCTTTCGGTGCACATTTCTCCTGTTGACAAAAATATTTTAATATGCCGCCGCATAGTGGGCTGAGAGGCCGACGTTTCGCCTGACATGTCGCAGGCTTCCTCAGGGCAATGACCAAAGACGTGGTGTCACTGCCCTGAGGAAGCGGACATAAATGTAACTTCATTTTCTGTGCACGTCTTCTAGAATTCAGTGGGAAATACAATTATTCAAATTATCGTTTCCATGTTGTCGCGGCAGGAAGTAATGAGAGCCATAATTTATTGCTTATTTATCCTTCAAAATAGATTTTATTACATGGGAGTTTTTTTCTCCCTTTCAAAATTCAAAATTTAAGTAGTATATGACTTCGTGTAGGGATCACAGAATTTTGAAAATGTGCACACAATTCACTTTTCCCCATAGCACGTCATACGCAGTTTTTAACTGTTTTTTTGACATAAATAAATAAGCGTGCGACATGACAGGCGAAACGTCGGCCTCTCAGCCCACTACGCGGCGTCACCCGGACAGCCAAGAAACCATCGACGCGAAAAATGCCTGCGCCGCTAGCCGAATTCGTTTGTCACGCTCCGTGAAGTCACGAAGGTTAAGCGAATTCGAGACTCGCGGGTTCTTGGTTGGGTGACCGGCCAGGAACCCCGGGATCTAACGGCGTCGAGCCCCTGGCCGAAGGGATAAAAGGCACTGACTGACTGCGACGTGACGAGACTTGACTAGTATAGTAATTGCTATTACTGAGTAACGGAGGATTACTCCAGATAATGCGCTCAACGCCCAACAAGGGGTAAAGAGACGCGTTGCGTCAACAACGACGCAACAAATTTAAAAAAAAAAATTAAAAAATTAAAAAAAATAAAAAAAAAAAAAAGAAAGCTTACGTGTACATTTGCGTTTGGATATCATGAACCGTCTAGACGTTATAGGAGCCAGTGGGAGTAAGTGTATGTGTGTAAGTGTGTGGGAGTATTGCCAGTGGGAGTAAGTGTGTGTGTGTGTGTGTCAGCTGGCGGTGGTGCTGGGCAGCTGCACGGCGGGCGGCGCGTACGTGCCGGCGATGGCGGACGAGGCGGTGATCGTGCGGCGCAGGGGCACCATCTTCCTGGCCGGGCCCCCGCTGGTGCGCGCCGCCACCGGCGAGGACGTCTCCGCCGAGGAGCTGGGCGGCGCCGACCTCCACTGCGGGTGGGCGCGCACTCGCCTTCTTTTTTATTTTATTTTACGTCAACAATAGCAAATAAAACAATGTAGGCTTTCACGGCCGGAGTTGGAGTCAAAGATTTCTTTGATGGTCACCGGGGAACCTTCAAGGAGGTTGCTTCGTCCGAGACCACATCGCCACTGAGGATGTCTGCCGTAGTAGCGGACAAAACGTCTATTTATTTATTTATTTATTTATTTATTTATTTAACGTCAAAAACAGTTAAAAAACTGCGTATGACGTGCTATGGGGAAAAGTGAATTGTGTGCACATTTTCAAAATTCTGTGATCCCTACACTAAGTCATATACTACTTAAATTTTGGAAAAAAATCTCCCATGTAATAAAATCTATTTTCAAGGATAAATAAGCAATAAATTTTGGGCTCTTATCCATGTTGTCCTTCGGAATAATACTTCCTGCCGCGACAACATGGAAACGATAACTTGAATAATTGTATTTCCCACTGAATTCTAGAAGATGTGCACAGAAAATGAAGTTACATTTATGTCCAGAAGCAAAACAAGGGGCCATCTCAGCATTTGCTCAATGGATCAGGGAAACTGGACGAAAAACCTGATCGAGATGGGGGTCATTGACCCGGAGGCTGCAATATAATACTTGTTTCAGGTTGTTTATACACATTTATACATTTGAAATGGTAAATAATGCATTATGTATAATTGTTAAAATTATTGTTACTTTTCTTGTGATGCTCAGTATAGTCTCTAATTGTATAGAAACATTTATGCAGCAGAAACGATTTCACTTGGGATTTAAACGATTTCGAACCGATTTCATTTGGAATTCACTTGGAAAACAAAAACGATTTCATTTCGGATTCTCCTCTTCACCCACGTCGTTAGTGCCGTTGTGGGCCAGGAGCGAAGCGAGCGATTAGAAGATTCCAAACGCCCGCTCGCCTTCCTGAGTTTCTCCTCTCTACCCACGTCGTTCGTCATTATGGACGAGAAGCGAGGCAGAGCATTGAAAGTTTTCAAACGCCCGCTCGCCTCCGTGTCTTTCTCATTAATACTCACGATGTTTATAGTGTCACTGTGGATCAGAATCCCGGCAGGCAAGGATACCCGTCTCTCTTAGTTTTGAAACATCCGCTTGTCTTCAATACCATCGCAATTACTGACATTGGGGGGTCAGAAGTGCGGCGAGCGAGGGCTCCCGGTTCTCTACAAGTTTGCAAACGCCCACATTTGTCAGCTTCTCGTCAATATGCACGCTATTAGTGTCAGTGAGGGCCAGAAGTAGTAGAATAGAAACAAGAGAAATGAAGTTCCCGCAAACTCTAACTTATTAGATAAGAAAAAAAAACGATTAACGTCAACAATTGAATATTTTTAATCTCTCAGAAACAGTTCGTAAAAGCTTGGGGCTTGTGAACGCTTTCAGTTTACGGATTTACGTCTACGTTTTACGTCAAGGCATTGTGAATGGTCTCGCTTAATAACTCATCTCTAGGTTTTGCGGCTACGTTATGCTTACGTTCAAGTTTATCTTGTGAATAAGGCGTATACTTCGATTTATTTGCAGTGGTACTTGATATAGGTCAGCTGTTACGGTGTCATCCAATCGGAAGCTCGAACGTCACTGTGGTGACGTTCAAGCGTTCGATTGGATGACACTGTAACAGCTGAATAAACGTCGAGTGCCGTGGTATAGAACGATTTTCCTAAGGATGAGCCAAAGTGACAGTTCGCGAAAACAAGTGAACATCACATGTATTTCAGAGAAGTATCCCTCCGCCACGCTGTTCAGCCACGCCCCTTCGTAAAGTGCTAATGGCTCCTGTGAAAACATCCCTATGCAGAAGTCTAAGAATTTCGCTGAGGTATATGCACGTACGCGAGTCCAGAAAATATTTAAATTTAATTTCGAATGTGGAAAATCTCTTAACATGCTCTCACAATCAGTAAAAGAAAACTGCCACAAATGTAAATAGAAAGCTCTCAATCAGAGCTCGCCACACAGCACAAAGGCCGGAACCACGTGCATCGGTCGCAATTATCGGTTTTAAAATAAACATAATATTTATCACACAAAAAGTAAATTCAATGTAATGTTAATAGAAAAAAAGAATTTTTACAGAAGAGCACATAACGCTGCACTTCCTAATTTCAATTATTTCTCGTGGCGCACTATATTTTTGTCGGACGAGGACACCACAAAAGGAAGTGTGGAAGCCATTTACAAGTTGGCCAACTGCACACGAACGAATGCAGGAAGGGAGTCTAATGGGCACAACGAGCACAGAACCTTCAGTTATGTTGCCAGCACTAGCTGTCACTTTGGCTCATCCTTAGGAAAATCGTTCTCTAAATGATGGCTTGTGCGCTTGCGTAGGACGTCTGGGGTGACCGACCACTACGCCCTGGACGACGAGCACGCCCTGTTCCTGGCGCGGCGCCTGGTGGCCAACCTGGGCCCCCCGGCCCCCGCCCCCGCCCCCGCCACCCCCGCCGAGCCCCCGCTGCACGACCCCGAGGAGCTGTACGGCATCGTCGGCACCGACATTCGCAGGCCATACGACGTGCGAGAGGTGAGCGCAAGCACACAACAGCCACATTGTTGTTGTTTTTTTACTTTATTTTTTAATTTGTTGCATCTACACGTTGACGCAACGCGTCTCCAACCCCCGGTAGATCGGGAGAATAGCTACCCCCCTGCTCCAAAGCCCCCTGTACGTATAAATCTCCGTAGCAGCGTACTCTCATTAAGTGAACTGATTATTCGTATTTTTCATGCTACAAATTTAATTTTATAACCTACACAATTCTTTCACCAACGCAGTTTTTTTTTTACCAAGTAGCTACCACACGTCGCTACCCGACGGATCCAACGTGCTACGTTCGCGAGGGCCTTCCGGCCCTCGCTCTCGAGACCTGGTTCGCGCCTCCGCTGTCGCTTCGGCGCTCACGCTGTATTATATACCTCCCTCACGTTAAGAGAATTCATTTTAAAGGGAACACTCACTTTTAAGAAAATTTCTTTTAGAGGGAATAGTAAATAAATAGACATTAAAAAATGTCATTTCCTACTAAGAAAATTTAAAAAAATATAAAAGTAAAAAATATTGTACTCACGTCTAGTCTTTTTGTGAAGTTTCGTAAATTGACACTATAGATGTTAAGAATTTCCACATAATGTCACTAATACTTTTTTAAAATGTTTTTTTTTCACATATATTCAAAAAGATAAGTCTGAAATTGGCCTCAATGAAATGCAATTAAAGTTAATTTCAAACTTACCTTTATCAATATATGTGGAGAAGAATGCGTAAAGCAAATGACTTTCATTAAATCAAACAAACGAATGGAAAAAACAATTGCTTAGAAACGTATGTGACTTAATGTAGCCTTGACATAGGGGGGTAGCTATTCTCCCGATCAGCCCCACATTGTTGTTTTTTTTACTTTATTTTTTAATTTGTTGCATCTACACGTTGACGCAACGCGTCTCCAACCCCCTTGAGGGGCGTTGAGCGCTTTGCACTGGAGAGTAATCCTCCATTAATGTGCTTTCTATTCTGGAGTAATCCTCCTTTACTGTGTAATAATTACTATATTTGTCAAGTCTCGTCACGTCGCAGTCAGTCAGTGCCTTTTATCCCTTCGGCCAGGGGCTCAACGCCGTTAGATCCCGGGGTTCCTGGCCGGTCACCCAACCACGAACCCGCGAGTCTCGAATTCGCTTAACCTCCGTGACTTCACGGAGCGTAGTAAACGAATTCGGCTAGCGCCGCCGGCTTTAAAAAAAGCATGAAATTTTTGAAAAAAACATGTTTATTTGCTTGTTTGTTAAGCGTCAAAAAACTATTAAAACTGTGCGTGTTGGCACATAGATGGCGAAAATTAATTCAAATTTGGCGCCGTACGTGAAATTCTATCATTTATAACAATTCCTGGACGCTAATTAACAGGAAAGAGCATGCATTTTAAACGTCCTGCGTTGGACTTTATTTTTAATTGGACTAGTGAGAACCCGTTAAAATTTGACGGTGAGATCTGAGATAAATGTAAAATACTGTACCCAGACTAATGTTCACAATATGTTGCATTGTTTGGATCTTGAGGGTATAACGAAGGTATTCTGTGATGAGTTCCCAAATTTTGAACACGTATGGCCCATGACCAGGTAGCAATGCAATATCGGCACAAAAGATATAGCACTATTATACTGAAGGATATTATTTCTAAAGTTTCTTGATGTGTTATCATCTCTTATAAACAACTGTTTGATTTCTTCTAGCATATGGCTCGAGGGTATACTTATTTTCACATTTAAGCAACATAGAGTAAATCGTTTGTAGAATTTCTCTCACGTGGAAAGTACAAAGCAGAACAAAACTGACATTTCATAGACAATGACCCAATAGAAAACGAAAGAAAGAGAATTTCACGGAGACGTGACCAATTGTACTTTAACTTTAAAAATATGAAAGGTTTATTTTAAAAAACGCATCTAAGTAGTAATGTCAAATGCAACACGCAACACACTGCCGAAATTTTTAAAATCTATATCGTTAAATAACTCCTAAAAGAAGAGTTTTTGGGCCTCAAGAACTAAAATATTGAGGCATAATAGGATTAGATGGAACCTCTATGAGACAGAAACCTGCCATCCTAGGCAAAGTCTCAAAACGGAACGATTTTATACATGAAAATAACCTATCGAAGACGGAAACCTGTCTAACGCGGAAACGGAATTGTTTTTAGAGAACGAAAAGAGATTCTTACACGGCTAAGAAGGAAATTTATTTTTAAATTTCCACCACTATCTTTGGAATAGCTTAGTGTGAAAAATCACGTCCTGAAACCGAGTGAATGACAAGTTTTTCCTCTTATGTCAGCTCTCCAGTCGACAATGGAATTCCGGGAAGGCTGTCTTGTCATTCTATATTTTGTTCTGGTCCTGTATTTCCCCTGTATATGCTCTTGATTTTTTTATTCCTGCAATATTTTCTTTTATAAATTATGCTTTATTTTTATTACTTTGTTTCACATAAATTATATCGAAAATACTGCACTTAAATTATATGGTGAATTATTGGCAACTCTCTATAAGAAAGAAACCTGCCATGACAGGAGTTTTTCAAAGGAACTGTGAGGTTCTGTTATAGCAGGTTTTACTGTACATTAAATTTTCAAAAATTAGTCTATCTTAAAGAAAAATCTTGAGAGGCAGTTCGTTGAACACAACTGCAAAGATTAGGGAGATCCATTCTCACTGCTTGCTGCAATGAAAAGTTTTGGTTTGTTGGATTCTTGTTGATTTTTTAAAAATATGTATTTCACTGACATTGATAAATTGAATATATGGCAAAGAAAGCAAGAGAATGATGACAAAAATTAGTTGCTCCTGCAACATTAAATTGACAATTTGCAACTGCACGGTTAAAGAGGGGAAGACCATAATATGGTTGTTTGGTTTCATTGTTAAAAACACAATTGAGTTGCTCTGTATCAAGATTAGATATTTTGCCCTATTTCCCTTGATCCACTGAGCAAATGAGGCCACTTTTTCTTCTGTACATAAATGTATGATCATGGTTTGTTGAGCTTTCTTTGTGGAAGAAGCAGAGCAGGTGATTTTGGTTGCAATTTTGTTAGTAATACAATGAATCAAATCTACAGCTCCTTCACTGATGCAAATAAGTTTTCTGTTACACATAAAATGTCTAGTTTTCAAAAGTTTCTAACCTTTCTTTGTTGGTTCTTTTATTTTTCATTTAACCAAGTATAGTAGAAGGGCAGGGAAGGGATTCTGGATCTCAAGACATGTGTAGAGATTATACTTCTCCCACATGTCTTATACAGTTTTTACTGTTGTTGCTGTTGTTGTTGTTTTTTATGAAACTAAATCAAATCAAACTTTTCTGTTTAACATTTGCAATATGCTTGGGCAGAAATTGGTGATTTAATTTTGTGTTCTGCAGGTAATTGCTCGAATCGTGGATGGCAGTCGCTTTGATGAATTCAAAGCTAGATACGGACAAACCCTCGTCACTGGATTTGCTTCGCTCTACGGACGGCAGGTTGGCATCTTGGCCAACAATGGAGTCCTTTTCTCAGAGTCCGCTCTGAAGGTGAGCTCAGAGTTCTTGTACTCGCAGGAAAGGGCTGCAAGTTCACAAATTGTTCAAAATATGTATGTAGGAGGGCAAAAATATGTACGGTGGGAGACCTTGTCTCAACTTGTTTATTTCATTTGTGCTTATTATACGGAATGTTGGGCACCCGAGAAAAAAATTAAAATTACAATCTTAAATAAAATCTCTTCCGATCTTTTATATTAAAATCCAGAAGGAAAAAATAATTCATTCTGAAATTTCAGTAGTTAAAATGAATTTTGAAATTGTAAACAGCATTTGTGTGAAATGCCCTGTACTCGAGTGCCAATCCTCAAGGAAAGTGAGGTACAGTACAATATCAGTGTTAGAAGTCAGGGATATTGATTTGCCCCTAACACAAGATTCTTATGATTGTGTACTCTCATGGGCTCCTCCTTACTTATCTGATATCTAGTAATAATACACCAGTTTTTGTTAAAAAATATCCCTTTATTAAGTAACTACCTCGCTAAAAGTCCTTGTTTCAAGGAACCAATAATGGTTGCTTAATACAGGTTTCATTGTACCCATTTACATGCAGGTGGGTTTGATCTGTTACAATACCCACAAATATGAGATCCAGGTACCTGCTCAACTAAATACCTGCAAAATCTTCACTCAGCGAGAAGCAAGATGTATACAAAATATCCTCTGGGAAGGTAGTTTCAAGAACTCTTAGTGCCATGTTTATTAAAATATTGCAATGGGCTGGTAAATTTATCTTTTGCAGAAAGAGCATTCATAAAAATACTCATGTGACTGCATTTTGTACTTTCTACCAATATTGCTTTCCTTTGTTCACATTGTAGTTGTAAAAGAAGCAGTGCATTGCAGTTCCAAATCGAGCAAGAATTATAAAAATAACAGTTTTTACTCTAATTTATATTTCAATCATTTATTTCTACATAATTAAAATTTGTTTTTGTCCATAAACAATTATTCTTTGTGACTTTGTAGTGAAATATTTGTTTAATTCTATCAAATATTGTGCATTTTTTATACTTACGTTCCCAGAATGCTTACTTAAAAGGTAACTATTAGAATTCCTTTAAAACGAAAATATTATACTGAGAATATTGTATTCACATGCTATTATATACAGAATTATGACCCAAATGAATCATGTGTTGAGATGTAAAATAATTCATCTGTTCATTGTTAATTCCACTTTTAATTTGATTTTCCATCTTCTTTTGTGTGCGTTTCCATTTCGATGTATTTCTTCTCCTGTTATGATCATTAGTACATTAAAACAATTTGTTTCTTCTTCTGTCTCTACAGGGTGCCCACTTTGTTCAGCTGTGTTGCCAAAGAAATATTCCTCTGATCTTCCTCCAGAATATCACAGGTGAGAGAAATACAAGGACCTCATCTCTAGATTTTTGTCTGGGAATTCTATTGGGTCAGTTGCCACAAAAATATGGGCAAGTGCCGACTTTTATTTGGAATCTTACATGATGTGTCAATAAGATCATACGTCAAGAGTTAGAGAAGTTAAATAGTTGACATGCTATTTAACAGTTAAATAGTAATGCCCTTCAAGAATCCAGAGAACTCCAATGAAGGGTAGAAGATGGAGTCAGTGACCTACCCAGAATAAATTGCAGTAAACATTTTATATATTTTAGATTCAGTAATACATTTATTAAGTAATATTGAATATATTTTGCAATATATCCTATCATTTTCTCAAAGTTTCTGCTAAAATATTTTATATTTTAGCAGAAACTTAATAACTATTATATATATTTTTGAGCTGCAGCTAGGTGATATATGTTTTTATCATTTTATGTACTTAGTTAAAACCTTATTTTACATGACACTCAGACCAACAGGTCGGCTCTTCCATCTGATCATGCAAATTTCACTATGCTCCTTTCACCATCTAGTCGAGAAGGATGGTATCATCTCAAATGATGAAACTTGTGATTTGAATTTAGTTCAGAGGCTTCTTTTAGGCTTGAAGATCTTTTACATGCAGTAAATGTACTACAGGGGACAGCTGGCCTTACTTCTCCTCTGAAGGAAGTTGTATGAAAGATCTTTTTGCCCCTAAAAATCCATGGCTTCAATCTGGTTTGAACCTGTAAACTTGGGTACAACAGCCAACACGCTAACTGTTATACCACACTAACTGTTATACCTATTTTTGAAGAACTATTTCGGCATTCACTATGTTGCTATGATATAACTGTTATCTACATTGACAGATACTAAAATAAGATTGCAACATGTGGAACAGACTTAGGTGTAGTCTGGGGTTTCCACAAAGCAATTATGCGTGGTAATAGTTTTTCTGTTAACATTCGACTAGTGTTGAAAGATAAAACTCTCACTAATGGTTCAATAAAGGTTTTAAAAGGGTCTTAAAAGATGAAACAGTGTCTCCTTGCACAAACAGAGAGGGAAAAAAAACTGAGGTTCATTGTTACCTCCTCTCCCCATTGCGTGGTTATAGTTATTAACAAAACAGCTTTGTCATGCACGACACATTGAATTGCCAATAAAATATTTGCTATTCATGTGTTGCATTTGCAAAGAGCAATTTTTTTATTTTTCTTTCTCTTGATGTAAAGTAGTGTTGTACTATGGTTCCATATATACAATACTATGTTATTGCAGTATTTGTGAAGACAGTTTTTAATGAATATAACTGACTATGGAATTTTGCTCTTCAGGTTTTATGGTTGGACGGGAAGCAGAAGCTGGAGGCATAGCCAAGCATGGAGCCAAACTAGTGAATGCAGTGGCTTGCGCTGATGTCCCCAAGTTTACTGTAATAATAGGTGGATCTTTTGGGGCAGGAAATTACGGAATGTGCGGTCGGGCGTACAGGTGAGTACCATTGTCTTCTCTAACAAGAAATGCTTTTCAGCTCATACACATTTTCATTGTTTCTCACAATTAATTTTGCAGTATGAAGTATTAGGGTTTGACAATGATAGTTACTTTGGCATTTTTGTTTTTGTATCACAATTCCAACAATCCAATTCAATTGAAATCTTGGGAAGGTATAATCCTTGAATTATTCCAACCATTTGCAAATTTCTTACGTATATAGTTGAAGAAAGAATTTGAGGTTTGTTTGCACAAAGAACTTTTTACCTTGTTTGTAAAAATGATAATAATATTGTTCTTTGATTACATTGCTTTGGGTATATTCTACAGCTCTGTCAATCAAATATTAGCTTAATATATCAAAATACTAATGGCAAACAGAATGGGTGGGGCGAGCGAAACAGGTGGAAGTTAATAAATTAATATAATTAAACGATTATAATAATTAATAAGTACATCAGCAATGCCTGGTGATTCAGCTACTGGAGTATAAAAATGTGCAAGACTTGAAGGATTAGGAAAAAAAGGAGCAAGGGAAATCTTTTTTATTTTATCAGAATGATAATCATTTGACAAAGGATGAAATTCATAAGTTCAACAAATTGGGGTCAGAATTTTTGTTTTTCAAAAGAACAGAATTTCATGTAGGTTTTTTTTACTTTGAAGATGGCAATGATTTAAAAAATAATTCTGTAGTTTCTTGTTAATAGGGGCTAGTCTCAAAACTTTTTGATACCACCTCACACATCATACCAATTTCAAAATGAGTTTACAGCCAATGTTCTTTCAATTTGTTGCAGCCCAAGATTCTTGTTCATGTGGCCCAACGCGCGAATCTCTGTGATGGGGCCGGAGCAGGCGGCAGGCGTTCTGGCTCAATTGGCCCAACTGAAGCGAGAACGAGAAGGTGGTCAGGTGAGTAACTAGCAAGAGAACGTTCCTCTTTATCCTATGAATTCAACCTACAGTTCTTTCTGTGCGTGTTGGCCATTGTCTCAAAAGCACATGTTTTCTTATGCTTAAAAAGAGAAATTGAATGTAAAGGCAGATATCTGGTTAAGACTGTCACAAAAATATTCCCATGTTTCTCTTACTCTTGACATTTCTCTTTTCACTCAAGATTCCACTATACAGTAGAGTCCCACCAACTCATACTTCAGTTATCCAAATGGATGAAGTGAGACATAAAGTTTCTTACATTCAAAATGACTGCTGTAGGTAGTTTTGGAAATTACAAGAAAGTATATGGTCTAATTAAGTACAGCACAGTATTGTTTTGGTTTGGAAAAGATAGATATATTTTTTGCCGAAGAGCAGAATAGCTTTCACTGGGAGACAAATTGCATATGTAACATAGAGAAGCACTAACTGCAGAGGTAAACCATTAGCAAAAGAAGTCCATTCCCCCTTTCACAGCGTTCACACTAGTACTTCTTCCAGTTAGTCTCAAGTTATTGTTCTTGTAACGCTAACCGCAACAAAATATTCTTTTGAGTTACTGTTGCATTTATAAATAAAGGATGTACTAAGTAACTAGTAATATTTATGTATTTCGGTGCGACAACAAAATAGTTCTGCCATATCCAAAAGTGTCCAGCCCCAATTCCTTTGGATGAGGGGACTCTGCTGTTTCAGCATATTGCTTCACGAGCTGCTTTGTACCCTTTTGGACCATTCTGTCAATCTTAGAGTTCAGCCCTTGAGGATCTTAATAGAATTTTGTGCTCTGCTGCAGTGGACGTTGGAGGAAGACCAGGCTGTGAGAGCTCCTATTCAGGAGAAATTTGAACGCGAAGGCAGCCCTTTTTATTCATCTGCCAGGTATGAACAAATTTTTGTTTTATTTATTACATCGATCATCCCATCACAGGCAACTCTCATTGAAACAATGATAAAAATGTCTAACTAATTTGAAACATCAAGCATGTTTGTTGAATTTGTTTATCTTGAGAATATAATCCTTGTCACAAGGAACAGAGATGCAAGGATGAAAGATAGCTTCATTGTTGAACAAATAGTAGCAATCATAAACATTCTTACACTTATGCCGTCATGTTCAACTAGTGGTGTTTAAGCAGCGTGTACTTGCTCATATTAATTGTAATGGTTGTGTGTTAGTATAATATTGAAGTTCTATGCTATTAACACTCTTCTCTTCTCTTAATGAACTCTTAACAAATTGACGCCAAAGAGACTTGCAAAAAAGTATTTTTAATTTTTCAAAATTCAAAAGTTTTAATCAAAATGTCTCTTAGCCACTGATTCTAGAGTATTGTATTCTCTACTTACTGAAACATTTTTCAAAAGAAATATTCACATTTTTTTGGTCAACTTGACAAAAATTATGACAATATTTAAATGTTCAATTTTGAAGAACATTTCATTATAAAAAAAATCTTTAAAAATGTAGTTGAAGAGGGAGGCTTCAAAAGTTTTTTAACTTTTGTAATTTTCAAAATTTTAGAACTTTTTAATGAAAATCAGATGGACACCATTTTTATACGTGTACTTTGCTCTATTTTGATTCTTGATTAATTATTTCATGCTAAGGACTGGGGACAAGGTTTGAGGTTAGCTGATGCTATTGTTAGGGTCAAAGATTTCTTCCGGGCTGAAGGGCCGTGGTCCATTAGAAAACATATTTCCAGACGAAAACATATTTCCATACCATCTTGATCAGGTTTTTCGTCCAGTTTCCCTGATCCATTGAGCAAATGCTGAGATGACCCCTTGTTTTGCTTCTGGACATAAATGTAACTTCATTTTCTGTGCATGTCTTCTAGAATCCAGTGGGAAATACAGTTATTCAAATTATCGTTTCCATGTCGCGACAGGAAGTAATAAGAGCCAAAATTTATTGCCTGTTTATCCTTGAAAATAGATTTTATTACATGGGAGTTTTTTGTTTTTTTTTTCTCCCTTTCAAAATTCAAAATTTAAGTTGCATATGACTTAGTGTAGGGATCACAGAATTTTGAAAATGTGCACACAATTCACTTTTCCCCATAGCACGTCATACGCAGTTTTTAACTGTTCTTTTGACGTAAAATAAATAAATAAATAAATAAATAAATAAATAAATCAATAGACGTTTCGTCCGCTATTACGGCAGACATCCTCAGTGGCGATGTGGTCTCGGACGAAGAATCCTCCTTGAAGGTTCCCCGGTGACCATCAAAGAAATCTTTGACTACAACTCCGGCCGTGAAAGCCTACATTGTTTTATTTGCTATTGTTAGGGTTACAAATAATGTTTGCTTGCAGATTGTGGGATGACGGAGTGATAGATCCTGTCGACACAAGAACAGTTCTGGGTCTGAGTCTGCTGGCAGCTACTTCTGGAGTGACAAAAACACACTCGCAATTTGGTGTGTTTCGTATGTAAAGCTGACATTCCCATTCTCAAACTTCAAATTGGAAGACTGACGAAGAGATGTGCTGTATGTTTTGTGCAAGTGCATGGAATACAACTTTCTGGGACACTTCTTTCATAATCAATTTGTTTTGGTGTATTTAAAGGGAAGTATGGAATGTCTACTGATATTATTTTTTGTTATTGGAGAAGCAATGTAGCTTACTCCCAATCAGTGTTTAAACATATAATGAGAAGACAAACTCATAAGAATTTTGTAAACACAACTTTTTCATGTACCTGGTCAATACAAAGAACTAATATCTCAACATCATGCACTGAAAAATATGTATTTTTTATAATTAAATGAATCTCTTTCATATGTGAACATTTTTTTCAACTGGATCCAACCCACTCTCCAGTGAAGTGCCAGTCACATCAGGTAATGCAGATTCATTCGTGTGTTTGGGATAATTGCAGAGAGACAGTCCTTTGGATATTCTTCACCCAACCTTCCTTTGAAGCCTACCACCAGCTTAGATCTTTCAGGCAATGTGCTTTGTGGATGTTCTAACAACTGGGAAGGACTTGCTGTTTGTCACTTGCCTGTCTTAATTTTTGTGTGTGTGTGTGTGGGGGGGGGGCGGGGTCACAAATTGGTCATTGGTCAAGGACCACATGAAAGTGCAATTGTACCAACTGAGGCCCAGTCATATTTTCCTGAAGGTAAGTGTTCGTACCTTTTTTTAGGGGGGGGGGGTCAACATTTCTACGCTGAATTCCTTTTTGTGACAAAAGCAAATCCCCCAAGGTTGTGAGCCCTGGGAGGATGAGGTACAAGGAGGACGAACAGGGCAAGGGGACAATATTGGAAAAGGAGAAGGGACACAATGGGAGAAAGGGGGACAAAATGAGCCACGGGGCAAACGGAAAAGAGGGACGTGTTTATCCAAAGATTTATTAGCACTGTTAAAATCTAAACCGGAGAGTCCGCTGAATAAAGCACATTAATGAAGGATTACTCCCCAGTGCAAAGCGCTCAACGCCCCTTAAGGGGCTTAGAGACACGTTGCGTCAAGGTGTAGACGCAACAAATAAATAAATTAAAAAAAAAAAAAAACACTATTTTTTAGTTTAATTTTTTTAAACTCTAGAGAATTTTAACGGCCGTTGCTATGGACGCGCTCTTAATTCGTTTAGACGGTTGGTTGCTACGGAGCTAAGCGCGTGTTTGCCGACGTAAATAACAAAACAATTGCTATACGCGCGGACGAATGGCTCGCACGAGAGAAACTGGAGCACATCCCTGGCTCCGGACGGTTCAACTAAGGTCATTAGTCCCATAAGTATAGTGCATGTTTCATCACGGAGGTGGCAGTGTTCTTCCTTCGCTGGTTGGTGAGATCTGACGCCGACTTCCCTGTCGGCTAGCGAGTTTTCCCCCGACCAGGTATCTCCACCGGCGGGGCACTGCTCCAGCTTTAAGCTCCCTACCGGTCTCCCGGCATCTATGTTAATGTTAGGTACGTATACTTGTTTTTTAACGTATGATCGCGACGGTATCAAGCAGTGTTACAGATCAAGTAACTCTAGCGGCCAACTGAGAAAGACGCGAAAAGCCGTGCCATATTCCATCTTGGAGGTACTACGCTCAGATGTCTCGTTACAAAAACCCAACATCGTAGATTTATGTAAGTAAGGTGAGGATAAGACAAGGGGAAGGAAAGATCGCGCGCGTTCCGTAGTCCGTTTGTTAGGGTACTGCTGCTCTGGCATTCGCCTGGTATTTTTTTTTTTAATTCGTTGCATCCTTACTCTAACTTTATTGACGCAACGCTTCTCTTCGCTCCTGGTCGAGCGTTGAGCGCTTCTTACGGAGTAATCCTGCATTAATATCTTGTCAAGCTGAATGTGTACGTCCAGTCTCGTCTCATCTAGTCAGTTGTCAAAGAGGACCGCCAGGTAGCATCTCCGCGTACGCGCGTCTTACTCCACGCGCTCCTGCGTCACTACCCAGCGGCCCGAATTGGGAAGGAATTAGGAAAGGGGTAGGGTTTAGGACACTTCACAGGGGTTGGACTAGCCCTTGTGAAGCAGCCAAACTCGTTTTGTTGGAACAAATTTCACATGAGAATCAACGGGAATCGAACGCGTTCTTCAGTGGTGAAAGGCTAGCGACTTCGCTCTGAGCCACATGTTCAACTATTTATGAGTATTGATCGAAGAAACCACGGAAAACTATCGATCAGAGCAGCCGGCCACTTGAATTCTCCTCCATACAGCGATTCAATTCCACCTAGCTAACAAAAGTCCAAAATCCTGCCGCTGTCGGGGCTCAAATCAAGGACTTGCCGGTTAGAGGTACTGCAATAATATCAGCTGATGCCCTGAGCCACCTGTCCCGGTTTGAACGATCTCCAATGAAGGAAATTGGTACGAAACAACACCCTTTTTATTTTCATCATCATGATGAACTTTTGAGGTTCAGCCCACTTGGTCTGTTCCTTCTTTCCAGTATTTCCTCAATCGCTATTGAGGTGTTCCTGGTCTGTCCACCTCTTCTTCAGTTTCCCTGGTTCTCTTCTTCCTCGTGGCTTGTAACTCATTGCCATTTTGGGGGGTATCTGTTGGGTTTCATTATTTTTGTGTGTTTATGCCATTTTATTTTGTGCTTCTCTATTTCCTGGACAATGTTCTTTATTTTAAGTATTTTCCTTATGTGTTCATTTCTTATCCTCTTTCCTTGAGATCTTTAATACTGCTCTTAAATGTCTCATTTAGACAGCTTCAGTCCTTTGCTTGTCTCTTTGCTTTAATTTCCGATTTCACTACCATATAATAGGATTGGTTTGGATACAATGTTATGCAGTCTAATTTTTGTTTCTGTATTCAAGTTTTGAAAATGTCTTTTGATGGATCCGTTAATTTTGTTGTATTCTTCCGATTCTATGTCTTCCTCTTGTAACAAAATTTTTTGTAACCCATGTATTTAAAAGTTGCTACTTGTTCTGTAATTTGATTATCTATTTCTATTTTTATTCTACAGTATTCTTTGCCTTTTTCCCATTGCTTTATTTTTGTATTGATATTCTCACTTTGTATTCTTTTACGATCGTGTTTAATTTATGTTGCTTTTCGTAAGTCATCCTTTGATTTCCCCAGGATTACCTGGTCATCTGCATATAATATGGTTTTTATTTTGTCATGTCTCATATTGATGTCTACTTCGACTTCCTCCTTCCATATTTTGATTATATGATCCCCATATATGTTAAACAATAGTGGTGATAGCGTGCAGCCCTGTCGTAGTCCAATGTTTGTTGAGATTGCTTCTGTGTAGTTTCCATCAATATTCTGGATTTTGATTTTTGATTCCTTATAAAGACTTTTTATTGCATTTATTAGATGTTCCTCTATGTTTTCTTCTTGGAGCACTTTCTTATTTACTCTATCATAAGCTTTTTTATAGTCTATGAATAATAGGTACGTTGGTAGGTTTTGTCAAATTCTTTTGCGTATTATCTGGTCTACAGTGAAAATTGCATTTATGGTGCCTCTCCCTTTTCTCCGTAACAAGGTTCTCTTAACCGACTCCACTTGAACGTGGAGTACTCCTCCGTTAAGTTGGTAATTGCCTTTCGTCTCATTGCAAAGCATGCCCCTTCTCTGAAGAAAATTCAGAGGGCCAATGGGCACTGGTATTTCATTATTCCACATATGTAAGAAAGTTAGCTTTTGGTTATGATGGTATCGAACATTCTTACCAAACTGTTACAGCCCATGGGTTGAGAAGTTCAGGCATTTATTTGAACTGACATAGACTTCAAAAAAAGCATTTATTCTGGCTAAAATAGTGAGTAATGCAAAATTACCATTTCAAAGGCATTAATGCAAAATAATTAATTATACATTAAAAATTATTTAAATTTGTTTTCTAACTCTTAAAATTCACATCAGCACTTACATGGAAGGAAACTATTATTTTCTTCATCCTCATTCAATTGCACAATATCAATGTTATTTTGCACACTATCAGGCCTTTTTTCTTTTTATAGTTCCTCTAATGAAAATTGTTAGTGGCACACTAAATTTCAGCATTATGACTATGAATTTTACTGCCAATGCTATGAAATGCTATCGTGAACCTCTTTTAGAATCCTGAAAAAGAGATTGTTCTTGTTATCAAAGGGTTGCACAAAGTTCATACATCATGTGCAGAAAGCTTTGTCCTTAAAAGGAATCAAAGGCCATTTTCAGAGGTAGGATGGGATTCCTTTTGGGTGTATAAAGTCTGCATGCTTCACTGAAACAAATGCAAAAATCTTGACCGAGATCATCTTGCACAAACAAATCCAAAAATCTTGCTGAGTACTTTCAAGTTATCCACACTGCCACATATGTTTCCAACTTTATTTTGATCAAGGTCAGAAGGAAGAAAACTGTCTAAACGAGGCAAAACGAAAATCTACAACTCCAAAGTACAGTTAAGTGGTTCCTACTGTCAAGTCACAAAATAGTAACAATAAAAAAAATAAATTAAAAAGGCATATTCTCAAACCTAATTATTTTAATAATACTGTATACAAGTCTTTAAAATATTTTTTATTAATGTGCATTAAAGCACCTTATACAATAATAATTATTAAATCAAATCTGAAAATATTGGGGGCAGGAAACCGAACCCACTCATCACGGTTACTGTGGAAAAAAAGGATCATTTCCCATTTGAAAAGAGAGCTAACCATGAAAGTGGGAGAGAGGAAAAACCAAATAAAAAGCTTTTTTTTTTTTTTTATGTGAATATGTATATTTTTACTCTAGACTATAGTGTTTCCAAATTTTAGTCTAATTATAGCTTCTAAGAATTGATATGAAGATGCTTGGTTCACATCTTCCATTCACTTCATTTATAAATATAAATTTGTTACTATCATATACAACTCTACACCTACATCTGAAAACAGTACTAATTCATAAAAATAATTACTGTAGTATGGTAGTGCACGGCAGCTCGAGGCAATACGCACACATATAGGGCAGTAACCACTGCACTTGCATGAAACAGGCTTTGACAACTCTTCTTGAAACTTATAGCTACTATGATCAGAATATTCTAGCATGACTCAAAAAATTACACTACAGCTAATATAAAAAAATATTAAAACATTTAAGGAGATATACACCAGTGACAATAAACCAACTGAAGTGAAACTTACATCTTGCGTCTTAAATAATTTACTATAATTGGTAGTGCTTATAGCTATTACGCAAAACTGTGTTGGTCACAACATGCATCACTCCAATACACGCATATACAAAACTCCCTGCCTTGCTTATTTTGGAATATCTTCTCATGACTTAACCCGACAGACAACACAAACTGATTAAACTAAGGTAAACAAATTCTTTAAGGACCTCTCTAGTGTTGGTTTCTGCTTCCAGAATATATGCAGAGTTGATTCTGTAGTAACACAATTTTAATCAGAAGATATATGTACACAATATTACATAAATTAAATCTTATATGAGATCTTTCTTACTCCATGAGTGTCAACAGCTAGCATACATGACAGAAGGAAAGGCAAGGAACATTAAACAATGACATTGATATTTGAATATTTATTAAAATGTTCATATATCTTGTGAAAATTTTAGAACGAGGCACACTTACACATACCGAAAGTAGGAATTCTCTCCTAACATTCAGTTTTACTATCCTCTTCCTCGGTTCTGTACAAAGGTAGCCTATTTACCAGAATTTAAACAACGATGAAAAAATGCCAAAAATAAATGGGAACAATTTAATCTAATTAATTCTGACTAGAAGCAAAGTGTTTGCAGTTTAATTTGTAGAACAGCTGGCACACAAGTCCAAGAAACAATCTTAAAATTCATTCCTATCCAAAATCAGTTTGTAGAATCAGCTTCCAATTAAACAATTTTTCTAATGAAGATATGAGAGTGTCTCAAAGTAACATCTTTAACTTGCAAATTGACTGAACAATGTAATTACAAGCAATTTATTGTTTTATTTGGGTTTCACAAGAATTGTCGTTCTTATTTTGTGATAACCAGATGACTTCAAAACATATGGAATGTAGTATGTATGTAGGAACATACACATTCAAAAGTAATGGTCTCAACACACCATTTAAAAAGACTGAATTTTAGTTTATACAAAGAGTGAACCAAAACTTGTAACAAACTGATGAACACTGGCAGATCATCACTTCCAAAGTCTATAACTGTAGTATTTACCACTAGAAAATTTATTTACTCAATTCTAACAAAAAAAAAGAAAGAACCTTAACAAAAGGAACTTATTCCAATTTAAATAAGCAAGATTGCCAGATTTTGAGTTATAATATTCAATTATCAATGTCATACATTTGACAGATACAGAAGGAAAAATAGCCAAACATCCCCAAAAATTCAAGGACTGCAAACCCAATACTACAAAAGCATAAATTTACAAGGGTGATAGTCACAAATGTTCTACATTAGCAACAAGAAGGCACTGTTTTACCACACTACTGCATGTATGGCTTCATCAGTAAGCTAATTCTCAAACTTCAATCAACATACCTTTGCAAAAACTAATCAATTTCAATTAAACACATTCATTTGTATAATTTTACTCCAGAACAGTTGTTTACAACTGTAATCAAATTTCACAAGCGAAGTAATATTTGAACATTCTCTCCAAATATATGGAGTCCCAGAATAAATGATATAAACTTCCACGGTATTAAGAGGTGTTGAACATGACCACTTTTTGCCATTGAGAATGTAATGGGACATTTCATATCATGGAGTTACGCACGTTATATTTCTCTCTAAATGTTAGGCAACCTCTCATGCACATGTTTGGCAGGTACATTAAATCTCCTTGAAAGGGTCAGAACCTCGTTACCTGCAGAATTGTGCATTAGGAGTTGCATGACAATCCAGAGCAAATGCACATGTGCAACTTTATTTGAGAAGTCCCACTACATGTTCTCTGGCAAAAGTTATTACTTTCAACTTCTCTACATCAAGAGTTTTTTTTATTATTTATTCTGATTTATTACACACAGTCAATGCCACTTCTTTTTTTGAAGAAATTATTAGATATGGAATGAACTTGCTCACAAACTTCTGATTCAGAGAAAAATACCAGTAATTTGTTTGATTCTACAAAATATCTCTAGTAATTAAAGGAACCTAACCCCAGAGAACTTTGCAAAAATTGATGCGGGTTATGATAAAAGCCAGATGAAATGGAAATTTGAAAGTGCTTCTATGGGACCACATCTTTAATCATTTCAAGGTGTTTTTCACATAAATGATACAAGATTTTTCTTCAAAAATATCATCGCCCTAATGTGAAAAACACATTAGTCAAAATTTTCAAAATTGGTTTAATTGCAGATTAAGGCGGGAAAACTAGTTTGTCATCCGTATTCAGTGCTAAAAATTGGTAAAAGTGGACGTATTAGTGCGCTAGACATGAAAAATGAAATCGTGTAATTATGTATTATCACCGAAAGACAGAAAATATTTAATTTTATTTTTAATGAATATTTATTTTATGTAACACCATTTGTTTTATATTCAAACTCAGAATATACTATTTACAACATGGCATTCTTTGGAATGTAAAAAAATTATAGGTCAAACAGTTTTTTGTGGCAAACACAAAGTTTGAGTTTTCTAACTTACTTTAGTTTCTCAATAGGACGATGACGTATAATTATGAAAAGAGTAGTTGCCAAGTAGAAAACTCGACTAATACCCAAGAAATTCACACATTAAAAAAAAATAAATAAAAGACAAAGAAAGAAAAAAGTACATTCAAAAATTCAATGTTATAACAGTTCCTCAAATTTAAAAACTTATACAAAACTTAGACTCCTGGTTTAGTACGGGGTTATTTCCCACAGGTAGACACTGGATTTGAATGTATATTGTAAATTTTACATCATGAATCAATAATGATACATCTTTTTATCCAGAGAAAAAAACAGGTTGGTGTTTCTCTCACAGTCTTTCACAATATTGAATTTTTTCTGCAAATATTTCATCCTGACATTACTAAATATTTTTTGCCAGTAACAAAAAATTTAATTCTAATTGTTTGCTATGTATAGACTTAAATACAATTTTAATGAAGATTATCCGAAATTAAAAAAAAAAAATTTAATAAAAATAAAAACAACATAACAAAACATGACACAGTCCCAAACAGAATGGATAATAAACATTAATGCTCCTTTGGTGTGGTACTGTGCAATCCTAAAAAATTAATACAAAGTGAGCTTATATAACTTCAGCGTAAATATTTGCCATTTCTTAAGGTATCTACACAAAGCCAATAAAAGCAAAAAAACTTTTATCTTCAGTCAATGTATCTCTTTAAAAACCTTTCCGAAAAAAGCAAGTTGGTCAATGCCAGCCTGTACAACTAAAAAGAGTATTGTACCAGGAAAGCAGGTCAACTTTCTAGATGATTTCATTATTTTTAATACTAAAGATGAATTAGAGCATTGTCATGAAATTTCAGTAACTTATTTTATCAGATGCTCTGAGAAATGAAGAGGGTAGGGTTTGGCACAAATCTCACATATACAAAAATGCCAGTGCCCTACTAGCAGGTTTTCTTTTATGAATGCAATAATTAATAGTTTTAAAGAGACCTATTTGACTAAAATAATCTTGGAAATCCCAAGACAAAATATTTACTTCTTTCTGTGCATGTAACTGGAATAAGACATATTGCTTCATAGACGCGAGCTGGGCAAGTTACCCCTTTGTTGAACCGCATGGCATTTTGTTTCCTCGGCATGACAGCTTAAAATGTGTAATTAGCAGTGTGACCTTCTTCCATAAAAGTTCCATACAATATGGATAAGTATAGTGTTTGATATGGAAACAGTCATTTAAAACGCACCATTGAAATTTGAGAGGTTCAATTCCCCTGTATTGACATTAATTGTGTAACCAACAAACTCTGGACACTATTCCTTTTGTACATCACATTGCAAATATTTACAGATCAAAAGTCAGCTTCTCCATAGTGGAATGCTATTCAATAGATTAAAATGTTACATAGCTAGAGATGTGTAAATTCTTAATGATGAACATCTGATTAGGAAAAAAATATCTGCCGTTAACTTGCTGTTTCACAGTCAAGAAACATTCATACCACATGTTCAATTGTGGGACACTTTGCCACAGAACAAGTTCCTCTCAAAAATCAGGAGAGGTGTCATGTTATTAGGCACATAATACAAAACTATTAAGATATCGTCGCCCTCATGTGAGAACCATGGAAATCAATATTTTATTGCAGTATAAGACGAAACCTTGTTTGCCACCTATATTCAATGCTAAAAGTTGGTAAAACTGGCAGTTTTAGTGATCTAAGGAGCGAAAAACAAAACCAAATAAGTAGATGTACTGCTACTATACAAGAGACCATCTTTAATTTTATTATTGTTATTATTTTAATTTAATGAAATACCATTTATATTATGTTTAAACTCACAACTACGTAAAAACCCTTGTAAAATGGCATTCCTTTGAAAGTAACGAAAAGGAACACTTTTTTATGCTTACTGTGAAGTTTGAATTTTTTGACTTTCATGGTTTTCTCAAAAGGACAAAGATACAGTACATTGAACTGTATTCCAGTCCCCAATAGGAAACCTTGATCAAAGCCCACCACAATTTTGGAATATTTAAATTCCACATAAATCTTCAATCCAATCATTAAATAAAAAGGCAAAAGCCAATTTTGCCTTCCCGTTAAAAATAAAAAACTGTAATTTACTACTCATCAATAGAACTACGAAAGAAAGTTAATTTATTTTTTTATTGATCTGAATTTTACTATTCTCTAATACTTGGAAATTATTCAGGGCACTGTAATTCATTTGATAATAATAAAGTATGCTTTACGACTAGCAGAAATTCCAGAACAGAAACAAAAACCCACAAAGGCAAAAAGAAATTAGAAACATAATCAATTTCTTCTCATTACTCAGCAACAAAGAAAACAAGAATATTCAAAAAATTTTGCAAGTTTCACTTTGAGATAATTTCTTCCTGGCAGAAAATGACTATAATCAACAGACCTGGACCAATTTTCAAATAAATCCTCAAAATAATATTTGGTGTGTTTTAAAATTAAACAAGGCATCTTTGAACAGAATAATACTGATCAATTTGGTACTTCAGTGCAAAAACAGCATGTTAAATTTAGTTAAAATTATATTTTTTTAAATTAAAAATTTATTCACACTAAGCTGTTAAAAAAACCTTCTCAGCATTACTAGCAGTGATTAACAATTTGATTTTTCTTACCAAGGCTATGTTTTTATGAGAGCAATTGCAATGGGAATGAATACTGATGGAACACAAAAACATACCCTAGTATACTTCTAAACGTATCTGACATAACAATGATACACTCATTTTTCAACTGGTACTGCAGAAGTTATCACTCAAAGTGAAGATGCTAAAATTCACAGAATCTCAAATTGAATGTGAACACTTTCAGCTTGTGAACTTCAAGAAAACAAACTTAATTCCTATGCAAACAATTCAAAATCTTCAAAATATACAATTGTCCTCAAAGAAAAAAAAGGAAAGACTAATTATAATTAAAAAAATACACATACATACTTAACAGAATAACTAAATCAATGTCTCAAAAATAAAATTGCATGTTCAGTGCTTATATACATATATGGTATTTGTATCACAGATAAACATTTTTTGGATGGGAACCAGAACTGGAAACAGAGTCATGGCTTGGAGTTCACACAACTTTCGCAGCACTTGACCATGAGTTCACACATCTCTAACTATATTGCTCCATAACTGAACACTGCTTCATATATGACTGGAAAATTTGTCCCAATATATTTGGGGGTTAAACCCACTGACAAACTACTAATCCTAGTTATTAGTAGTCAAGTCAAAACATTGCAACATATCTTGGAGTTTGTTATAAAAAAATTTTAACAGCAAATTTCATTTATAGAATTTCTGAGCAATTGTCACATAAGACATATATGCATAATATGAGAGTAAATTAAACCTGATATACATGAACCTTCAAGACTTTGACAATTGATTGAGTATATTAAGAATCACGACCAGAGTTTTAAATAGTACTAACAACAATAACAATTTGTATCAGCAATAGTTTTATCATTCGTAAAATAATAGTCAATGCCTGTTCCCTTAAAAATTTGTTTAGCACTTAGAACATCAATTATTCTTAACTGTAAAAATTATCTGGTAACACTTTCCAAATCCCATGTTACTTTCAAGTGAAAAAAGTATCAACTTATTACACCATGTACACCATCAGTTTTCAACTTTATGTTCATCTTCAGAAGAAAGCAATGAATGTAATCAAGACTTCAATTTTTCTACTTCATCAACTTCAAGTTTTTGCTAGTAGGATCCATTCAATCCTTCTCCATTTACGAATTACTACCATTTATACGATCTTTGATCATAATAGAATGACTCAAACAACAAAATTTCTCCTCATAGTTAAAATTTGATTTTACAGAACTGATCATGTTTCAAGCATAATTCAGTGACAATTTTTTTGTAATTAATCTAAGAAACATTTTCAAACAGAAAATTGGAATCTCACTATGACTACCTTATTATTCAATGCTAACGAAATAAAGAGGAATTGGAATACACTTTTTAGCAGACCATTTTGTTGCATTAAAAATTTAAGTTGATTAAAAATTGAAATATAATCACTTTTTATGTCATTTCATTAATCTTATGTCCTTTAGCAACAGATTATCATAATTTTTACAGAATACATTCGATACACGGCAATAAAAATTTTATTTTGAAAACAATGAAACAATTTATTGCATTCACTGCCTTCTCACTCCTTGTCCATTGCATTCATACACAGCAATTTTTATCAAACTCAGTTGCTCTCAAAACTCAATTGTACTTTCTATGATGTACACGGTTTAATTGCAGATTCTTGGACAAACACAGATTTTAATTTCACTCATACAGGCACGTAAGTACACAGCTTGCACACTATTCTTTCTCTCACTTATCTCTATGTAGGCAAAATAACATAACCCTGTTATGACAATGACATTTGAATGCGATATACAAAACCAATGGTAAAAGTGTCTTCTACATCACTGAAGGAACAGTATCAGACGACTGTGAACCAGAGTATCTTGTATCTTGGAAATTGTTTTCCATCTTCACACGAAAACAATGTAGTGGCAGCGGTACTTACACTAGAAAGCATGAATGTCCAGTGCTTTGTGTACATGTGGCCGTTGCATCACTGGTTTCCGTCACATCAACACCCAGAAGTATACATATTTATACTACATTTATATATATATAAAATAAATAATTTTTTTCAACTTAAATCCTCCAAATATTACAATTATTGTAAAACATCAAGAACATATTGCAATCTTATTTATAAAACAGGGATCTTAGTTCATTGGATTGACACCTTTCCAAGATAACAATTCTCTTCCTGACAAGCAGGAGACTGATGTACATGTATAAAAACACAGCATCTCAAATAGATACTTGATTGGAATAATTCCCTAATAATTCTGATGCGACTTCACAATAATATTTATACATTAAATTTCCTTCTCGCCTATTTAACAATAAAAACAATTACCTGCAACGAAAAAAATTGCGTGAGTATTTTGCATTCAAGAAGTTTCAGTTATAGAATGAATGATCATGCAACATGACCTAAATAAGCATTCAGCTGATTTCACCAATGTTGATCAATGAATGACAAACTACTGATGACTCAATGGCCATAGTTACAAAGATTTTGAAAGGTTTCACTAAGATCATCAAAACATTCAACAAATTTTGATGGACCAGTACTCTTGTCACCAACACCTTTGACATCTTGTTAGACACTTGTTGTGAGGTTAGGTTTTAACTTATGTCAGCAATGTATTTTAATGTTTTTTATTATTTTACTCTTCTGCCATTTCATACATGTGATAACATGGGAAATAATTTTGACGCTTAGCTTTTCAATATTGAGTTTTTAAAAATCATAGGTCCAGAACAAAAAATTACTCCAAAAAATAATTTTTACGGATGGAACAATGCCCAATTCATAACCAGATACAGAATTTCGAAGGTGGTAGCCCTTAAGTTTTTAGATGAAATATAACCAAATCCAGAATAATCCATAAACAGAAATAAACCTCTAACAATTGTGTAGCAGTAGTTGAAAGCTTCAAAATTTTATGCTAAAGGGCTTTCCCACTATGTGATTGGTGATTGCAATGAAATTTTGGCATACCAGAGAGCTATAGGTAAAGAAAAATACAGTATCTTTTGCAATTGCCTCATTATGGCCTCCCTTTATGGTATTTCCTCGAGGTGCCAAAGCCTCAGCAATAAGGTAAGAATTTTCTGGAATAGTGAACTTTCCAGGGATTACAGAGACAGTAGACTGCAAACATGAGCCAGTTTTGTCTTTGGGAGGAAATAATTTAGAACAAATCAGAAACTGAAAAATGTATTTCTCATTGATCTCTATAAATAGAGAACAGTGGTATTTCTCCCTAAATATGCAAACAATGTCAATCTACTTATAAGAAATATAGTAGCTCATATGTCATCAGTATTCAGCTGCCAATGTGGAACCATGTTTTAACCTGACATTGTTCTGACCTCTGCGAGGAAGAAAAATGTCTACCACAAAAGTGTTGGTGAAACGAAACAAGGCATCAAATATCTGAGGTTTATCAAGATTGATTTAACTGATGTTGGTGAAATCTGCAGATTGTATAACATTAAATATTAAAATGGCTGTAATGGAAATCATCACTGCCCACATTATTCATGCTCATTATCATTCAATTATTCATGTTTTACAAACAAAACTCCTCCCCCCAAATAAAATTAAATAATTGGATCTGATTTTACAACATTTACAAACTGCGGGGGTTCTCAAAGATCATAGAAAACAACTGTTTGCCAAAAATATTACACAATGATTTAAAAGATCATAAAAGTTCATTTCATCACTTTTTTAAATTTATTATAATTACTTATTATTTATTTAGATACTTTGCATGTCAATCCACTAAGAGAAAACCAAAAACGGAGATCAAGAGTGACAGTTGAGAGCACCTGATACTTTGACAATATAAAAATAAAGTACTTTTGATTTCATGCATATTTAAGGTCTCTTTCAGCTCTATGGAAATTATTTTCACGAGTTAAAAGTTAATTTAAATCTATGTGAATTCTGACTGATAAAAATCTAACTTAAAAAAATTAATGTTTATTAACATAAATACAATGATGTATTTCCAAGATTTTTACCTCCAATAAAAATGATCAATTGATTAATTAATTATTCTGCAGAATGTAAAGTTTGGAAGAAAGGTTTGCAGATTTATTAAAATATATATTAATTGAATAAAATGTCACAATTAGGTTTGGGAGTTCTCAAGAACATTCTGGCACATCTAGTAGAATTTTATAAAATGAGGTAAAAATAAGTAATTCAAAGCTATCTTATCTTTGTGCTAAGCTATCTCTATCTCTCAACTCAAACCCATAAGCATCATCTGCTTCAGAGGCACCCTACGAACCTGCACTTCATTCCAAGCAAACAGTAAGATACAGTAAAATTTGCTCAATGCGGAACGTATATAGTGCGGAAATCTGTTTAACTTGAACATAAATCATGGTCCTGCCAAACATATATCCTACAGTATTACACTGCACAATGTGGAATGTCTAATACGGAAAAAAATACTGGTCATTTGAGCTTCTGCATTGGGCAAGTTTTACTGTATCTCATAAACCCTTCAAGCAAGACAAACCACCCAGGTTGAACCTCACTCTCAGTGTGACTTTTCCACAGCACACATCTGTTTTGTCTCTTCCTTGCCCAAATAAGTTACTACATATTTACTGTGTATTCACTGCATAAATGTTGGTCAGTTGTATTATTAAATCATCACTTTTCTTATTCAATAACCTTTCAAAATAATCCATTAGTGTAGCTTATTGAGGAATACAAATAATTTGCAAAATTTTGGAATTTTGTGTTTTGTAAGTTTTTCTTCACTCACATTCAATATCTCTTTTACTTTCCTTATCCTTTTGAATTAATGATAAAAAATCTCCTTTACTTTCGTCTTTGTAAGAGTACAACTAATTCATTATCTTTTGGGAACCAAATGTTACAAATGTAATAAAATGAAATTACAGGTGCATCTCCTCCAATTAAAAACTCATATGCTGCACGTAATCACATTTACATTACAAGCACATATACAAAAACGAGATTTCAAGCATGTAAAAATACCCCATCTACTGGATGAAGCCTGAACTACTCCTACAACTTTGGAAATTGCTTTAGGAAACTAAATGAGGTCTGTTGTAACACACACTGAGAATGAGTTTCAGACAGGATGAGGTATGTTGTCACTCACGCCTGATCTAATGTACGTACCGGGCCTTACGCTAGAGCCAGTATCATTTGGCAGCCTGCCCAGGACCCACAGGGGCTTTGGGAAAGCCCTGTTTGGCGTTGGGGGCGTTTGCGCCAGAGCCCACAGTGACTGGAGAGCTGGCACTGGGGGTGGGAGTACTGGCTTCACTGCCTGAAGATACACCGTCCGTCTCCATCTGGTGATAGGGAATTAACTTCATTCAAAACTTTTAACATATATTCTCCCGACATTCATAAAATAGAGAGAAGGTAGCCCAAAAATTGTTGGAAGTGACAGCCAGTGCTTGTAGCGTAATGTGTGTTCATGTGCTTGTCAGCGACATCACTTGGGGCTCCTGCCTTTTCTTGCTCGTTTGCAGAGGGATTATTTGTATAAGGCTTCAACACTTCCATATGCAATCTCGTCATTCAAAGAAAGTATAGTGTGTGACACAAGAAAATTGAAATTAAGACACATCGTTTTTCTCTACATTATTTTCGTAATAAGTACTACTTTAATTCTAAAAAGTGAGTCTTGAATGAGAGGCGCATACATTCATCAAATAATTCGTGAGCACCAATGCCGTCTTTACGAGAGTTATCAATGAATGTTTTATGAAGAGGTTGTTTGGTAAGAGATGTCATGTTGAGTTTGAGGAGTGTGTTGTTTACTTGTTTTTTCAACTGACACACTGGTCCCTTTTTAGACCCACTTCACTATAACAAGGAGGAAAGATGTTGACAAGAAAGTGTTTGAACATAATTTTCTGCTGAATCACAAATTATAACTTGCCAGTGATCAGCAATAAAAAATAAAAATTAATACAGGAAAATATTTTATATCAGGAAAAGAGAAGAACCACCCCCACCAACTTTACAGTGCACCAAACTACTTAGAATGATACTGGATGCAAGCAACGGAATTAGAGTTTTTAAAACTTTAGTTAATAAATACACTCACTTTCTCTTCTTTTTCATCTGTTTCCACAATAGGTCCATTCTCCGCTTCAAACTCTTTTAATACAGCATCAAGGTTGTAACGACGCCTATAGTTCACAAAGAAGCTACGGACATGTGCTTCCGTTTTTGTTCCCAGCACTTCTGCAATGGCTTTAAAGTCTTTACCATATTTACGTACGCCTGCGGAAAAACAAGCATCATTGCAATCAAACCTATTTTTATCACATTCCATTCATGTAATAATTTCAAATTTTAACTTAAAATTGACCATACACATCGATTTTTATTTTATCATAACTTTAAACCTTTTCAGTGTAAAATTAATAAAGTAAACTATTTTAGAACCTGTCAAGAAAATCTACTGGCCTGACTTGACCATACAACACACTTCTTCACTCCTAAGAACATTACCTCACCTTGGACAGCAAGCAATAACTCATCATTAGTCCATCGAGCATTGATGCGTGCATTTGAATCCTGGGGACGAAATTCTTCTATGCCTTCTGCAGTTTTCCTCTTGTAAGAACTCAAGGTTTGCTTGTTGTTTTGAACCTGAAGCACACACCAAGAAAATTTCAGAAGTTATATCCATATTCCAAAAATATTCAAACAAGACAAAGTGAATTGAGTTGCAAGTTTTCATACAAAAGTAGCCACCCCAGAAAAAATTCAAAATTCAACACTCTTTTGCATTTAATTGAATTGATATATTAAAAAAATATTTCAGTACTACATAAGTGCAATGAGAAATTTCAATAAGTACTGGTTTTGTATCTTAGTAAGAGTTTGGGTTATCTGAAGAACAAATTCATTATAAATGGAACATTTTTCTTTTAACAACAACAACAAAATATTCCATTTTAACACCACTGCTCCTTTAATGTTTAATGCTAACACACATTTCATACACATTCAAATTGCTTGAAAGCAAAAGCATAATGCAAGTTGTGGGGACTAGATACCCCATACGTAAGAGCATGAAGCATGTTTTATTCACAAAAATGCAGAGAAATGTACATTATTATACTGTACACTAAAAATCAAGTAAGATGTTCCCCAACATTAACAACAACAATGATAATAATAATAATAATAATAATAATAATGCCTTACTCAAACACCACAAAATCAAAAAACTGAGTCCCTACTGACAAGTTTACAATAGAAAAAAGCCAACATGTCAAAAGCATTTTTTGGGGGGTTCAAGAGAATCCATTCAAGAAATTCCAGTTATAATTCATGAGAAATTTGCAAATATCACAACACACATGCAGAGTTTGTTTTAGCAACAATTCATACTACAATCAGGCAAATCACACTCACTCTACATAACACAAGATGTTAATGTATATAAGTATTGGAAATTTTTTACAGATTGCCATTTCCCACAAGTATAAACAAATCAACCAACACCACTGTAAGTGCCCCTCACAAAGTCACCAAGAAACAGAATCATGGCACCAACCCATATAACAAATGCATAAAATATTTAATAAAATTCAAAAATTGATGAAGGACAAATAGGACAAAAATTTTCAAAAAAACAACAGACCAAGCTAAACAACAATGAAATAATATCAATCTCCTAGCACAACGGTTAAAACACAGCATGAAAGCCAGTATTTAAATATACTCAGAACCAATTGAGAACAACAACAACAAAACAAAAAAAGGTATAGAAAAGATCTTCAACACACAAATCTATCTCAATAAGGTAGAAGGCAAAGACCAAGATCTCACAAAAATACTTTCAATAATCACAACAATAGATAACAGAAATGTTTTATTTACAAAAGAACTTAAAAGCTCCCAATTTAACAATAATAATAATTACCATTATAATGCACATATTTCTCTAAATATTATAGTACATAAAATAAAAATTTTATCAAATGTCATTTAACAATTATTTATCAGGTTGCAGTGTATCAATCATAAAATCTAGAAATCATTGAACAACACACTTTTGTAGCCAACAAGGTTCTTAAAATAAGATTGCTGAATTCTACTGGAACTATGTAGTTCCTTTAAAATAAAAATTTATTAGCATTTTCAAAAAACAGAAAGGTTTTGTTACCTATCATAAATTCATTAGTCAATGATTACACCAGAACCTGATAAGTAATATTCATCACAGAGCAGGATTGCTTTAATCAACAGACATTAATAATCCGTTCATAAGATATATGGTTTCTGGACTAAACTTGAATTCAAAACCAATAGGTATTTAAAAAACATTTTTGCAGACTAAGAAAGTACATAAACCCCCAAAAAATTAACTGTCCACAATGAAACATAATCATTTCAATTTGTCATGCCTATTCAGCAAGCTTGCCACCCGACTCTTCGACTTACAAGACGTTTCAGTGAGACAATCTCACGATCCATTGCTTTAAGCATCTGCTCGCCCTGAGCTCCTGGGGCAGATGCAGTGGTTGTTGAAGCCATTGTCACCAGATCATCGTGATTGATGTACATCCCACGAGGTGGCTTGCGTTTGTGGCGAAGAAGTGTGTGGCAATGGCGATCACGCTTCACGGGTCCCGTTGTGGGACGAACACTGCCCGTACGCCTGTGCAAATTATCGCGATCACCACATTATCACCCAAGCAGTATAAATTGAATTAATTCTTTACTTCCAAGAAAAAGAGACTTTCGACAATGTAAAATAACAAATTACTTACATGATTCTTTTAATTTTATAAAACATTTTAAAACACTAACTTCAGATCAAAAGACAGACACGGACTCTAGCAAATGAGATTTATACAGTTGGATCAAAACTTACTCCTACCAAAGGAAATGCAGGAACCTGCCCAACACATTTAACTTTTACTTTCAATTTACGACACAGTATTTTAAATTATTAATTAATTTCAAACCCCATTTAGACCCATTTAGCTCATACATTTTTAATAAAAAAGGGAAATCAAGTTCATCATGCCAACCGAGTGCCATAAATTAAACAATGAAATGAACTATTCTTTTACCATTTGGAAACCAAAAAGGCAAAAATTCATTTTCAGACATTCCAACACTATGCAAGATGAAATTTCTTGCCTCATAATATTTATTGCAGATCTTATAAGTTAAAGTATAGGAATATTTACAGATTGCTTCCACTCCAACTGCTTTTCACACTGATACATTATTTAAACATACGACAAAATAAAATATAATACAGTGTGAAATATACTAATACGCTGCCAAACACAAAAATATTGACAAGTTATAAAAAATTGTTTACACACCTAAATAAAAAATCAGAAACTAAAATTGAAATTCAAATTTGGCAAATGCTTCTTCAATAATTCCTTCTTTGTATTAAAAAAAGTTGTTTCTTTGATTGGTTAGGTATAATATATCTTGATTTTTAGTCCAGTAGGCACTGAATTATTCCTGAATTTACAAGGAACACTTAAAAGTGCATAAGTAATATAAAAAGTAGAATTTAGAACCTCTAAACAATTCTTTGTGCAACACTATTGAAATAATTTTGCGCAAATGCCAAATTGAGAAAAATCTCAATGGGTTTTGAGAAAAAAGGAAATAAAAACAAAAAGATGTTAAAAAAAGCAAGCATAGGATTAAAAAAAATCAAAATCAAATTGTAAAAAAGAAATGTAAGGAATTGACTGAATAAAAAGAAAATACACAAAAGGATGAAAGAACGGAAAGAGGCACATAAAAAGAAGGAAAGTAAAACAGGTGTGGGGAAAAGAAGCTGAAGTGCTCAAGAATGAACTGTTCACATGGGAAGGGGGGATGGGAAGTAATGTTGTATGGGCAAGAACATGGGTGTAAGTAATTGACTGAATTAAAAGAAATAATAATAATAATAATAAAAAAAAGTTGTAAGGGAAGGCAAGAGAGAAAGTTAAAAAAAACAGGATACAGTAAACACAAACAGCACTGTTGGCAAAAGATGAGGCTGAAAACCCAATTTTTACGCTTTGTTTTGATGAACAATTTGGAAAATTTAGTGAACAAGTGCAGGGGCTAATTCCTGAACCCCAGAACAGAAGACACACTGTGTTTTCACTTTAAGTCCAAAACCATTCATCAAAAGAAGCGAGAAAATCTGGCCAAAAAGCGAACTATTTAGAGGAAAAGAGGAAGGACAGTGTTGTGTGGGTTCATGGGCTTGGGCCTACCTCCAGTGCTGATAGCAGGTGTTGCACATGCTGCCCTTTGGCGTGGCGTGTGTGTGAGTGCACGCCACTCCACAGTTTGCACACGAGCTCTTCCCACCCTCCGCTCCTCCATCTTTCTGCACACACAACAAACCTCCTTTTAGTACAGCTCCCTCCGTCCAACCAACTCACGACTTCAGGAGCTTCAATAATACCAACGCTGCCACAAAAGCACTACCCGACTTAAATCTTCCACTAATGCAAAAAAAATGTGGCTTATCGTGTAATTATTTACATTGACAAATAATATTGAAGAAGATTAATCACAGATGTTCTTGAATAAATGACCAATAATATTTTAGCTTCATTAGCAAGATTTTATACAACAACTTAACCTTCAGTAGGTTCAGGGTAAGTGTACAGTCCTCTTTCAAATTTTGCCAGTCATTACTCGGCGTTTAAATGTTCTAACATTCTGCAGCTTCTATCTGTTATTTGACATACTAATATTCCATGCATGGAAGTACTGTATATGTCAGTTTGAGACAGAATCAAGAGACTCTTAACAATTATTGGATAAGTATTTCCTATAATGTAATTAGTGTTTTATAAAAAAAGTATTTTTTAGCACCATGCTTTTGAAGATTAATTCTGACTTTTATTCTGAGTTTGAGCAAAACGAACCACTCTCCAAAGCACAAATTGGTCAATAGTTGTAAGGGAAAATGAAAGAGTCGGATTGCAGTTTTGTTTGCCTTTTATACTTCTCAAATGTTTATGGGAACTTTCCTGCGCATTTTTATCTAAATACGTAGAAATAAGTTTTTTCATGAGCCACGACCACACAATTTGAAGATTATGACAATCTCCTTTCCTTGTTAAACTTTACAACATTAAAATACTGCAAAAGTCCCAAGAACAAGATCAACATTAACCAAGGAATTCTTATTGTATTATTAGCAAATATTAAATTGTTTACGGTCTAACATGAATAATATTTTTTCACATTTTGCAATACATGGGTTTAAAAAATTTCTGATAAATATATAGTTCAGAATACAGTAGAAAACAACAATAACAAAGCATAATAATAAATATAATAAGACAATAGAGGAACATTAACATTATTGTGCTATACACATTACATAATAATGAAATGATGAAAACGTGATTATTTACATGTTTAACATGCACAAAAAGTTTAATTTTCAAATGAGGACTGCTCTCACCCTCGACCTACGATGTGACTCAAGTAGGCTCAACCTACTGTGGGTTAATCAAATAATTGCTTTCATTGTTAAATTCATGTCTTTTCCTGCCTTTACTTTGTATTTTCAAAGCCTAATATATTTATAAAATCCAGAATGTTAGAAATTACACACATTAGCATTACCTTTCTGAGAGAAAAAGTCACTGCCAGAAGTTTGCCTTCCAACAAATCTAGAAGACTACACGAGATTCACATGTAAGTCAGGAAGATTTCAATCATTCCTTATACAATCCCCAAAAGATAAAATTAATGTTTTCAATATTTCGTAACAAATTCATAATGATTTAATTTTTCGAAATCACCTGTTCTTTTCATATGGAATACACTATACAAAATCTGGGACTGAAATTTAAGACTCCCAAGGACGTAAAAACAAAATGATAAAGACACAAAGAGAACCCTATTAAATCAATTAAAAAATATATCAGTTTCCCGGCAACCTCTATACCAATAAAAAATAACTGTAACCTTTAATACACGATATTTTAAAATGGGATTTTTTTTATTGACCCCTTTTGAAATAATGGTTGGCTACATCAAACCTCTTACATAATCATTTTTTATTTTACAACTATAAATAAATTTTCAGAACAAAAATCACAGATTCTAATAATTACACAAAAGTAAGAATGTGAACGATATTCTATTTGAAAAGAGAAGCAAATTTTTGATTTGCTATTAGATTAAAACATACAAAAGAAACAAAAAATAAATATCAGAAAACAATTATCAGCTTTATAAATAATTTTTGCAAATAAGGAGTCTTTTAGATAATATCGATTATTTGCTAGCGCATACTCAGCTCTCAACCCCCACCCCAGATCATCGTTCCTTTTAAAACATCTTTGATCCATATACCGTGATTTTTACATAGCTGCCTGTGAAGCAAATCAGCTGTTACGGTGTCATTCAATTGGAAGGTTGAACATCACTACAGCGACTTATAAGGTCCTGAATGGATGGCACTGTAGCAACTGATGAAATGTTACAGGCAGCTATGTAAAAATCACAGTAGAGGGATTTGAGACTGTCTGTGTTGGGAAACCCAAAAGTACAAAAAATTTACACTCTTTTTTGCAGGTGTCTGGTGAGTAAGGAACAGAAACAATCTACATGTTCATTTCCCACTTCATGTCTTTTCAAAAATAATTAAAAAAATCAACACAATTAGACTTTCTGCTGACAGACCAGTAGGTGAACTGGGTCTAGTTGGTTTACAAATACATGCACTGTATTTACCTGAATACAAGACCAAACTTTTTACTAAATATCTCATTTAAAAAATACGGGGTCATCTTGTATTCATAGATTAAGCCTAGTTGGTAGGAAATATATTTTTACCCTGCCTTTCCAAACCAGAAGAAACTCAAATGCTGACAAAACACTGCAACAGCAATAAATACCACACAAATCTGTAACACAATGTGTTCGTGGATGTATTGTTGGCATCCACCATGAATTTGCTGGCGATTTAGTCCAAGACTTTTGAATGGAACAGTAAAGAAAGAAAAGTGAGCCAAACAAATGGCATTGCAGGAATGCAATGTGGAAATGAATAAAAAACTTTGCTGAGATTTTGTTACATATGTTTATTGATGAGGCCACACAAACGCCCTGCGAATGTGAATTCGTGTTTTGAAAGTATCGGAAATAAAAAAAAAATAATCTCATTGACAGAAGTATGCATTCTACATACAATTACAAAATGATAAAATATTTTCTGAGCAAATACTTCTCATTCTTGGAAGCCTACTGCATTCTCACGTGTTACCCACAAAACTGAGATGTACAAGTTCACAGTTTTCAATTTGATCACGTAAATATTAAACAATGCAAATCACAAGTATGTTCCGTTAAAAGAATGAATAAAAAAAGGTTTAAGAATTAGAGTCCTTAAACAAGAGCACAACAGGAAGAAAATCTGGTGACATGGAAGGGAATGCACTTACGTGGGATCAGATGAAAGACAAACAGAAATGCTTTGTCCAGACTTTCAGGGGTGCTTAAAAAATTGGAGGACATCACAGTATGAAAGGACTAAAAAGAAAGAAACAAAGATGTATGTGAAGATGCTAGTGAGAGAAAACATGATTAAGATGATTTTAACAAGAAAACAGTGATAGCTCTGGCAACACTAACACTCGCATATGTAAGATAATACATAACAATTTTCTAGTCAATTAGACAATTTGTGATTCTGTTCTGTCTATACGTAGTGAGAATTAGTAAAAATAAATAAATAAATACGAGGCTTCTTTAAAATTACTGGCAGTCTTATATTTGGGTAAATCCGCTATATCATGCAGAGAAAATTGACAATCAAGTAAAATTCATCATTGCTGCTAAATTGCATTGTTGTTTCCCTAACAAAAGATTTTTTAAAAGAATACAATATATTAACCCTTATGTTGGAGAAAAAAAAAGGTGTAGCTGCAGCTTTGTTGTTCTCACAGGAGTAAACTAATAACAACATTGGCACAGGTAGCTAACTAATTTAATGTTGATAGAAGCCCCGTGGTTGGCATGTACAACTATTATACACAAGGAACAAGAACACTGACCTCTAAAGGCAAGTGTGGCAAATTGCAAATAACAGGAAAATTTGCCTATTTTGTGTGTGTTTCATTTTTCTTTTATTAAACTGAAGTTTTCTTTATTTGTTCTATACAGTGAATTCAGTGTTTTGCTTTTCAAAAGCATGAATATCTCATGCCCAGCTCTTGTGAAATAAAAGCACAAAGTGAAAATTATTTTTATCTATATCAAATTAAAACACAATTAGTTCAGGATTTTACAAAATGACCAATGAACACTCACATGATGAAATTATAAATTAAAATTTAGGCAATTAAAAACTTCATATAAAAATATTAAAAAATTAATGAAAAAAAGAAAAAGACTAGTATTATTCAAATTTTGTTTTAATTCCTTTAAACTTTGAAAAAAGCTTAGTAGTTCATATAAATCAATTTTCATTTCATTTGCCAATACACAAATTTGGTTAAAAAGTTTGTTAGTAGTACAACATTATTCGTAAAATTTAACATGGCGAGGTTCATACATTTTTCTGCACGCTGGTTAACATGAACGTACAAGGGCTGTTAAAAAAAAACATGTAGACTGAAGCCATTCAACAAAACGTACTTTATTTATAAGTTAGATGACTGGGTCCCCTTCAAAGTACTCTCCTCCCCAACGCCCCCACTTATTCCAATGGTGTTGGACTTGTTGAAACTGTCCTCGTACGCTTCTTTTGTATTGTTCATCAGCTTCTTCATAGCATTTTCCATAATCTTGGGAATCGTCTCAAATCTTTTTCTTTTTCAATTCTTTTTCCTTCCTCACATCTTTTGAGTTTGGGGAACAAGAGAAAGTCACAAAGAGCAAGATCAGGTGAGTAAGGAGGGTGGGGAAGAATAGTGTTCGAGAGTTTGGCCAAAAACTCACGAGTTCTGAGGGCTGAATGGGCTGGAGCATTGTAATGATGAAAAAAACAGTCGCAACTCCTCCACATTTCTGACCTTCTGCAACGGATGGCTTCCCTCAGACATTTCAGAACTTCAATTAGTAATTTTGGTTCACTATGGAGCACACCCGTCAGTATCACCTTGACCTTGGACCGAACTTCGTAACCTTTTTTGAGTCTGGGACACCCATCCACCTGGATGATTGGATTGTTGTTTCAATGTCATAATTAGGGAACGAATTTTCATGTAAATAAATTTTTACAGGAACTAGATACTTGCATTCTGTAATATTTTATAGAGTTTACAAGACATTATGAATGAATTAGAACCATTATTATTTCACACATTTTAAAATATTTTAGTCTAATTACATATTTTTACTTATTTTATCTGTTACGATATATTTTGTAACTTTTAATATATTTATACGTCGAAATGGAACATTTCAGATGCATGTTTGCAATTTATGTTACAGGAATCATCTTTCTCACTAAGCTTCGGTGCCTATTGGACCTTCTTCACGAATTGTCAAACTTACTCCTCGCCTCTACTTCTTGAAAACCGGGTACTCAGTATCAAGGATGATTGGATGTCTGAAGCAGATGCAATTTCAATCACTTGCTTGCTGATGTTTCATAGATCCCACGTGCAACTCCATCAAAAACTACCAAATATTTTAAAAAATTGTTGTCTTATCACGATGTTGGAGTAGTGAGAGTGGGAGTATGTCCCCTTCAAACTCCTGTGTCCATCACTACGGTATTACTATTGAGATGAGCACCAAGTCCTCTTAAACATTGTGTATACTATGAACATATTTTATATTTTGAAAGAATCTAGTTTACAATTACTTCTGTCTGTAGAGTTGGAACTTTCTTTCAATCTCTCCGAATCCATGTTAAGATGTGATCAGCGATCATCCTCTGCTCAGAAAATGCTTATATAGATTTTAATTTTAAATATTTTTAATAATAAAATTTAACTTTTATTTTACATATTTTCTTTATATAGTTTTTGGAAAATATAAACACATACATATGCACATATTTTACCTTACTTATTACAATAATTTTCGTTCACTAATCATAACCATAAACCCACGATTGATCACCGGTAATGACCCTTGACAAGATGTTTTTATCTCCTGAATGATCAAGCAGTTCCTGACAAAGCTGGACTTGATGGCCTTTTGTTCCTTCGACATCAGGCTTGGCACTAATTATGCAGCAATGCGGGTGCATCTTCAATTTTTCACTCAAAACCTCATGACAAGATCCAACTGATATCCCATACTCTTCAGCAAGCTCCCTAACAGGCAGACATTGATTTGCTCGCACCAGGGTATTGATTTAATCGATGTGCGAATCATCAGTTGATGTGGAAGGATGTCCAGAATGCTCAAAGTCTTCAATGGACTGTCGACCATCGTCAAATTGCCACTTGAAACATGACGTTCGCATCATAGCAACATCACTGTAAGTCGTGTTAAGCACAGCGAAAGCTTCTATCGCAGATTTTCCAAGTTTAACACAAAATTTCACAGCAGTCATCACTGTTTCAGGTCATTAATTTTGAAAACCACCAAACTAAAAAATAGCACTCCACTAAAAACGATGTAGCTAATAAAAAAATGACGATATCAACAATCAAGCAATGGCGATATTATCAGCAGCTCTGTGCAAACCTAGCGACATCAAGCGGATTCCCCTACTATCAACTAGAGCTGCGCAAAAAATAGTCTGCATATTTTTTTAACACACTGTAATGCCATGAACAACAGTTTCTAACCATGCATTCTGACCATTGTGTATATTATCAATGTCTCAAAAGGTGCTTCACCTATTAAACATTCTCTATGGATGTTGCTGTGATTTACTTATACATGACTAGTAATGACAACCAGTGATTGAATTTTTGCATCATTGTACATTTTTGTTTAGAAATTCAATCTTAGATTGTCATTTATACTCTCCTACAGTTTTATTCAAACAACTACACTCACTTCTTGTTCAGAGACAATAATCTACATTAATAATTTCCAATGTGCATAGAAATGGAAAGAAAATTATTCAGCCTTCGACCTTGTGGGGGGCATCTAAGAGGATTGTTAAGTACCTAGGAATTGAGGAAAAATTCTAAAACAACTGAAACAGTATTGCAACTGGAAAAGGTAAATATCTGGTTGTACTCAGTGTGTCGCTGTTTACAACTGAAATGAAATGTCAGCAAAGGTCCAAGGAAGATGCTGCCCACCATTAAATATTTGCTGTTTGTATGTTGCATTAAGGATCAGCAACTTTTTTGATATTCTTGGAAGAAAAAGCACTGTTAATCTGTATGTTCACCAGTCTATATTATTGCAGTATTCATGAAGACTCTTTTGACAAAATATTTCACTGTGTTGTTGCTGTTGCTGTTAAGCAGAGCACATGCAAGGTTTTAGAAAGCCATTGTGTGAGGTTTTGTTCAGCAGCATTTTGGCTACTGCGGGCCATTAGTAATAGCTTATTAAAACGTTTAAAATGTCATTTTCTTGCACTTCTCAAAATAAGTTGGAAATAATTACGTAACTGAATAAACATACTATCATTGCAATGCAATTCACTCCATTATGTTCTGAGAATCCTTAATTTGGGATTAGTTGCATCAGTTAGGCAGAGCCTCTGTGTTTCTTAATGTTATGAAATATCTCCTGGATAAAAATTCTGTTCTACATCGGTAAAGAACATTGGGATACTTTGCAAGTCAATTTGTTTGTGATGCTCACGAATTTTGTGTGAAAATATTTTATGGCTGAAGTCCGAATCAGGCTCATTCTCAAATTAGCTAGTAAAGATTTCATTTTCCAATATGGGTCAATAAAGTCCAAATTAGGAACAGCTTCTAAGCACACTTCTCAAGGTAGCACCAAACCTAACCTCAATTAATACAGTAGTTGACCTACTATGAACTTCCAAGTTGTTGGAGAGTTTCCGGCCTTTACAATTTACATATTCAACATTGAATCAGTGCAACACATATTTTCAATATATTTGTAAACTACTTTTGTACACTTAAGACGCCTCTAAGACTATCACTTTACTTCAGCCAGAACCCTCTGGCTAATGCCAAGTGCAGTCCGCAATGATCCAATAATTATCCTTCATACAGCTTTATCCACACAATCTGGCTAATGTGCAAATTAACCACCTACTTCTAAAATTAGCCATAATTTGGACTTTTTAACTTACAGTTACAAAAGTTTCATTACAAATCTATCATCATTTATCTTTTTTTTAACGAAATAATTGTTTTTAATTCTTAGCAACACAAACCTAAAAAAACAATCTACGCATTTTAAGCTTAAGCATTAGAATGTTGTACCAAATCTTTTCAGAAAAAAATCAATAATTATGTGCAGACTTGACAAAACATTAACAAATATTACGTTAATTATATACACTACAATATCCAAAAGTTCAGTTTAAAAAAAAAATTTAATTAAAAAAAAAACAAACAACTGATATAACTTCCAAGGCAATATCACTTGCATCAATTAATGAGAAGCAAATTAAATTGTGCTCTCTAGAACAAGTGCCTCAAACAATATTTCTAAAAGCTTACGCACTAGGTAGACAAATTCTACTAATTTATTTCTCCTGTGGTACATATACTTTGAAGCAAATTTAAAATAAAGAAGGTTCTACACTACATTCATTTCACGAATGAATTTCTCTTTGAAAATGATTAGTTTGTTGTTAAAGCAAAAATATCTTAAATACATTTTTTCCCATTTAAGTGTACTTGTAGTTAAGCTGTACAAGAATTAGATTACAAAAAATTGTTGGGCTAAATATCGATATGTCTGAAAATGTCAAAGCAAAAACTAGGCCAGAGTAACAGTCCACTATATGCACAAACAAGGTGAAGTGCAAGTTGCAGATGTAAGACAATGTGCACTATATTTTAAATAGAATCAAACCATAGACTCAATTTCCTCCCTCACAACAAACAGAACTTCTCTAAATGAAAGAAAAGCACTAACCTCCACAAAATGAAGAAAAAATACAATAATCGTACCCTTGCGAAACTTGAACAAAATTGAATTCTTAATGGCTCTGATAGTAAACAAAAGACCAAAATCAAAACTCCTGAAGTCCAGAAAAAGAAAATTTTAAGCAACAATTTTATGTGCCAATACGAGAGAAGAATCAAGAAAACAAACAAATCTGTAATGAAAAAAACTCAACAATAATACATTCAACCCATGGTATTTTTCCACCTCTTTTCCACCTCCAACAAAAAAATTTGTGAAACTTTATAAAGACATGAAAATATGTAGTGAAAGTAGGATGCATTACCACTCCATTCACATTAAGGAAATACTTGTTAAGTACTAGTGCTGTGACAAACATTGCCAAAAATACTGTAAATACAGTACTACAAGACTTCAAAGACTAGAAGCCGAAACATGTTAATTGTTGCCATTGTACTATTAATAGAGTAAATAACTTTTTACCAATTTCTTTTGGTAATCTTTTCAAAGGTAAAATAGTAACTTCAAAGTCTGGATTATGTGTGGTCATTAATAATAATTTAAAAGAAGTAACTTTTATTACCAATTTTATGATACAGTGAAACCCCTATTTTACGCCACTCCAGGGACTGGTAAAAAAAAGTGTAAAATTGACGAAAATGTAAAATCGAGAAAATTATTTTTTTTTGCACAGATTTTGTACTAAAACTCATAATTCCAAAAATAATAAATAATACATTAAAAGTTCAATTGAAAATAAATGAATAGAAACTAGTGGTGCTCAAATAGCCTGTATTTTCACACAAAATTATGCGAAAAGTACTCAAATTTTCAAAAAATTGTTCTCACCTTATTTCAAATTCTATTTTTAAGGAACAGATTTGACTAGGAGAAAAAATCTCTATCTTTATAATTGTAGTTGTAGGAAGATGCTTAAAAAAGTTTGAACTTTTCGTTTTTGAAAAATCAGAGTTTTCAACAAAAATGAGGCCTACACCATTCTCTTTAACATCCTTCACACTATCCAACAACAAAATTTAATAAAAAACAATCAAGCAATTTTTTAAATATTTTTTTATAGGAAACATAAATATTACTTATATGGATGTTTTTCCAGGACAACTCATTTAGGACATAAATTTCGAGAAAACGTAAAATCAGGGATCATAAAATCGAAGTTTCACTGTAGTAAGGAATTATAGTACATAATAAATTTGACAGATATTTCCTTGACTCGTGGTAACTCCCTTCATGACAGGCTTCTATGGTATAGGCCAATGGAGCTTTGGCTGTCCAGAAGGTGCTGAATAAGGGACAATTGCAAAGGCTGCAGCATCTCCTGATCAACCACAACTCATCATCTACTGGATGAATCAATAACAATTTATTATTGTGGAAAGATTCACAACCACCTTAGAATCAGAGTTCAGAATCATGTAATTCACGCTTTTGCATGGATTCACTAGTTTGGTTCTTATTTTTATTCACAATGATGTAGCATACAGTAAAACCATTTCAGAATGGATATTCTCTCTATCACACAGGGCAGTGGCTGTGACATATGGCTATGATATATGTTATATTTTAATAAGTTAGGTTGGTAATACTTTAATAATTTTGTACTGTGTATAGAATTTATATACGTGCATGCTTATGTTTCAATCCCTATTAACAGTGTTGTTGATTTTGGTTTGTGTAGTCCCAGGATAAAATTACATATTTTGTATGTTGAATTCTTTGATTTCAAGTCATAAATGACCAAACCCCAAGATCCTGAACTCTGTAACAGATTTAAGTGAACAGAATTTTGATTTTGATTCCTCCATTTTAAAACTCAAACTCCTGCAGAAATGCACAAACACACTGTAGCTACTTTCTCAGTGGTTGGCTCTTATTCGGTTACATTCACTAATACTGAATTTTTTTAAAGAATAGCCAACTTCCAAGGTAAATTTTTAAAGCATGATATGATACCTGACAAGAACAGCTAATGTCTAGGAGATCTTCCCAATAAAACCACAACATTCACCATACAAGATGTTTATTTTTATGACATGTATAACAATTTCTTCCAAACCTCTGAGAATTCAATGTTGAACAAGTAACTATTACCAAAAGTTTACTGTAAATATTAATGATTAAACTAATCATGCAACTTACAATGGTGTGATTGCTTCAAAAAATACACTAGCATACATCCCATCACCTCAAATCAATCTTCCATCGAAAATAAAATGACATGCAAAAAACACATGCAGCCAGAGGACATTCCATAGTACAAATACACTCCAGAAAAATACAATGTTCCAAATTTCTCACTTCATCAAAATGGATAAATAAATCAAATAAAAAAACAAAAAAAAAAACAAAAAACAATAATTTATATACCCACCAGACCATCTACCCGATGTAAAAATGCATCCTTCCACAACTTGTTGCCCTCTAATTACCTATATTTTACAACTATTTCAGATCAATGCGTTTAATTAGCCCATGACAGTAATCCCTCGAAATAGCACAAACTTACTTAACACGAAATTCATCATAACACGAAACAAATTTGGTTCACGTTATTAATTTTAAAATCGTCATGAAGTCATTACAGAACATTAATTTATGTAACACACTGATTATTTCAGTCCCTTGGAATTTTTGTTATCAAGAGTATATTGTATCTTTTCACGGACAGTATTTCTAATGAAATGGATTTTTATTATTTTAAGTATATTTTTAGTTGATAGAGAGATAGAATTTTCTGAAAATTAAATAAACAATGCTGAAGTGTCTGAGACCACAATTAATGATAGAGACTTGGAATATATATGGCTGTAGTAAAATATAAAAACACTCAGCCATCTCATCTAGCATAACAACTGCAATTTGCCTTCCAATTCTCTTAGTTTACGGCTAAAATAAATAAAATAAAATAAAATAATGAGATTGACATTCATTAATTGACAACAGAATCCAATTGGATATGTGAAGCGATCATTTGAACACAGTAATCAATAGTATTAATAAATGCCAATGTCTTTTTCATTTTAACTGGACAACTCAAAAAGTGATTTCCTTCTAAGGGTGGTTGGAAAATTTGTATTTATGAGAACAATACTCAAATAATTTCCGAGATCTAAGACACAATGTTTTAAAAATAATGAAGGGAAGAGGTTTCCCCCAATATGGATCACTTCAGTAGAAGTAATTCATCCTGACTGTAATACATCATCATTACTTTAAAATAGAAAAATATATTTTTTAAAAAAAGAAAACTTTTTAAAATTTGTTTTTGAAAAATTATTTTTTACATTCATTTATATTTACATTCATATTGAGAAACCATTTGCAAGGCAAACAGCAATGAGTAAGAAAACACGAGACGAAATTTTCATTTCAAAAGCAAATTAAGCAATTATATTATTATATTTCATATCTCTTTCAGAAATTTATGGCTAAGAAATTGAATCACTTTGAATACTGATACCGGTATCTATTTTACTATTCCATTGAAAAACATGTCCTTGTGTGGCGAAAGAAAGGTATCCTACATCATGTTACAATATAGACTCACTACAATACAGAGCATACAAGCAGCATAGTAAAAGGGCTTTCACAGCACACAAATGCTCAGCGATACGCAAAGCTGAACTAAAATACTTCTGACCATGTTACTTACTTGAGCTGCCCCCTCTTCATTGTTCTGGGCTGGCCTCGGGGGAGATCCACTTTTGCGCCGAATGCCTCGATGGATGGTCCATTTCTGCAACGGAAACAACCATGCACTAGATACAAAGAGCATCAAAATATCAAACGTACATATTTTAAAATCAACATGAAGTCACTAAAGAACACCAGAAAACCCTTAAGCCCCGTAATCATGTCCTTTAATTAAATACTGTTTATTTGTTATTATACAGGCAAATTAATTTATAATACATAATTATAATAGTAATTGATAATGATTCTTACTTATTAAAAATAACTAAGTATTTTTGTTTTCATTTTATATCAGATTAAAAAAATGTGACCTACAATTAAAAATTTATGCTTTACTGAATTATTCAAGACTACAACAAGAAAATTACGAACTAAGAAGATATATTACATCAAAGATTAATTTCTGAAATTAATTACATCTAAAATTATTTCTTCAAAAGAACAACTTCAACACTGATATTTCTAGAGGAAAAGACAGAACTGTTGACTTCTGAGATTTTCATTGAAGTGATTTTAGCATATCTGTCAATTTTGCTTCTATGATATGGATGTGCAGATAATATTATGTGTCAATTTCACAGAGAAAGAGGGAGGGTGAGAGAGGGTGGGGGAGAACAGAAGGAGAAAAACAGAGAAAACTGAAGATTGATGGGTAAAGAGAATACATTAGCATCTAACCACTGATAAAAAAAATATTGCTTTAAATTTTCTATTGTTTTATTTTTAATTATTATTTTTTTCCTAATTTCATTCCATATTTAAAGCGACAAAGTGGATTTGTCTTAATCAGCACCAAAATATATGTTATTAAGGTGTAAGATACTGTTTAGGAATCACTTAGGAACAACAAATTTATTTTAATATTTGTGTAAAAACGTATAAGCTGGTTTATTAAAATTTTAATTTGGATATTTTGGGTCAACTTAAAGGGTGGACTGTACCATACAAATCCCATTTTGTAAAAAATGCCATTTCCAATACCTTTTCATCAGAGTCGGAGTCAGTGTTGGAGCCTAATTCTGAACCACCTTCACTTCCCTCTTCTCGATGGATTGCAAGCTTTCGCGCTTGCCTGTCCATTAAGCTGGTGCGACTTCTTGTTTTCTTCCATGAATAGTAGTATTTTACAAGGCTGGCAATTGACTTGTCTGGTAGCTGCACACATACACATACATACATTTACAATTTGATTAATTGGCCATATGAATATAAAAAGAATTTTTTTTTTATATCTCTGATATACTTGGGTTGTCTTAACATGGTGTCTCAAGGTCACATGCAAAGGAGAGAGAGAGGAGAGAGAGGGAGAGAGGAGGAGAGAGAGAGGAGAGAGGAGAGGGAGAGAGAGGAGAGAGAGGAGAGAGAGGAGAGAGAGGAGAGAGAGGAGAGAGAGAGAGGAGAGAGAGAGAGGAGAGAGGAGAGAGAGGAGAGAGAGGAGAGAGAGGAGAGAGAGGAGAGAGAGGAGAGAGAGGAGAGAGAGGAGAGAGAGGAGAGAGAGGAGAGAGAGAGGAGAGAGAGAGAGAGAGAGAGAGAGAGAGAGAGAGAGAGAGAGAGAGAGAGAGAGAGAGAGAGAGATAGGGAATGTAGACTCCAATGGGGAACTGCAACTTCACTACAGCTCTGATTTTTTGCAGCTCCCTATTGGTGTCTGCCTTCCCTCTCCCTCCTTCACGCGTGACCTTGAGGTGCTACGTTAAGAAAACCCAAGCATAGGTGTGTTGTCTGAAAATATTTCCTTTTCAGTATTTTTCATTACAATTTTATTCTTACTGTAGGGAAACTTCTATTAAATAAACCCCTTTCTAATAGATAGCTCTTCAGGGAGACCACTCGCCTTTAACAAAACAATACACAGAAAAGTTAGAGTAGATTTTCCCTTTCACAGACCACCTACGATATTTCTTGCAGGGTATTTCTGTGAAAGGGAATAATTTCTTCTTCTGTCAAAGATTCTCTAAAGTGAAAACAATTAAGTCTCCCAACTCACTGCATAGAATAATTGTTTCTTCCTATTTCCCACTTACTTGTGGGAGAAAAATACTTTTGAAAAAAATATTTGCTGCAGGTAGAAAACTTATAAGCAGATTCTCTTAAAATGTAATTGAAATTTGAAGATTTTAAAATTTAAAATTTGAAGTAAAGCATAATTGATATTCTCCAAGCTTATCAAAGCAAATTTTCACTCTAAAAACCAGAAGACGGTCTATCTCAAAATTTTCTAGAACACTTTTCAATGAAAACCTTACCATACAATAATGTACCAAAGTAATCCCTAGCTAGCATTTTAAATAAAAATGAAATTTTATAATAATTTTTACAAGGTAAAAAGCTAATTGTACATTATTATGTATTTTGGGTTTAACCGTTTGCCCTCGTATGGCGTGTCTGATGTCATATCTTGATTTGATTTTTCAGCTCATGTGCCTGTACCAAGTGTGTTGACCTACAGGTCAAAGGGCATCTATGAGATGACATAAGAAAATGGCGCGTTGACTCAGAGGGTTTGCGCGCTTTGCACTTCTGTCAGCTCGGCTATTGTTTTGCGGTCACATGAGCGGACGCTGGACATTTCATTCAACTGGCATTATATTTTAAACAGTATTGAAAACGTTCGTTATTATTTTTGCTATAACTTCACAATGCATTAAATATTTGAATAATAATAATAATAATAATAATAATAATAATAATAATAATAATAAAAAACTTTTTTTTTTAATTTTGAAAATCACTTTCTAAATTGCCCTACTTTAGTAGTTCAAAGTTATTGATTGAATAATTTCGCAAATTAACAACCCATTGTAATGCAAGAAAACAATTGTTTTAATTTTAACTTAAAGAATAATGTTTACAGAAATCATTTTTACATTTTCTGTATATCTACATCTTTCAAACCATCTATTTTGCACTTAGTTGCAGACCCTAACAGTAGTACCACACTGTAGTGACAACCAAGAAACACTCTCTAAGAGAATGACAAGAATGAGTGTGGAAAACCATTTTCGATCAAATGGCAACCATATGCGTTTCAAAAGAATGCGAATCATATGCGTTTCAAAATTTAAGTAGTATATGACTTAGTGTAGGGATCACAGAATTTTGAAAATGTGCACACAATTCACTTTTCCCCATAGCACGTCATACGCAGTTTTTAACTGTTTTTTTGACGTAAAATAAATTTAAAAAAAAAATAAAATAAAAAAGACCCAACAATTTTCAATTCTCGACACTGTCTCATTGTTGGATGGAGATCTTATCTAGAAATATGAACGAAAAGCAGCAGTCGTCTCTTAGATGCCCTCCGATTGGATCAGGGAATTGTTATCTCTGCGGATGTCAACGAAACAAGAGCACTTGACAATACTGCAAAAATTGTGTTCAGTGGGTGTTCCATATTCAGAATAGAGGCTCCAGATGTTTATCAATTTTGTCAAACTGTCTCATTTAATAAACGTAATGCAAACTATAACAAATGCACAATACAAAGAACAAATTTCAAAAACAAATATCTGCTGGCATATGTTTTATTATATTTGTTTAAAGGCGTAATACATGCATTTTTGTGTAGCATTTTACAGAATTCGTAGTAAGTCAACGTTCTAATAAATTATTTAATATTTTATAATATTATATAATTCAATGTTTTAGATATCATTACTCGTCCATATTTGAACTAAAATACGATTTGTTTGTAAAATATTATTAATAAGATTTCTTAAAAACGGATTACAATTGTAATTACACGCGACCACTACAGTCGAAGGCCGGAGCCCGGCCATGAAATTAGCCACGCGCAGCCAATTCGCCTTAAAAATCCGACGTCGTAAGCACCATGAAAGCCATAGGCGAGACATTGCGTCGCCTATTCGGCTTCAGCCAATGAGCTTCAGGCACCAGTTTGCGCCACAATATTAGTGGGAATTTTAAATGCAGACAGATACCAAAATAATCACCATTGAAACAGATATATGAAGCATTTTTTTTTCATATTGCATCATTAGTTTAACTACACCATCATCGTGTTATTTTTGGTAGTCACTGTTGAAAATTATCACTTCATGTCGCTTTCAGAATGTTTAACAATGCTTTTCGCTCTCCACGCAACATAGCTGCCAGCATCTGGACTGGCTTTTAAAACGAAGTGCCTATGTTATTAATAACGCGGTTGATGTATCTGGTGCAAAAATTGGTGTGCACCAATTTTTGCCTACCAAAAATTGGTGGGCACCTCACCTATGTCCTTGCATTATAATAATTACCACCTCCATTCCGCCCATTTTGTCGTTCGCCATTTTCTCGCTGAAGCGAGCCCATTTCTTAACATTCGTTACGATAAGAGAGAAAAGTATGTCAATACAATGTTGCACTTCTGAAGATTATGTGGCATTTTGTAGATTTCTTCCCGTAGTATGTCACACAATTCTTCAATTTTGCGCGAAATGAAATATTTCGAAGTTTTTGCGCGAAGATAGGCTCTGCTTATATACTTCGATTACAACATCGAGTCCGTTGACACTTCCCGTTGAACGTCACTTCTGACGAAGTTTCAACGGACTTAATGTTTTAATAGAAGTACAGAAGCAGAGCTTGAGTTGATGTTAGCAAACAATTGAGCATCGCTCATATCCAGATCCGCGTTAGTATCTGCACATAGTAAGTTACACCGTTCTTAGTACATGACAAGGACCTCGGCAGAAGTGCTACGTGCGCGCTGCAGAATCCTTTGTGGGCAATCTATTATCCGCGCAAGTTTTCTTTTCACAATTCACTTTTCCCCATAGCACGTCATACGCAGTTTTTAACTGTTTTTTTGACGTAAAATAAATAAATAAATAAATAAACCTTTTCTTGAGCCCTCGCTTCGCTTGTTGGGCTAGGAGTGGAGAGTTGGGTTATTTTGACAAGGAATTTTATATCAAATTTGTAGCTCCTTTTTCGATGCAAAATAGTTTCTATTATAAGGGATCGAACATTTCTGGTTATCAGATTTAGTCCACAATGCTCGTTGCTCTTGATTTCTCTCGTTGCTGTCATTTACTCTTGATTCCACAATATTGGCAAAGGAGTGGGGGTTCCGGGGCTGAAGAAAACGTGCGCGTATAAATACAGCGAATACGTTTTCACTCCTTTACTTTTGATATTTTTCTGTCAGATTACTACACTGTTTGGATATTTTTTAATGACGTAGAATGTTGATGTTTGGCGTCATAAATGCGAGGAACATGCGCTCAGGTAATACGACGCTCTACCCCCTCATTTACTTATTCCGAGTTTGTGGCAACTAGGAAGATTCACTGGAATCTCAGCTGTTATTTCGTGCGTGTCACTATACTTTGTTGTTCTTTTTAAAATGGCGCGCAAGGGCCTTGCCTTCACGATGGAATACGGCACGGCTTTTCGCGTCTTTCTCGATCGTGCCGCTTGATCCGCAGCTTTGCCCGATACGTTCGCGATCATGCGACATCTAGCGGCACGACCGAGAAAGACGCAAAAAGCTGTGCCGTATTCCATCACGATAATAATTCCTCCCGCGCGCAACGTTATAAAAACCGAATTATATGAAACCATTGTCGGCGTCATCACGAGTGTGTGACATGCCCAGCACACAGATGAACGGTACAACGCACGAGAATTCGGTAAATCGAGTTTAGGGTGGCACAGTTCCTTTGATTCACTGATTCGGTTCATTAGAAGAGAATCGGCTCCATGAACTGAATCCTTGTTTATACGTAGTAGTCGCGTGGAGTTAAGTTCATGATAAAGCAATAAATATAATTATTTAAAAATAAAGGTTGATCGGGAGAATAGCTACCCCCTGCTCCAAAGCTCCCTGTACGTATAACTCTCCGAAGCAACGTACTTTCATTAAGTGAACTGATTATTCGTTATTTTCACGCTACAAAATTTAATTTTGTAACCTACACAATTCTTTAACCAACGCATTTTTTTCACCAAGTGGTCCGCGACGTACTACCGCACGTCGCTACCCGACGGATCCAACGTGCTACGTTCGCGAGGGCCTTCCGGCCCTCGCTCTCGAGACCTGGTTCGCGCCTCCGCTGTCGCTCCGGCGCTCACGCTGTTCTATATACCTCCCTCACTTTTAAGAGAATTTATTTTAAAGGGAACACTCACTTTTAAGAAAATTCATACCTTCCATCTCAGTAGACACACAAACCTATTTGAAGAAGACTTGAAATGCGAAAATACACACAATTCCACGCCAACAAATTATCACGTAACTTCTCACTTAACATTGAATATAAATCATTCAGTTGTTATAGTGAATTGCGCAACTATAAACATAGAAATCTCGAGAAATAATGAATCAAAAGGAACCAAAGGAACCGTGCCACCCTAAATCCGGGATCAACCGAGAATTCTACACGGCTGTTACTTACCATCTGTCGTATCCGATGGAAGCTCTTGCCATGGAACTGGAAGGCCTGTTCGAAAAGCACTTTGTCTTCCACAGTCCACTCGTCTGGGAAGGGGGTAAAGTTTGCCAGATCAAGAATTGCCCTTTCCAGGTCGTGTTTGTGCCAGAAAAGCATGCCAAGGGCTTGTTCCCCATTGTAACCATATTTCTCCTTTGCTAGGGAAATGTACTCGTCCACTGTGCACAGAAAGCCATCAACTGTTATAGAAGGCTGCACACACGCATACTGAGAAAAGACACTTTGTCTAGTGGATCAATTATGGTAGACATTACATAAAAAAATTACATTTTAATTCACACTTCTAACAAAGAACACTATGAACAAATATATTACTATCCTACAGAAAATTATTTCATTACAATAATTCAGAAACACCCAAGATTCTACACAAATTATATTATCAACAACACCTTCATTTCATCCAGGCTTCAAAATCAGTAGGACTTCCATCAAGTTCAGTTTTAATCAATTTAATATGGTAACAGGAACATCCCAAAATTGTTACTTCTATTGGAAAAATAGAAAACCAATGTTTCTGCTTTATTTTTCAACTAAATTCATCTCTTCTACAACTAATTCTCATTTAAATCAAGGGAATCAGAAAGAAAAATGCTCATTATTAAACACAGACAAATATTCTGAATTCTTGATTGCACCAACATTAATGCTGCTTCTTACAGCAAAATAATGATTGATAATAATAATAATAATAATAATAATAATAATAATAATAACCCACAAGAAGGGGTTTGAGAAATTGGATTCAATACTTTAGAAATTTTTCACAAACCCTCTTAAAACTATTCACAACTACTTATAAAGTAGCCTTTTAGCAATGGAATATCATGTAACTTTGTTTTTAAAATAACATAATCGAAAGACTTCTTTAGAGAAAAAACATGTGGAATACCATTATCCTGCTCTGAGGGGGAGATTTTTCAATCTTACTTTTTTAAAAAAAAAAAAAAAAAAAAAATAATGATTTAAATCTTTATTATTTGTAATATTTTAAAGTATATTTGTATTTTAAATATTTGGAACATAAAAATTAATCAGATAAAGAGACTTGAATTAATTACAAAGTTGATATAAAGAATATATTACATTTCTTGTAAGCTTTTTCACGTAATTGAACGATTTTGAAATAATTAAATACACTATAATATACAATTAACGAAGTTGTGAAACGAAGAACAATGAACAATTTGTAGTAGAGTTGTATACTAACAGAATTAGATCATTGATTAGTTTTTATCCAGAATTTAAATGTCTGTTGATAAAACCTGATTTAGCAGGAATACCACCCTAACACCCAGTCTAGTTTTGAGAAATGTGTTCAAAGTGTCAACGATGTCCATAATTCTAGGTTTGTATTAAAATGTTTACCAAAGACATTTGAAGTACATCTTAATGATGAAGTTATTATTACAAATTTTATTAATACCCATTTAAAGAACAAAATTAATATTGTTAAAAGTAATGAAAATAGGAGCTAATCTTACTAGATTTAATAATATTAACCTTTTTCTTTATGTGTGTATTGACGAAATTCCATTTCAAGTGGGAAGCATACTTTCCACTGACCATTTAAAGATAAATGGGAAAGTGCGCAAGTAACAACCATTATACCCCATATTTTTCGATAATAGGACAAAAATTAAGTAAAATTTAATATTTCAAAAACTGTCTAACATTGTTATAGGTTTTTCGATGAATTCCGTTATTTTTAACAATCATGCTAATAGATGGTGCCACAAGCTTATTCAGGAATGTGGACGCAAGAGAAGTGCTTCAAGAGCATGAATCTATAACTTAAATTTAAAGATTTTGTGGGTTAAGGATGTATTGCACTGGACCCCTCAAATATATGGTAACATTATTTTTTTAAAATAAAATTAGAATAATTTAATGGTAAATTAAAAAACTGATGTTTTAACAAACTTTTTTCTACTTTTAAAGTAATTAACGATAAGTAAATCACTTAACGATTTTGGTTTAAAGTAAAAGCATTTAATACAATTTTTGATGATGAAAAAAATACCTGATTTTTTAAAAATATCATTTTTTCCAGCCAGTCATATAACCAAAGTATAATCATCACTCGTATAACATATAACCAAAGTCTAGTAAATTAATTTCAAATTAATTCCTTAGTTTTGATATTTTAATTAAACTTAGGCCAAGGCACTGAACAGTTTCTAACAATGTAGTGCCAGTTTCAGTTTTGGTAAATAAAACATTTCGAATTTGATTCTGAACCTCTGACCGAAGGGATAAAAGGCACTGACTGACTGGCGTGACAAGTTGACAAAAATAAAACTGAATGAAGAATTACTCCTATAATATACATAACCATTGAAATTGCGTTGCATCGATGCAATAAATTCATTAACTAATTAAAAAAAACACTCTTCCTAACAGATTTCCTATACTTTTATTACAACACTTTCTTATTGTTTTTCTTTATTCCCTTTGAACTAAGTATCGCCAAATTAGGCAATTATTCATTCAATTTCTATAAGAAATCTTAGGCCTACATTTGAAGAGTCACAAAGCAAATCATCTTTCCTGTTTGAGGCACAAAAGACAAAAAGCAACCAAAGGCAATATCTTATCTTCAATACACAGACATCTGTTGTTTTCACTACAAGTCACTTCCTGAAATGTGAACCCAGCATACCAATTTGTATGAAATTATGAACGTATTTTAAAAGGAAAATGTTTCATTTGGTTGCAGTTCCAGCAATATATTTAATGCAAAGAATGCATTTTTGTTTTCAAGCTTTAACTTTTGTTGACCTATGATTTGCAGCTGTAAAACATTTCTTTCCACAGTACAGAAAATACAGCCCAAAATTTGCAACCAAGTACATTCCAGAATGAATTTTGTAGACTGAAATAAGAACACTCACATTTGTAGTCTGGAATTTCTGCTGTAGGAGACCAAACAAGTAATGCTCGCTCTGCACATTGTTCAGGGCGTCTATCTGCAAAAACAAAAAACAAATAATCCTGTTATGTAAAAAGATGTTTCACATATGCCTGAGGAAATGGGTCCTTAAAAAAATTTCTGGGAAATGTTGAAATACACATATGACACACACTTCTGATTATGTATTATTGTTGAATTATAATTTATGCATTTTATTTCTTACATTCTTCATTTCCATGATCTGTTTGCAATTTGTATATATTTTATTTTTTAACACAAGAGAATTCATTTGAAAGCTATTGCAATTTTAAAACTTAATGTTTACATGTATTTCCACAACAAGCAATTTGGAAAAATTAAAACGAATTATTTGATATGCTTTCAATTTTGACAAGACATATTTTCATGTTTCTGATAATTTGTAGCAAAATTCTCACAATTGGTGAATTCTAATAAATGGAAGCATTTAAGCGTGGAAACAAAAAATTGACTGTAAGAAAAATAATCATGATGAAAGTTTTTATATTCTCATATGAATTTTTTGCTCTATTTTACTAAATTAAAAACACAAACACAGTTTTGAGTATTAATCCTGCTGTTTAAATGAAGAAATTACGTATTTTTAACTATTTGTAAATTTGGCTGGGCAGTGCTCTCAGATTGCTATACACATACATACAATATACATTGCTCATGACCAATGATAATAGGGTTGATAAAAATGTACAGGTCACTATTGATGTCTTGAACTACAGAATATGAGACCTAGCACTTGTTCTAATTTGTACAGTAGATGTGATGGTTTGTACCTCCTGATATTCCTATTCTGTTTTTCTTTCGCCTTCTGATTTCTTTTTGTCCTGAGGGTTTGTATTATAATGCTAGGTTTGGAAAGTCTTTCATTCTTCATTCTCTCAATTAATTCTACCCATTTCTCCCAAATCTTAATTCTACAATATTTTTTGTTTTAAGTCTTTCTTGTCTGTGTTCCTTTGTCAATCCACTCGTGTTATTCATGTAATGTAAATATGATTTAATTATTTTATTCTAAGATAGGTACCTGGCAAACTTTCTTCTTTCTTGTAATAAAATACATTTCAACTTTCTTTTCTGGTGAAATTATTATTAATTGAAGACAAATACAAAAAATCTGACCTCTTATTGAATACACTCACTTCAAATTCATTATATGTAAATTACAGAGATTTAAAATACATTTTTATTTGAATTTTAGTGAAGATTCTATTATTGTAGTGTATTACTTGCAAAGTCCAGTGTATCTTTTCAATTTAGAAAAATAATTAGTAAACTTTCCAGGTGAATAAAGAAAGGCAGATCATCAGAATGCACTACTGAGAAAAAAATTTCACTAAATGGTCCCTGAAACCCGGATTAAGGCATGGAGCTATATGTATATACACCAAATGTGCGAGCCTCAAAACAATAAAACATATATTTACAATCCTAAATTTATCACATTCATTTACGTTCTTAATTAATGGGGAATATATTTTGTAAATAAATAAATATTGAGAGTAGAACATAAAGAAGACAAAAATTCTTCATACACCAATTTTGACTATAATAGTATAACTACAAAATTTCTGATTTATGCAGTGACCAACTTTGACATACCAATAAACATTAATATAGTTTTGTAACTTACATGGCTTAACTTACCAATTCAAATTATTTTGTTGCAATTGAAACTATTTTTCAGTCTCATTTCCAATAATTAACAAACTGATTAATTATTAACTCTGCAGTATTACACTTAAAAACTTATGAAGTTTATGTACTGCTATTTTTTTTTTATTATTATTATTATTTAAAATTAACATTTATTATTATTATTCATATGATGAATAAAATAAATACATACATATACAATAATCAATATACGAATTATATATCTGAATTATAGTGTATTATATTATATTGGTGTATAAAAGTACCTAAAGAACCTCCCAAGGCAATGAAGCCTGTGTGCAAATTAAAAAAACAAGAACTGCTATACATTTTACCATTCTTCCTTATGCTCAACAGTTGGGATTCAACAAAGGCAGGCTTTACCATTGTGCCCCTTAGCATATAAAGCACACCGCCACATTTTACAGCCGTTGTCACATGTATGCTGCATGATCTTTCTTGGGCAATATAATGTAAATATTAGATTTCAGTCCAAAACTTCAGAATTTTTCAGTTTGATACATACAGCATCTGGATACTTTAAACGAGGTAAAATTTCAATGTTGGGCATCATAAATGCATAACAAAAGCACCCAGCTAATAAGTCCCTTTGATTTATTAATTTAGAGTTTATGGCAACAAGAGAAGATTATGTCACTGGAAAAGTTGCTGCCACTGCACAACACAAAGAAACCCCTATCGGCGTCATCACATGTCTTTCAAATGACACAGCAAAGAAGTTTGGTATAACAAACAAATGCACAATTCTGCAGTTCACCTCTTTCTTACTAACAAAATCTATTTTCCCAATCTTACTGATATCTTGCTGTATTTTTAACTTGGAATGTCCTTTCCAATTCTAATCTCATGAAGTCCAATTTTAGCAATTTTCCCTGGAACTGTTGATCTAAATTGTACACACACTTCATAGCAAGCATTATAAACAATTTTATAGCAAGATCCTTTCTCAAATATGTAATGAGTCATATGCCATTTATATTGGCAGATATATACATTCAATTTTTTCAGATTCTTTTGGTGTACGTCTATATTCTGAAGACGTTTACAGGATTGCCAATCAAAATTTTAATTTCAATAATTGTTAATTCGTTATGATAGAAACTGTCTGAGTAAATTTGGTTCTACAATAACTACAGAATCTATAGACAACAAATATTTCACTCAATTTTAATGAGGGTTTTAAGAGTTTCATAACCATTTGAAGACAAACAATGTTGTGATATACACAAGTTTAATAATTTTTGATTTAAATCAGTTCACTTACGATATTTGCATTACAATCTTCTCTGTAGAAATTTATTACTTAATTTTTCAAGAATAATTATACCAAATTCTCAAACAGAAAGAATCTCTATGTATTTGTATTTGTGCATTATACGAATCTCCATATACTAGAAATGGAAGCAACACTGATGCATTTAAGATGCCCAACAAACTATATGTATAGTTTTGTCATCTGCAGAACTTGGAAATAGCAATGTGAAATATTCATATTGAAAAGAAAAACAAACTGTATTTTGCATAGATAACTTGCGAAACATAGTATTGCAAATAAATCAAATAAAGAACAAACTGCTTAATGTAGTTATAAGAATATTTTTTTTTTTAGAGAATGGGAATGCTATATAATAAATTTGTTCTAAAAAGTTTTGAGACTAGCCTCAAAACCTTGAGGAAAAAGTCCTTCATTTAAATAGAATATAACGAAGCTGTAGAAGTTATACTGAACTTCTTACCATAATTTTTCCTGTAATTTCTTCTCTTAAAAATCAATCAAATATATCATAATGAAATAACTCAAGTGAATTTTTAGGCATATATAATGACAATAAAATTATAAAATATTGTAAAAAGTGGGTTATAAAATATTCACAACAAATAATTCACCTATAGCATCCAAGCGGAGTTGTGTCAACTGTCTTTATGACCTTGGTGGTGAAGATAACAATGAAACAAGTCTAACTACAATCACATCTCTTCCAAACAAATTCCACATCTTTAGACATTCATATCCCAAGAATGATTTGTATTCCAACTTGCTTTATCAATCACATCAGAATTTTCAACAAGTAACTACTATAGCCAGCACAATTCAAGGTAAATCAAGAGAATGTTTCCTCAACAATACAGAACAACTATTACTCAAAATAGAAATTTCTCCGGTCCATAATAACAATTTTTACAATTGAAATTAAGTTAGCCTTTTACTAAAAATTTTGAAGTCAAATAGCCTCTCGCATATTTTTCAAACATTTTCTTTTCTGACTGATCACTATACAAACTTAAAGAGTAAATAACAAGGAAAGGTTTATCCTGGTATGCTCGAGACCATTTGACAATCTGCAGTTATTGGAAATAAGGACAATGCTGTTATTTAAAATACCTACTTTTTGATAGATAAGGAAATCGTTTAAGTATAAAAATTAATTTACACGGCTCACTTACCTGGTGCAGGAATGAGTTCCGGAACTACAGCCTGATAATCTCTTCCAACCCGAATCTTCTCTTCTGTAAGAATAGAAAACTCTCTATATAATTCTGTCTCTAATAAGCACAGAAAATAGGGGTACCAGAAACTTCATAAAATTCAAATTCAACTCATATTCATATAATGATAATCCATAGGTCTGTAACGATTCCTAAACACTCAAAAACTATTCCCGTACAGAAAGTACGGATTTTAAATAAAATATTTATCATTCTGATTAAAGCAGAATACGCAGTATAAACAGAAAAGCAAATCCTATACTGTTATGTATCTTCATCTCAAATATCAAGATCAATGCGGATTTATGATTCAAAATTCCTCAATAAATGCCAAATGACACATAAATAACATAACACGCGCCAACGAGAGAGTACAAGATCTCAGAGTTTGAAACATTTAAAATTAACTACGAACCAGCCTCTTCTTCGCTGCTGGAATCGGATGCATGACCATTTGGGCTCGGTCCACGAGATCTTCTTCCGTTTCTAACGGTTTCTGAATTTCTATCGGCTAATACCATCTTAGCAGAACCACCTTTTACTAGTTTAATTCAAACTAAACAATTAGAAAATCTTAAATATTATTCTAACCGCAACAGCTACACAGACAGCAATTTGCCCTGATGCTCAATTGCACTACACGATCGTAACACCGTAGAGCGTACACCACATAAGGTTTAGAACTAACCCGACATTTACGAAACTAAAAAGCTGATTGGTTGTTTCCAATTGACACATCTGTCACTCCTACAAACATACTGAAGAAAGTCTGTATCTTTTGTCAATGTGAAGATATAAATAATAGTTAAAAGTAATTCCTAAAAATTTGTTTTATTATTTAAACGTTTTGTTTTAATGTTTAATACGTTCTTTCAATGAAACAGACTTTCAGAAAATATGATTGCAATTAAATTAAAATGTATTGGTGGATTTATTCGGGAAACTTTATTTCAGACAAAAATCTTTTGAATTATTTGGTTTGAAAATCAAATTAAACGTCTCCTTGAATGTTTCGTGAACAGACCCAGAGCTCAGCCTCTGGTTCGGCTGAAAAAGCTATGACGTCAAAATGTACGGTATACAGAATTGTTATTGAAGTAAGAGACATAGAGTTAAGAAGGAAAGTCACTACAAATAGTCAGACATTGACTAAAACTATTTGCATGCATCTTAGATACATTATTAACTCTTTCGTTTCTCTTAAAATTAAATAAATTTAATTGTTTATTCAAATAAAACGAGGAAAATCGTTAACTTTGTGTTGAACTGCTGGTTCAGTTACACAAACAGAGATGGCGATGTGATCGCAGATATCGAAACAGCCGCCTAACAGAGAGTAAAGGACAGAAACAACTAGGAGTTTACAAATGTCAGTTGTCATTTGTTTCGTGATGTCACCTGAATAAGTCAGCTGACTTTAGGGAGGATTAAGCTACTGAAGAGAAGATTTGTTCTGTAGTTTGTCAAAATGTCTGGAAAAGATAGACTTGCGATTTTCCCTTCTAGAGGGTATGTTACTATTTCCTTTAATACGTAAAACGTTGATTGGAATATGTTCACATTTTTAATTCTGTCATAAGACTCAAGTAGGGCAAGTGTGAAGAATCCTCTTTACTACATTGGAATCAAGTTTAGGACTATTTATTGTTGTTATAGAAAATCAGATATTCTCTAATAAATCATTTCATAAATATAACACTTTTTGCTGGTTGTTTATAAACTATATTTTATTTTTCCATAACCAATTTTCATTGCAGTGCACAGATGCTGATGAAAGCTAGATTAAAAGGAGCTCAGAAAGGTCACAGTTTGTTGAAAAAGAAAGCAGATGCCCTTCAAATGAGATTCCGAACGATTCTGGGGAAAATAATTGAGGTATGACTATTTTTTATGGTGAAAGTACAGTTAAATATGTCTTCATATGTTCAAGTATTTTCACATTACTTCCTTTTTATCAAGTATTAGATATCAAGGTATTATATAAAGTATTATATAATAATGTATTATAATGGTGTTGTTCCATTATTAAAGTTTTTTATAATTATGTTTTAACCTATAATAAAACAAATATTGAATAGATTGCAAGTGTCATATTATGCAGAAGCATTAGTGTTTGTTTCTATCCTTCTGAGGTTATTTGTACTAACTTGTAGCTATTTTGTATAATTTCTTTATTTTTCTTGTAATTTATCTTGAATATCACAGCTATGTGGAACATAGATTCCACCTGACAAACTTATCTTTGTAGATTTATTGCCTATATTATCTATTATTACTAAGAGTTTGCTCTTGCGTTATGTCATTTCTTCTACACCAACCACATTTTTATTTACACACAGAGGTGTCTGATGCTCTGTTTACAACAGTTTGGGTAAAACTCTTTGAACAGTTAATTCTCTAATTCTTGTTTAACACGTTGACTGCCACAATCATTTTGGTGTATATTTCCCCTGTGGCCACAAGTGATTTTTTGAGTAAGTGGATGAAGACTTGATACAGTAATTGGTAGTTATTACACCTTTTTTCTTTCACTATTGTGGATTCGAATAATAAAACATGTTGCCGAAGTGTGACTGAAATGGCTTCACTTCTTGGCTATGCCAGTCAGATATGTTTGATGCTTCATTTTTACATGATGTGCATGTCTTAACAGCGAAAGTTGACTAGAACAATAAGAAAATGAGGTGAATGTGTGTATTCTGCTATGCTCATTTAAAGGAAATGGAAGAAAGAGCAATTGCAAGGAAAAAAAGTAAAACAAATGTGCACCTATTGTCTTTATTACAAACATCAACCTTACATATATTGGTTGTTTGGGAAAACACCATAAAAAGTAGATAAATGGAGCATTTTGATGTTTTGTGTTTAAAAGTTATTTTACACATTTTCGTATTCTACAATTTATTTTAATTATTTCATATATTTTTTTTGCATATGACTTACAATATGCAATAAGATGTGTAACCCTACAATAGTTGAATTTTTTCCTTGACCATGCGATTGGTCATGACTGTTTCACTGAGGCATATACAAAGGTTTCTCTGTACTATGTAAAATTGCATTTAATGTCAGTCAGCAGAGACTGACAAGATTCTATCTAAATTGATTATAGTCAACTTTATGTGCTGCTGTGGACGACAAGAAATTAGGGAAGTGTAAGTCACGTACGGCTAATGCTTGCAGTGAGTGTATTAAATAGGAAGTTCTTATTTGTTTGTTATGATGTGAGTCAGGTGTGAACCATAGGCACCTCTTGACAGTTTAAATTTGGTGGAAGGGTGTCGTCAAATCGAGTCTCTCGGGAATATTAGTTAAAGCCATGGCATTGTAGTTAACGCGGTACACACAGTTGATAAAAAATTATTAAATCTTGTCGCAGCTCTTCATGAATTCAATAATATACCCAGTCAATAAACATAGAAAACACGGCAGACATGGAGAAGATGGTGGTAGAATTAGAACAGTATTGGTAACTTATGATTCTCTTTGGGTATGAAATTGCAAACTGAGATAATTCCTACATCTACCTGCCACTTCAGAAGCATCTTCATAATATTCCTTTCCCATGAATGTTTGGCTTTTTGACTAATGAAGGCTGGGAAAATATGTTTCTGCACAGCATGTCTTAATATTATTCAATAATTATCATTGTTATGTTATAGAGAAACTGTGTGGTAAAAAAAAAGTGAAATTAGAATTAAACTGCTGTATCTGCAGTAAAACCTCGTTAACTTGTACTTTTTTCAAGCCAGACCAGTTGTAGAAAAAAAAAGTTTGGCATTGTAAATTAAGATTTTTTTTACCGTCGATACATCGCTATTCCCGTCCATACGCTTTGAGCGACGGCCACTTGCGGGAGTGGAAAGAGAGAAGGGTGGAAATGCCCCTGATGGTGCCTTGGGCACTTTCAGAACCACTAACTAGTTTGTATGGTCATATATTGTGTACAGTGTAAATAGTACTTACTACAATGTGTTTTTAGATGAAAGTGTGCCACTCATAATGTTTAAACTTCATTAAAAATATGTTTGGTAACTCCTTGTTATTTTTTTTTATTGTTTATCTCTTGTTAAACCTGATTTTTGTTAACTTGATTTGGCCCTGGCCCCTAGTTGATTCAGCTTAATAAGGTTCTTCTGTACTTGAAAATATGAGGAAGATATACCCCCCCCCTCCTTCCTGCCAGTGGCGCCTGAAGTGTGAACACATGTCAGATCCTGGATTTTGCCTTGCTTTTAGACGAAGACACTAATGGGCGAGGTCATGAAGGAGGCAGCGTTTTCCTTGGCGGAAGCCAAATTTGCCACTGGAGATTTCAACCAAGTTGTTTTGCAAAATGTCACGAAAGCACAAATCAAGGTTCGAACCAAGAAGGATAATGTTGCAGGTACCTCCATCTGATTTTCTTGTAGTGGAATTAAATTTCATAACATTGAGGGGAAAAAAGAAAGAAAGAAAAAGAAGCACAAGAACTAGTAATGAAAATTGTTTTTCAGTTTTTTTATTTTTATCATTTATTATTATTATTATGATTATTATTATTACTATTATTATTATTATTACTATTATTATTATTTACTACTATTATTATTATTATTATTATTATTATTTATTTGTCACAAGTCTTGTATGTCAAGTCAAGATAGAATGTATTATTTCATATACATTTGGTATTTAATACACTATAGATTGGTTGGTTGTTAGTAATTCCGGGCATGTCAACTTCTGAGGTCATGCGTCCCATGTAGTATATGTTTCTCTCCTCGGGAGGTGGCAGTGATCATCCTCCTCTGGATGGTGAGATCTGGCACCAACCTACCCTCAGCTAGGGGGGGGGGGTCCCACAACCAGGAATCTCCCACAAGTAGGGCACCGCCCCAGCCAGGACAAGTGCTAAGTCCCCAACCGGTCTCCCGGAATATGTGGTAGTGTAGTGCATGTTAGTGTAAGTGTGTTTGTAAGGGGTGAGGATAGGACAAGTAAGAGGAAGGAAAGATCGCACACTGTCCAGTGCCTGAACTGCTCTGGCATTTGCCTAGTGTTGATCGGAGAAACCAAGGAAAACTACCGATTAGAGCAGCCAGCCTCTAGAATTTGCCTTCAGACAGCGACTGAATTCAAACCAGCTGCAGAGCTAGTGTTGAAAATCCTGCTACCGTTGGGACTCAAATGCACTATAGATATAATATAATAACCAAGGCAAATACTTTAATACAACACTTTGCATAGTAATTTTTTAAGTGGCAATGAATATAGACTAAAATAAAAAGACGATTTTTCTCTCTCTCTCACTCTCCCCCCCCCCCTTCTATTTGTTTTGAAATGATTATGGGTTGAGTCTATCCTTTCTGACCATCAATAATTTTTGGGAAATCAAACATGAAACAGAATATGCAAAGGAATTAGAAAATTATATTGGTGTAGATGCAGGGTTAGGATGTTTTTTTTCTTCTGTATTGTAGAATGTACAGTTCAACTGCAAAGCTGGTAAATGCTTTTAAATGTAGGTTTTTAAATTCATTTGGGAGGTTCTTATAGAGTGTAAAACATTTCAAGTGTTAATATCATGTTATTATCATTTTCTCATTTGTTTTCAGCATCATATGTCTCTTATTTTATTCATTTGTATTGAATTTGTTTGTATTTATGATTTTTAACATAACATATCTTCCAGAAATGTAGTCGAACATTTTTCCTGGAAAACTGGGGAAAAAGAGGGGATATCATTGCTTTGGAAAATTCAGGGGAAAATGGGAGAATTTTGGAAGAACTGTATTCTTTTGGTGCCTCTAGGAGTTACGCTGCCAGTGTTTGAGAGTTACCAGGATGGAACAGACACGTATGAGTTGGCTGGTCTAGCTCGCGGTGGTCAGCAACTGGCCAAACTCAAGAAGAACTACCAGAGCGCGATCAAGCTGCTCGTGGAATTAGCCTCTCTGCAGACCTCGTTTGTCACTCTGGACGATGTCATTAAACTCACAAACAGGCGTGTCAATGCGATTGAACATGGTGAGTTAATACTGTATTTTTTCAAGTTTAAGCTCCCCCTTCTTTCTAAAAAATGAGTTATTATGCAAGTATCTTGAAATGACTCAGATTTTCAAAAATTGTCTTTTATTTTTCAAACAATGTTTCAAACTATTTAATATTCTGAATCCTTGTGTGATATGCACAGAAATTCCATCAAAATATAGCATGGGACTAGAAAAAATGGAAAAAAAAATAATATGCAAGTATCTTGAAATGAAGCAATAAATTTTTCAAAAATATTCATTTTGTTTTTCAAACAATGTTTCAAATGGTTAGATAATCTGAATCCTCTTCTGACACTCAAGGAAATTGCTTCTGGATATAGTGTAGCTCTCTAGAAGTGAGGAATAGCTGTGATAGCGGAGAGAGGTACAGAGGAGTGTGAGAAAACTTTTTTATGAAATTTTTGCAAAAAAAACTAAGAGGGCCTTGATAATATTTTGTATGTTTGTCGAGACAAGATGAATTTAAATGATGTTTTACCATTCTGTTTTCAATTTTTAAGAAATTATTGTTCCATGGATTCAAAAATAAGCTCACAGTTTTCGAAATTCATCTTGCACAAGACTATTTGTGTCAATGAAGACTTAAGATTGTGACAAAGTTTCTTACAATTTCAGTGATCATTCCTCGTATTGAGCGTACCCTGGCATATATTATTTCTGAATTGGATGAACTTGAACGAGAAGAGTTTTACAGGTAAGTGGAATTTGTAAAGTTTTGTTTGTTGTTACAAAGGTTAACACTGTCAATATCAGTGTGAGTAGGTAGACAAATGCCTCAAGTGGAATGGAAAATGTTTATATTTAAAAAGTTCAAAGTTTGTACATAAGTTTAACTCCTTAACTTACCAATTATGAAACGAAAGATGGTCAAAAAATTTCCAATTTTTATTATTATTCATGTTAAAAACACGAGTATACTCGGACTTTTAAATTTTTGAAAAAATTTAAAGCCCGAGTATACTTGGGCTTTTATGTTAAGTGATTAATAAAAAATGCCCTACTCTTGGTCTCCATGAAACATACATTACAGTACGTTGTATTCTACAAATCAGAGGCAGTCATTGGGTCCAAAACATAAAGGATGAAACTGTATCCATGTACATTTTAAGTTCGTTTGTTTGTGAAAACTATCATTTCTTAATGTATAGTTTATTTCTCTTGTTATTTCCAAAGTGTCGTGATATAATTATGAATAGATTTTACTTATCTAGTGGTGCTAGTAATGTTGCTCCTTTGCTTTTACGAATCACTTTCTAAAAGCGCAGAAGTGGCGTTCACTCTCAAAGAATTTATTTTTTAATTTATTTCTTTTTATTTGTAATGGACTGACTGATTATAACTGATTAGGTTCATATAGTAGTATCTAACACATAAGTAATTGTAATGATTGAATAAATAATATATAAACACAATTCAAAAAAATAAATTTATTGGAAAAATTTATGGATATACAAAAGAATATACACAAAATAAAACACTTGTGGAAATACATAAGAAAATGAAAGTACATAGATATAGCTATAAATTATTTCTTTGAGATAACATGACACCTTAATACTGAAACAGTATCTTTCTTGGTTCTCATTTTTTCAACGATGTGAAAGATATATTGGGGGGCGTTCTCATAAGAAATTGTTTTGCATCTTAACCACATCCTAATTTGTACTTCTAGTCCAGTATGTCTCAACCAAAAAATAATTCGTCGTGATCCTTGATAAGTTATCTTTATATAATTTGAATAATTTTCGTTTTGATGAATAACTCCTGTTTTTCTACTAACTGAATGTGTGAAGACAATCTTAAAAAATTTTTAGATTTTATAATTAACACTTTTAATAAAAGCTCATTACAGAAAGAAACTAAGCAGCCTTATTTGAATGTCCAATAGTTATGGAGAGCAGAATACATTTATCTATACATAGGGATGGCTCTCATATAAAAGAAAAAAACCATTTGACCGATTTCACTGTAATTTTCACGGTTTGTTCTTATTAGCTTCAGGAGTGTTTAAATAGAGATTCGTGTTAAATCGAACATACGGGGTAGTGATTTGTGTGTTTATGATGACTCAAGAACCCCGGAACAGAAACACTCTGTAACCCTGCAATGTCAAATATGAAGTGCCTGTGGCTGTGTGTTCTGCCCCTGCGATTGTGAAATTTCGGCAGGAATTCTCTTGAAAAAGTAAATCAAATTTCTCAAAGACAGTGTCCTAGCGAACGCATGCTCAAACTTGAGAGGGAACGTTTAAACAATAGGATATTTGACCACTATGTCCGAATCAGGATTTAGTACAAACCCATACTCATGAGAAAGTGTTTCATCTGTTAGAAGTTTTTCAAAGCATAGCGTAAAATGTGATTGACAATCACTTAACCAGTATTGTGCGAAGTATAACACACTTCAATATTGAAGCATTGCCGGGTCCAATAGTAGAAATATATTTGGAGGGAGGGTCTTGATGTAATGGCTAAAACATGTCTTCATCTGCTGGCACCCAAGTTAGATCCTCGGTGAAAGCATGTAAAATTTGTAATGGACAACGCTAGCTCTTGTCATGTTTGCTTGGATCTATTTCCCCTGCCTCTATCATTCACCTCTTGTCATTATTGCTCTTGTTAATGAATTGACAATATTCTGACATTCAAAACTTCAGGAGAGGAACTACAAAGAATGTTGAAATGAATACTACCTATTTTCTTTGAATGAATACCATTTTCGCTTTTGCATCTCGTCTTTTTGTCCAATTTCTGTCATTTGGATTCCGTCATTTGAACACTTCATAGTGCAGAAATCATAAATGTGGCAACTAATGTGGATTAATTGTAATGAGAAATGAATAATTTTCCAGCACTGGGACATCCATCCATGAGTGCTTGAAGAAAACGGCCTGGGGCAGTTGATCCATGGGCACTCCTCATTTCAAACAAAAAATTCCCTCCTCCCACAGTTCGTAAACAGAATTCATTTCTCCATGCATCAGAAATTTGGATTAGAGATAAATGCATTTTTTATTTCTTTTGAATGAAAAAAATTTCGGAGCCACAAATAAGTCAGGGCTTGGGGCTAGTTGCCCCAGCAGCTTGCACCTTCTGATACCCCTGCGTCCATCTCTTTAGGGCGGACTGATCTACATCCTTCCTGTAAATCCTTTACTCGTGTGTCATAAGGACTTGTTTATCACTCATATGTCATAAGGACCTTAATATTTGAAGGGATACTAAATCCCATTAAACAAACAAACACTACATTTCTCTTTCAGACATGAATGTGATGTCATTTTTTAATAGATGTTCACGAGTTGAAAGGAAATTTTTTTGGATTTTTGGCCATACATTTTTTAAAAGAATCCTGATTTACCCATGGTTTTTGTAATAGGAATGTAGTTCTTCTCATTTTGAGATATTATAGGAAATTCATCATCTCTTTTTTAATCTTCTTGAAATGGAAAATTGTAAGCTTGAATTAAAGACTAACATATTAACACAGACTATTGCAAGAGCGACTAATAACTTTCTTTTGTGTAAATTAATTTACAAAAGAACATGAACTTAAGAAAATTATTGGATGTGTATTTTGTTGCTTTCGTACATTAACAGGTTGAGTGTATTGATTTCATCCACAGGCCATATTGTGTTATAATATTCTATGAATAATATGTTATTTGAAGCTCACTAATGGCTTTGACTGCAAATTGCAGTCCACTCTTCAGATGATTAATGTTTCACCCAGAGGGGATATGAGCTGCTGTCACTACGACACTTGGCGTCATGAAATGGCATTGCTAGAATTTCTAAGTACCGAGTCTGCCAGCTGTCTCAAGGCCCTTCAGAGGGATCTCAGTGGAGAGTGATCCTGGCCTCATGGCACTCAATGTGTTAAGTATGTAATTAAATTTTGTTTGCAATGATTCTCTACTTGTGCACAGGTTGAAGAAAATCCAAGACAAAAAGCGAATAGCTCGCCAGAAAGCAGAAGCTAAAGTTGAAGAATTGAAGAGGGAAGCTCTAGCCACCGGCATGGACGTTCCTGTGGTCAATAACATGCTTGATGAAGGGGACGAAGACTTGTTGTTTTAATCTGTTGAACAGATAAATCCTTATGGATGTATATATGTTAGTTTCGTCAGAATGATTGTATAGAGCCAAAAGGGACATGGTGTTCTCTTGTAATATAAATAATGTGCAATTGTTGATATGTTTTTCCTCTTGCAAAGTCTCAAACATTCCACTGTGTTGCTTTCATTGTGAGCAATGAAACGATAACTTGAAAGATTTTAATGCAACACAGGTAATGGAAATTTTTGTGTAAAATATGAGAAACAAATCATTAAATGTTCCCTAACTGTAGATAAATTTTGTCTCTGGTGGATGTAACTTCAACGTTTAGAGGTTATTGGTGTATAGTTCTATTGTACTCGTACAATCTATGTGTGTACAGTGTACTATTGTAAGATGTAAATGATTGATGTAATGTTGAACAGGTGTGTAATTACTCATGTTCCGAAATAAATCTTTAATCCACTTCATTGTAGATATTAGTCAACCAAAAAACCTTCACCTGGGCTGGAGTAGCAGCACCATTGCAAAATATTTACAAAGTACAGTTTCATTCATACTGGTGGACAATTCTGCGCACATCAATTGTTATTGATACAACCAACAAGAATACGATATTTATTGCTCATTTTTCTGATATGTACGTTTTGTGAGAATGCCAGTGTCTTCACGTTTTTTCTTCCAAACATTATAAACTTTATTAGTCAAAGAGAAGTGGAAGTGAGAATGGCGTGTGCTTTTGAACAAGCCACAGTCTTTAATTTCTAAATTAAAATATTTTAATACTTATAAATTTAAAACTTTAATTCATAAATTACGTCTGTAAAGGCTGAACTTTCTTTTGGCCTCTCCAAATTCTTGTTAAGTTCTTATCAGCAAGGTTTGTGCTGGGGAAAATGTTTGTAAAGAGTAGTAATTTTAAACACAATAATGAATTCCTATTTTGCTTATTTTTTGGAAGAAAAACAAAACAAAACATTTATATACATACATATGCATCTTTTTTTTTTAATTTTTTTTTTATTACAATAAATTCTATTCTCTAGTGATCACTAAGTTGCCAGTAGACTTTACACCAGACTCGGGTGCCTGGCGGTAAACAATTATCGTTAATTCCAGATTCTTGTACAATTATTTTTCTGGTCTACTAATACGTTTATTACACATATTGAATCATCAAAGTAGTAGAAAATCTATAAAGGCATGGCCTAGTAAAGAAGTCCGTGATAAAGGGCTCTGGGGTGTATTTTTCCATCTTCAATATTGACCTTAAAAAAAGGAGGGTCAAACAAAAACCTAAAATATCTTATTTTGACTGGAAATAAGCTATAATTATTGTAGTATTGTAAGTATTTTTAACAAATCGAAATTCCATATTCTGTTATTTCAAATGCCAAGTTCCATATCTCGTACATAAAGCAAGTTTCATTTTTCCCTTAAATCTTTCATTCGAGAAATACGATATATATATATATATATATATATATATATATATATATATATATATATATATATATATATATATATATATATATATATATATATAAGCAGATTACTGATTAAGGCTAGTTGTAAGGCCTTGGTTCGGTTTACAACAGTAGTACAATAAATGGAACGCTCTTGGTGTACCGTAACCTCTCCTCTCGCGCTGTGATTGGCTGAAAATGTAATAGAAATTTTTCTTACCAAAATCAGCACATCATAATCTGTGCCGTAAGCACGGCGTAAGATATTTCTTACACCGTGGCCGTAAGATACCATTTTATGAACGATGCTTTGTAAAGTAAAAGGTCGCCTATAATGCTGGAATAAATGACATTCTTCATGTATTAAATTAGTCACCTTTTTCGTTTCATGTATTATTAATATCAATTTAATTTTTTGAAGTGTAATGTCAGGGTATTCTAATTTATAATGTTTAAGTATTTTTTTACAATGAACAAGTTTACAATGTTTTGAGTTCATCTGATTCAAAATATTTCCATAATTTCCCCTGTGTTACTCGAAAAGAATGCCTCACATTCTGCCTTGCCCCAGAAAAAAATTGTGCAAAAACAGTGCAATAATTGGTGTGATTTCGAATGCACCGCTCTTGGTAGTACTTTGTAACTTTCGTGAGGTTGGTGGCCCCTGAAGCGATGCAATGTTGTTATTGTCATGGAGTGTTGGAAAACACCGTCGAAAATATTTAGGTCTCTCAACGAATGGAGAGGATATACAAAAAGAAGTATAAAGAAAACAGTGCCAATCGACGCCTCGTCTGATTATGGCCTTGGTGGCGATATTTCCACCATGGTCTTGGCCAGTGGCCACGTCCTTCATATTGCGTTTAATTTCTTTAATCCGAAAGAGGGCATCTCCTTCGCAAGGTTGACAAGTTCCTTGCGAAATTTTCTGCTGTTTACTCTGAGGATAATAGGGTGGTGTTTATCTGGTGTTTATGCAATATGTCCGCTTCGGTTTTTGACGTTTCAGTAAACGCGTTATAAACCTAACAAGTTGTTTTGAGTGGAAAACAATGGGAATGTAGCTTTCCGAAGAATATTGAATGTTTGGCTAATCTGCGAAGTTAGGTGCCATTTCCAAACATCAACTGTGCTGAATTTGAAGATACGGAGTCAATTGGAGCAATTGAAGTTAAAGTTGCTTGCGTGGACACAACTGATATTATTTCATTGCATGCTAGAATAAGCCCTGAAAATTTTATTTGGCATGGCCATGTCGAATTTATATTCGAAAATTGCTCCCAAGCCAATTAAGAGGTCACAGGATGCCATTCCTGTGTCTCAAACCAATGCATGGGTGAATAGAGAGAGCCTGAGTAATAGTGGTCTTGCAACATCGCCAAGCATCTCCCAGCAGGAGACCGTGCAGATAACACAGCCCGCGAGTGTCCCCACTTCTCCGGTTGCTTCACCAAGTGGTAACTCGCCTTTCAACACCTCATTTAGTTTGGTGTGCTCCAAAGCTACTACAGGAGATCCTAATTGGCAGGCTCAAAGAACCACTGTTTGTGAACGAAATGCCGCTATGTTCAACAATGAGTTTATGTCAGACATACACTTTGTTGTGGGAAGTCCAGGTCACACTCAAACAGTTCCAGCTCACAAGTATGTCCTGGCAACGGGAAGTTCTGTGTTTTTTGCCATGTTTTATGGAGGATTGGCTGAAGACAAGGCGGAAATAGAGGTACCTGATGTGGAGCCTCCTGCTTTTCTTACATTGTTAAGATATCTGTATTGTGATGAAATTCAACTGGAAGCTGATACAGTTTTGGCTACTTTGTATGTTGCCAAGAAGTATATCGTTCCCCATCTTGCTCGAGCATGTGTTAATTACTTGGAAACAAGTTTGACTGCCAAAAACGCCTGCCTCCTTTTAAGCCAGTCACGGCTGTTTGAAGAACCCGAGCTGATGCAGAGATGCTGGGAGGTTATTGATGCCCAAGCAGAAATGGCCCTTCAATCTGATGGCTTCCCTGATATAGACATTCACACTCTTGAATCGGTTCTTGCTCGTGAGACATTGAACTGTAAAGAGATGCATCTGTTTGATGCTGCAATGTTTTGGGCATCGGCGGAATGTTTACGTCGAGAACTTGAGCCCACCCCACAAAATCAGCGAATCGTTCTTGGAAACGCATTGTACTTGGTGCGCATTCCTACGATGAGCTTGGAAGAATTCGCTAATGGAGCTGCGCAAAATGGGATTTTGACATTACAAGAAACTATAGACATTTTCCTTCATTTTACTGCCTCAAGAAAACCAATTCTCAGTTTCCCAACCAAACCTCGAGCCGGCCTTCAACCGCAAGTGTGCCACCGATTCCAGTCCTGTGCATATAGAAGCAACCAGTGGAGGTACCGAGGAAGGTGTGACAGTATTCAGTTCAGTGTTGACAAAAGAATTTTTGTTGTGGGCTTTGGACTGTATGGTTCATCGAGTGGTGCAGCTGACTACAACGTGAAAATTGAACTAAAGCGTTGTGGGCGGATAATGGCTGAAAACGATACCAAGTTTTTCTCTGATGGTTCGAGCAATACATTTCATGTTTATTTTAAGCATCCTATTCAGATTGAACCTGAATCTTTTTACACAGCGTCGGCAATTCTAGATGGAGGGGAGTTGAGTTACTTTGGCCAGGAGGGGATGAGCGAAGTGTGTGTCGGGTGCGTTGCGTTCCAGTTCCAGTGCTCATCTGAGAGTACAAATGGAACAGGGGTACAAGGAGGGCAAATCCCAGAGCTGATTTTTTATGGTCCAACCATACCATCCTACGAACGTTAAGGTTTTGTAAATCTTATTGTAACTCTGAATAATTGAGGCGATAGCTGGAAGAAATGGGTTTTGAGAGTTTTGAGAAAAAATGTATTTGAAGGTTCTACAATCTGGCCTTTTAAATTGCTTATGTGGTGTAATTTAAAAATATCATTATTTTTGAAGAATATTTAATTAAGAATGTGATTTATTAATTTAAAGCGTATGTTCCAAAGAAAAGAAAATGACCGATAAGTTGTCCTTCTGGTGAATTAAATATTATTGAAGTGGTCTAAATCAAAAAGATTATTTAGTTTTACTGTTTTTTTTTTATTTTCAAGTGCTGATGTAACGTATAATGTTCTTTGTAAACTGTTCTTTCTCATTACAGTCAGCTGTCGGATTTTGCCTAACTTTGTCTTTCTCCCCACATCTAGAGAGATACTCTCTTCAAAGTAGTAATTCACAATTTAGTTACTTTTCCAGTGACTGACTGGTGTAAAACAGTCTTTCTACCGTAGGCTACATAATGTATATTTAATACAAAAAATTATATTATTCACAATGGATTTAGTAACAAAACGTTTAAAAGGAAGCTAACTGAATATTTCATAGAATATTCATTGTTACTTTGAATGGTTCCTTTAACCGAATGAAATAAAATAATGAAAATTGTATGGATAGAGGTAAGCAGAATTAATTTCTGCGTTCTCCAGAAGGTGTATAATCCCTAATGCCCTTCTTCAAGCTACTGCCTCAATTTTTAGATCTTGAAAGACAAAGAAACTGTTAGGCTGGTTTTCCTAGGTAATATATATTTAAACTACATATACTGTGATTTATTCAGTGCTGTGTCTGACAGGTCATTAGCTGTTATGTGGTCATCCAATGGGAAGGCTGAATGCCACTTTAGTGATGTGTAAGCTCCCGATTGGATGGCAGAGTCTGTTGGGCACATCTCTTAATAAATCACAGTATAAGTTCCAGTTGATTTATATTAACATATTTTTCTTCTTGCATTCTCATCCAAAGGATGGTTGGCAAAGTTCATTTTTGATACATCCTTAAGGATGTTAAGATTTTGTAGGTCTTGTTATGAGTCCCAATAATTGCTTTAATATTTCTAAAGAAAAAAATTGTCACTTTTCTGGAATACTGTTGTAAAACAAAAAATTTGTTTTGTTCATGATAGCACATTTTAATTTCTCACAACTTCTATCGCTTCCCTTTAATCAACGATAAGTATGATCACCTTGGAAGTTATACCAAAAAATTTAGTTGGATTTTTTTGTTTGTTTGTTAAAATGGAGTTTCTGAAATTGAATCTAAGTTTCAAAATCTCAATTTTTGTTTTTTTGTGTTACAACAGTTCCCTGAGAAAGTGTTCTAATGTTAGAGACCTTTTCTTTAGAAAATGTGTATTCAGACTAAAAAGTTTTGTAGACTAAAAGCATTTATTAATACATTTAATTTCTCACGTTCCCTTCTGAAGGTTGGTTGATCAGATTAATTTTGGGAAAATTAATTATGCACATCTCCAATCAAGAAATCACTTTATTTTTTAAGGAAAGATAAGATCCGTATATTTTGTGAGTTTTTTTCTCTCTTGTTTGTATTGGCCAGTAATTTGTGGCTTGTTTATAGCCACATATGTGCCTGTGAATAACAACAAAACTTTACTTTCAAAGCTTGTCATGTTTTCTCCCTGAACGATTGTTCATTGAAGAAAAGGGGGAAATCTCTTGTATATTAATGCCTTTTGTAGTAAGGCATGTAAAGGCATTCTAGTCAGCTATAAATCTCATTAAAATGATATTTGTACTAAAGTTATTTTTTTATGTAATGCTTTGTTTAGTTCTATTGAGGCTGTAGTTATCGTTTTGAATTTGGTAATTCTGTGAAATGTCGAGACATATATCTCATGAGTTCCAGTTATTTTCACGTAGATTGTAACTATCATTAATAATAAATATCTCATTGTGTATTTGTCATTGTTGTTTTTTTCATTTGCAGCTACACTGATACTTTGGGTTTGATAATAATGTAATAATGTTTGTTCTGAACTAATTATTTGCTTTTCCATGTTGTTTTCTGTTATTTACTATATTTTAATGTTTTCTTTCTCCTAAAAATGTTTTTTTGTAATTGGACAATAACCTGTAATTAATCACAGTATTTAAATAAAGAATTATTTGTAAAATAGTAACAAAAGTGGGCAAGTAAAAGGTGTCATTCTCCACTTCAACCATTAAAATTTTATCATTTTTGTAGAAATAATATTATTGTTCTTACAGCCTTCGATATCTAATTCTGAAGTTGGGATTAATGAAAGAAAGTGTAACACAAAGATCATAAGTTAAAATATAGTAGTCTTGCAAATCTGAACTTCAGTAATCTGAAAGATCAATCTGGAGCAGAAATGTGTGATGTTTTTAATGGAAGGGAGAAGTAATGATGTTTGTTAGATATTTAAAACTACTGATTAAAAATTACAAGGTCGAATACAATAAATGGTTAACTGCAATTAAATGTTTGTGGTGTACTTGAGAGTTATACATTGGCTCGGCTAATATTTTTACAACGAAGTGGAAAAAAATTACCTATGGAAACCAAATTGCGCCAATGTGTCATAAACACAATTGCTTTGCCCAGTTCCTCCCGAGTTATTGTATCTTGTTTGTGTAACTGCAACAATTAGTTTCTTGTGAGTCATTGTTGGGTTTAGAGATAAAAGCTGTACTTAATAACTACTAGTGGTTTAAGGTTTAACAATAAAATAATTCCGTGTGATCCGAAAGATGTCCAATCCCAGTAATTTCAGATGTTGGACTGTCTGCAGTAAGTTACAGAAGGGTTCCCTTCTCTTAAAATGAAAAGAAATTTAGTTAATTAAGCATTGAATATAAATGAGCTTGGGGAATTACAAAGCAAACAATGAGAACTTATGAAGATTCAGAAGAATAAGATAGGAATACAGAAACTTTATATTTGATAAATCTAGGACCATGAGTGCTTTGAGACATAAAAAATATTAAAATAAATGAACAATGGAAATAATTTACTTGCAAATATGCTCTTTCCCGATACAAGAATAAAGTGGATTAAGAGTCGTAGAGATTTTCAGTTTAAATAGATCAGTGGTGTAGATTGGGGAACAAAGTTTGCCACTCCCCTCAGGAAATGTTCGCACTAAATAAATTTGACATTCTTGCCTAATGCATGTACAGTATAAATAAAGTATTGTGATGCTGCTGGAAATCAATGGTGTTGCAGAATGGCGTAGACTTTCTTGCTCTAGTTGGTTTCCTTCTTCAGCCTAAGCTCTCTCTTCGGTTTTGTCCCGACCTCTTCTCAGCTTCCATTATTGGCACCCAAATGACATTTTTTCAATTTGTCAATCCCCTGAGGTGAAATTGAAATGTGACTTAAAGAATTTTAATTTTATATATAATAAATTTAAGACTTTAAGAAATTGTAACTTCATTATCTGTGCACGTCTTCTAGAATTCAGTGGGAAATATAGTTATTCAAATTATCGTTCTCCATGTCGTTGCAGGAAGTATTATTCCTTGATGAGCCCAAATTAATTGCTGGTTTACCCTGGAAAATATATTTTATTACATTGGAGTGAATATTTTTGCTAACAATCCTTGCAAAAAACGCTAATTTTCTTTCTGTATTCAAAATTCAAGTAGTAAGTATGGCTTAGGGTAGGGATCACAGCATTTTTATAAACGTGCACAGTATTTACTTCTCCTCAGAGCACGTCACTCAGTTTTTAGCTGTTTTTGACGTAAAATAAATAAAAAAGGATACTATAGAAGAGTAAAACCTAGTCGTACATGCAAATTCCCGTAGAAAAAAACTTGAGCTGTTATTGAGAAAATTTCGTTTGAGCGTTTCTGAAAACAAAAATACATTTCCCTCGTTCTCTTTCTCCCTCTCCAGCAGACCTCGGTAGTCATCCTTCTCTCTCCCCTCCCTATTCTCTCTCACAACTATTGCGCGTGTCTCCCCTGGGTCTCACGGCAACGCCCAGCATCAATGATGTCCAGGTGGTTTGGGAATTGCAACTGTTGCGCCATCTATACTTGTTTATTTACAGAGCTGCGTTTGAAGTAAATCAGCTGTTACGGTATCATCCAGTGAGAAGGCTGAACACCACCCATTATGACGTGTCAGGTCCAGATTGGACGGCACCGTAACAACTGATCAAATGTCAAACGCAGCTTGTAAAAAAACCTCAGTATATACTTGGGATTTTTACCTCGGCGGATGACAGTTCACCAGCTCTTTACAGTGTCATCCTATCGAGAGCTAAAACGTCATCACTGTGACGACATTTATGCTCCCGATTGGACGAAACTGTAACCGCCAGGTTACAGAAACCCAAGTATAGAGAAATTACGGCAAAATGAACAGCAAAAATACCTTGCTCGAAAGTGCTCTCAAAATTTGAAGAAATTTTTTTCAAAATTGCAAAGCTTTGAATCAGACTAGGTCGACCGGAGAATATTCATTTTGAAAAAAAATTCTTCGAATTTGGTCGCTAATGTTGTTCACAGACGGTCGGACGACCTCAAAACGTGTATTTCCTTTCAAATCTAGAAATACGTAGCCCTTTATAAATATTTTATACTCCGTATTTCCATAGTACTATGTCGAGAAATTAAACTAGCGGTGCTTCAGAATGGAACAGATTTTCGAGTTCAGATTTATTCGTTAGTGGTGCTATCTTTCCGGTTTCCCCCAACCGTCTTCTCAGTTGCCATCTATTGGTGCCTTGTCAGTTTTTCCCGTTGTCTCAATTTTTCGGATCTCTAATAGTAGAATTGAAATTTGATATTAAGCATATTATAGATGGGTAAAGTGTGGTCGTATATTCACGTATTCTTTGAAAAATTTGAAGTCGTTTTTAAGAAAAACGTTGAATTAAAATGAACCGAGGAAATAATCAAGATTAATCTAAGAGACAATAATACAAAGACACTCCATACCATTAATACCACGTTCGAATCGAATTATTCACAAAAAGCTATGATAGTGTTGTCTAATAGTTATTTATGTATCAAGGGCGTTAAGATGTTTTTGCTCCAAAGGCGTCTTCCTTTAGCCTGAGGGGCAAAACCATCTAGTAACACCCGTGGTGCATACAAAATTTACTAGTTCGTTGCTGAATTAAACCAGAATTCGAAACATTTCATAATTTTTCTTGCGTCTAAAGTGAAAAGTGAATAATATTATTCAATTATTCAAATTATCGTTTCCATGTTGTCGCGGCAGGAAGTAATAAGAGCCAAAATTTATTGCTTATTTATCCTTGAAAATAGATTTTATTACATGGGAGTTTTTTTGTTTTTTTTCTCCCTTTCAAAATTTCAAAATTCAAAATTTATTGCTTGTTTATCCTTGAACATATATTTTATTGCATGGGAGTTTTTTTTTCTCCCTTCCAAAAATTCAAAATTTAAGTAGTATATGACTAAGTGTAGGGATCACAGAATTTTGAAAATGTGCACACAATTCGCTTTTCCCCATAGCACGTCATACGCAGTTTTTAACTGTTTTTCTGACGTAAAATAAATAAATAAAAAAAGATGCATTGTAATAGTCATTTGTCAATATGACATCAGGTAAACAAAACAGTGTTCATCTAATTACTATTGCATAATCTTTATTGGACTGATTTGTTCGTTGAAAATGAAAGAATATTGTGAAGTTCTGCGGAAATTCTCGCAAAAGCTAACAAAACTACAGACAGTGGTTTCCAGTAAAATTTCGAAAAATATATGAAAATGTTTGTGGTGTATTTGAGAGTTATATAAGTGTGAATACCAGTGTAAATTGCGTTGATCAAACGGTACTTTTAGGTTATTTGCTTCTATTACCAAGAGAAATTTAGAATATGTGGTCGACCGGATATAGAACGATTTTCCTAAGGATGAGCCAAAGTGATAGTTCGCGAAAACAAGTGAACATCACACGTATAACACAGAAGTATCCCTCCACCGCGACAGCTGTTCTGCCACGCCCCTTCGTAAAGTGCTAATGGCGCCTGTGAAAACATCCCTATGCAGAAGTCTAAGAGTTTCGCTGATGTATTTGCACGTACGCGAGTCCGGGAAATAATTAAATTTAATTACGTATGTGGAAAATCTCTTAACATGCTCTCACAATCAGTAAAAGAAAACTGCCACGAATGTGAATAGAAAGCTCTCGATCACAGCTCGACACACAACTGCACAAAGGCCGGAACGACGTGCATCGGTACGCATCACGCATTCAAGTCTCGGTTTTAAAATAAACATAATATTTATCACACAAAAAGTGAATTTAATGTAATGTTTAAATAAAAAATAATTTTTACAGAAGAGCACATAATACTGCACTTCCTAATTTCAATTATTTCTCGCGGCGCACTATATTTTTGTCGGACGAGGACGTCACGAAAGGAAGCGTCGACGTCATTTACAAGTTAGCCAACTGCAAACGAACATAGCACGTGGTCCTGAGTCACGTTTTTCATTCACTTACTTTCGGGCCTTGGCCCTGGCCAGACGTGGCGTGCAATGGACCTGTGTGCTTTAGTAACTCCATGTTGGAGTTGGTCTGGAGGCAGACATGAAGTTTGACCGTCTTGTATATTAGTAAGCCCTGAGGAAGGAATTATATATTCCGAAACGTTGGCAAACTAATGTTTTTTTATTAATTGACCAATCCTGTGATCCACATCCCACAATTTATTAATGGACGTGAATTCTACAATGCACAAAAATTTTAATATCTATGATCTTTGGAACAACACAACTAGATCTTTCTCCTTGGATATTTACCAATTTTCAGCTAAGAACCTCATAATATAACAAGAGTTATGCGTGATATCTGTTTCCAAAGATACAAATCGATTTTCGGCAACAAAATTACACGTAACTCCTCTCCACCTCCACTAAGCTTAACGACTTTGGGACCAGCACTCATAGACCTGAATCTTGGCGTGTGTGCAATGTTACAGCTGAAAAGAATCTTAAACGCGGATTTTACTACCTATATTCCAGGTCACTTTTTTGGTTGAGATGAGTCCAATATTTTCCTCCCTGTACTGTAATATAGGTTGGGTAAGTAAAAATGTATTGAAAATGTGGAAATATTCCTTTACCTAAAGAAGCACTGATTATGTGAGTTAACACGAACAAAAACAGTCACACGAGTCTTTATTTCTAAAATTCATCTAAACTAGTTGAATATTTATTTTTCTAGTTTACTGTATATTCTGAGGATTTTACTGGAAGAAACTATGGGAAACCAAATATCATTTCAACATTTTTATGGGGTAATTTTTGATTTTTTTTTTTTGTTTTTGTTCGTGAGACCAACTGGAGTTCAAAAGGTGTAGGTTGAAGAGACTTGCAACATTTACAGAATCGCTTACCTCTTTGTCATTATTCTTTACAACAACATTCTCTACAACGTTTTGAGATGTTATTTTTACAAAATTTAACTTCTCGAGCTTCTGTTCCTCTTCCCGCTCGTCTGTTGTTTCTTGCCGTTGATGATGACAAAGCAGTAATAAGATATAGTTTTAATATCTATAATATGTTTTACAATAACTTTCATTTAAATTACTACAAGAAAAACAGGTATCAAATACTTGTATATAAATAAGGTATGTTGAATAATCAACAACGTAATACTCTGTTGTTTACATGAAGGCACAATGGATATAATTTATAAGTATAGTCTTTGGATCAAATTTGTACAATTATGGCACAATACTTTATCATCACAACTCCCTACATACATGCATTTTTCTTCTGAACGTTCATATTTAACAAGTCTTCGCATTTAATTTGGATCATTTAGACAACACTTAGGAATTGTTCTGATTTTGACATTTAATTTGCTATTTTGATGAGTTAGTAAATGCTAAACCAAAGATGTAAACTCTTTCTTTAGATTTGATACTCAAAATTATAATTATTAACTTTAACGAGTAATTAACTTTTATAAGTAATTTGAAAATACCCGATGATGTGGCCGAAAAATGAAAATAAACGAGCTTTCAATACACTGAAAAACAATTATTCGTGATGAAATCAGGTGAAAACAAGAACTAGTAATGATGACACTTGCATGAATGTATTTACAAATTTTTAAATTCAGTTCTTGAAAATATGCTTAACACAAAAGAACTGGTTAAGGCAAAAGACGTTTCAGATGTAGATTAATGTATACAAACCTCATCAGTGCTACAACAAATCAAACAGTAATTTGAAATGAAAACGGACAATTTTCCTTGAATATAAATATAGTTTTAGTGAAATTAGTTTATATTTGATTCAGGATTGGTTCATTGGTTTATGTTCGCATATTTATTGAATTTTCCATGGAAAATTTTGTTATTTTCACTCTGTGCTGTTTCCGTTCTAAATTACGTTAGATTTGTTGTAACACCGATGAGATCTGTAATCTACAGACGAAACGACTGCTGTCTTAACCACGTTTTTTCTGTTTACCATATTCTGACTCGTTAAATGCTTAATAAAAAAAAGAATAAGATGAAAACATTGAGTTTCAGTCGAGTGATGAAAATCCACGCACGTGTTGAAACATCCGTTGTGGTTGACGGTGTCCCGTCTGACAGTTCATTCGTCAGTTCGTTCAGTTCGATGCGTGGCTCGTCGTTTGCACACGAGAAGTGAGGTGGTCCGTGCGGTCCGTTCGGGTGGGACGGGTCGGGCGGTCAGGGCTCGCCGTCGTCCCGCAGCGGGATGGGGGACAACGCCAGGGACACGTGCGACATCATGGTGCGACTCGCCAGCTCCCGGGACTTCTCTGCAACAGGACACACACACACACACCGTCACTCCACGGCTCAGCGCCATATTCATAGTCGTCACTTGTGGGATAAGAAAATACTTAAGCTATAAGAAGTTACTTTTGATAAGGAAATACTTATACACATTTCGTATTCATAGACGATACTTATAATAAGTACGATGCTAGCAGTGCCTCGTTTGGAAACAGCGTATTGGCTGTTTCACAGCCACTTGAATCTTGCCAGAAGCGCTCCATCAAACTGGCCGTGAACTATCATATGCTTGCGTCCGTGAGGTAGCCTAACCTACACAGTTTCTTAAATAGTGCCAGTATCTTAAACAAAGGCTTAAATGGTGGTGATATATGTAAATATCTATTAGTTAGAGGTGGTTTTAACCACCAATGTTACCAAAAAGTGTACAAAAACAAAAAAGGCTTAGTAAAACAATATTTTTTCTTAAATTCTTGATCGCTGTGCATTTTCAACGGGTTTGGCATGTGACGTAAATATCACTTGTTGCTACAAAGAAAGATGCCAATGTAAAAATCCTTATAATCTTTGAAATAGTCGTCCATTTCCATTTCTTTCAAATTACGACAATTTTCAACGCATCAAGAGAGGGTTCACTTATAGCTATAAGTGAAGGCAGGACCTTCCTGATAGCTATAAGTATTTTCTTATGTGGATGGATAAGTTGCTACTATGAATTGGAAAACGTTATAAGGAACTCCTTAAGGTTTTCCTTATTATAAGTCAAGACTATGAATACGGCCCTCAGTACCCCTTTCGTACAAGGCTAGCGACACACGAGCGTCGAATATGACGGACGTTAAAGTGCGACCATCGTAGCCAATGGGAACGCATACAGGTCGTGGGACACGAGCGCGCTGTAGAATCGTCCGTCGCGTTGCAGCCAATGGGCGTTATCTGCTAGAATCCTTACGTTGTTTCTGACGGACGTTACAACGCGGCGGCGGCGATGGTGTAACGGTTAGCGTAACGGGCTATTAAACCAAATCCTTTCGCGGGTTCAAACCCGATCGAAGCCGTGGCGAAAAAATCCTTCGTACGCCTTCCTTCGGAGTGGAAGTAAAGCCGGCTGTCCCATGTAGTAGATTACTGCATGTAAAATATCCTCAAGCCTAAAAGAAGCCTCTGAGAAAATTGAGATCCGTCTGTTTCGTCGCCCAAGATAATACCTTCTTGCTCGCCTGGTAGGTGAAAGGAGCGTAACGAAATTTGCGTGGTCAGACGGAAGATCAGGCCTCATGGCCAGAGTCTTGCCACGCAAAATATGGCATTCATTCATTAAGCTTACATAGTATGCAGAAAACACGGAGAACTAGCGACGTACGTTGTACATACACTGAATGAGATGCGTTAATAAAATAGATTCAAAAGAAAGATTCATTGAAAGATTAATAATAAATGGAGTGCATATGCAAGCATGTCTTCTGGTGGTATAACAAACATCAGATTGGTATTTTGCCGTTTAATACGATCTTAATTTCGAGAACACATCTATGAACGCAAGCTCGGACATTTTAAAATAAAAATAATCTTACTGTGGCATTCAATAACGTCGCTGAATAAAGAGCGGTCGTCAACGAGGTAGTTTCTCAACGCTCGTGTGTCGCTAGCCTTAAACAATTATTTTATAAATAGTGTATTTTAAAGCTTACTAAATAAAAACATACTGCAAAGGGAATTAAATTATAACTTGAATGATACAATTGATTCTATGTGGCACTATATAGGCGGTTCCATTAGTTTCCAGCCTGGACAAGATGTCGCTGATTTATTCATTTATTTAATGTCACAAAACAGTTAGAACTGTGTATGACGTGCTATGGGGTGGAGAATTCTGTGCACGTTCTCAAAATTCTGTGATCACTATACTAAGTCCTATTCTACTTGAATTTTCAGTTTAAAAAAAAAAAAACGCTCCCACGTAATAAAATCTATTTTCAAAAATAAATTAGCAATACATTTTGAGCTATTATTCATTATGTCCTTCGTCAAGGAATAATACCTCCTGCCGCGACAACATGGAAACGATAATTTGAATGACTATATTTCCCTCTGAATTCTAGAAGTCGTGCACAGATAATGAAGTTACAAGAACAAAGAGTAATCACAATGTCGCTCATCAATGAGAAAACCTTCTGAGCAATTTATAGTCGTATCTTTAATTGTTGTAAGGCTATAAGTTTGCAGCAGACATCTCACCCAAGTTTGTGGAGCGAGACACGTTGGGTGCGGTGCGCGAAATCTCATGGAGTTTAGATTCTTCACAACACACCTGTGATTTCTACTTGGATGGCAAAGAATGTTCTGAAGGACCATGGCTTTAAGAGTTGGACCCTTTACCCTACACTCCAGTTTAGGTACCTTGAAACTTCTCTCACTCATCACACCTGAATAAAAACCTTCGCGGAAGAACAGAACGAGAGTGAGGTGAAAAGTAGTTTTTGACCATTTTGCAAACAAAACTTACGAGTATTTTTTCCAAGATCTAAAAATACAGTTGTGAAAAGTGGGTTGGAGTAAAAATGATTAACTTAAAAAGGTATATAATTTTTTCTTTCTATCAAAAAATAGAAGCTAATGAGGCCAGAAACTTAAGGAACTTACCACGTATTCAGAAGACTTGGAGAGCTCTTCCCAATACGTATAACAATTTCCCCAACGATGTAATTAGAAAGGGATTGAACGTATACTTGGGTTTTCGTAACGTGGCGCTTGAGGGTATTATCTTCAAGATGGAATATGACTTTTTCTCGGACTTGCCTCAAGATGTCGCATGATCGATACAGTATCAAGCAGTGTTGCAGATCAAGCGACTCTAGAGACACGGCCGAGAAAGACGCGACAAACCGTGCCATATTCCATTGTTAAGATAATACCCTCAGACACCACGTTACGAGAACCCAAGTATATTTACGAAAAAAATAGTCTTACTGAAGGCTGTGTACGACAGTGAAGGGACAAGAATCCATTGTTTTCTTAGTTTTACCAGTGCTTATTTGTTGTGTTAGGGCATTATTTGGTTACTGCCACATGCGCATCCAGAAACAACACAAACATTTACAAAGTAATCTAAAAGAATTAATTAAATCCATGCGCTGGAGCTTTGTTTCATGCATGTGAAACATATTACAAACCAATGTTTAATTGCAGGATTATTATTATTGTAGGTTTTATGTAATGTGTTAACATAAATCATTCTCAATTATTATTCATGCAACTAATCAATGCAATACTCATTACGAAAGTGTTTCTTTTCTTGTTTTGTTATCTTTGGTTTTGGTGTTCAATAAACTCACCATTTGGAAGTAGCTTACTATAATACTTTCATGTAATGAATTTTACTAGTGTATCTTAAAAAAAGAGAGACTTTAAATTCAGAATTATTTAACTTCAAAACATAGGAAGGGGGAAATACAATCGGCACACGTTTCGAATTTTTAGTGGTAATTGAATTTATAATGATGCACGTATTACATTACCAAAATATTGTTATCAAAATTTATATTGCGACAGGCTACTCCGAGAATGTTACTTTCAAATTTTATATTTAGAGATGTATTATATTGCTTATTGTAATGCACCAGTTATTTAGAGCGGCGAAAACGCTTATTTTCTGATACTTTACAATTTTTTGTCGGAACGTACTTTTCTTAATAGCGTATTCTGTAAAATAAAATTAAAAAAATAATACTAGTGCCTGAGCGCTCGAGGTTATCACGAAAGAGATTAAAAGTTCATTTTACTGTTATTTCCTATAATTTCCTCCTGTGATTTCATATAATTTTTATACAATACAGTTTTATGATATAATTTTAAAATTTTTCCTTTCATACAACATTTACAAAATATGATTCTGGAATTTTTCATTCACAAAAAAACCCATCAAAAACGTAATCATTAACCATCGTTGTTAAAAAATATCAACTGCAAAATATCTGTGTCTATAAAAGCAACGATCTTTTGAACACTCGACATCGATGTCGGGTACCTAGAACCGGACGCAAATGCGAGAGGCGACTCACCAATTTAGAAGCGAAAAAGGGTCCATCAGAATTTGTCCCGTCGCCATCTCCTTCGCTTGTGCCAACCCTGAGGGCATCTGTTGGCCGGGTCTGATCGATGGTGTTGAGTGTTCCCGTGCGTGGAGTGCATGCAGACTCCCATGCAGGTTCCCGTGCCTGGTGTGAAAGTCCATCTCCCTCGATCTCCGTACACCCGAAATTCAATTTTACTGCTCTGAGAAAAATACTGGTTTTTGCAGGTAACGGATTCCTGAATGTTGTGTGCAGGCAGTTAATGAAAAACATCCCAAATATATCTTCAGTTTCATGTAGCATCTTGGTCGTTTATGACGTAACTACAAAGACAATTCACACGATCTGGAATCAGTCTGATTGATATTTCTATGTATCATTCAAACACGTTCCTTTCCAACTATGTTAACGTTGGTGGGAATTTAAATCTTTTCACGGTGTAGTTTGTCTTTGGAACCCCGTATAGTCAATGCACTATTGTTAGGAACTTAAAAATACACCCCGTGCAAAGCAGGTACGTCATTAAAAAAAGACTCCGCCAGCTGTCACTGTAAACTTTATTGCGCGGAAAGTGTTGTGAGTGTTCATGTCGGACTCACGTAGTAACACCCCGAAAAGGTCAAACTTCCTAGTTTCACCCACGCATGGAACGCAATGACCTGATCATTGTTCGCAACCAAGGCCTTTTGGAAAGCACTAGCCATCACTGGTCAAAGTGCGGACCCAAACATGCACTCTTTGTCTCATCACGATGGCGCCAACGCGTTTGAGCCGCACGGCCGTGCACCGCTCGAACTCTTCAAATTCCCTTAAAGCGGCTGAAGGAGGCCTTGGCTGCAGACGCACAGCCCTCCTGAAGATGGGCTGTCGTGTTCACTTGCCGAGTGTGGGGTCGTGCGTGTTGAGTGGCAGGCGCTCGAGCGCTCCGCAGCCCCCTGTGTAGAGTGGCCGGCGCGTTCACTTCTCGAGTGTGGTGTCGTGCGTGCTGAGTGGCAGGCGCTCGAGCGCTCCGCAGCCCCGTGTAAAGGCCGGCGGGGGGGGCGGCGCTCCAACCCCCCGTGCCCGGCGCTTCACTTCTCGGGGTGCTGAGTGGTACGCGCTCGAGCGCTCGCCCGTGAAATGCGGCCGGGCGCGTGCACTTCTGGAGCGGGTGTCGTGCATGCTCAGTGGTACGCGCTCGAGCGATCCAAAGTCCCCATGCGCGTGCAGAGTGGTGGCCTTGGGATGTGTGGTTGAGGGTCTCAGCGCTTCCCCGTGCAGAGCGGCTTCGCGTTCATTTGTCGAAGGTGGTATGCTGCTTCCCGAGTGGTAGGCGCTCGAGCGCTCCGCAGCCCCCAGTGTAAAGTGGCCGGCGCGTTTACTTCTCGAGCGTGGTGTCGTGCGTGCTGAGTGGCAGGCGCCCGAGCCCTCGCCCGTGTAGTGCGGCCGGGCGCGTTCATCTCGAACGTGGTGTCGTGCGTGCTGAGTGGCAGGCGCTCGCCTGTGTAGTGCGGCCGGGCGCGTTCACTTCTCGAGCGTGGTGTCGTGCGTGCTGAGTGGCAGGCGCTCGAGCGCTCGCCCGTGTAGTGCGGCCGGGCGCATTCCCTCCTCGAGCGTGGTGTCGTGCAGAGTGGTAGATGCTCGAGCGTTCTATAGCCTCTGTCTAGAGCGGCTCCGCGTTCACTTCTTGAGGGTGATATCGTGTGTGCTGAGTGGTACCCGCGCTTCCCCGTGCAGAGCGGTTCCGCGTTCATTGAGTGGTATGCTGCTTCCCGAGTGGTAGGCGCTCGAGCGCTCCCCAGCCCCTCGTGTAAAGTGGCCGGCGCGTTCACTTCTGAGGGCGGGCCCGGGGGGCACTTCTCGAGCGTGGTGTCGTGCGTGCTGGTGTCGAGGTGCGCGCTGGAGGGCGCGGGCGCGAGCTTGAGCGCGCGCAGCTGGTGCAGCGCGTGCAGGGACGGGAAGCGCGTGCAGTTACCGTTGACGCCGCTCGACGTGGGCGCTGGCGTCAGCGTCCAGCGCGACGGCCGGCGGAAGGTCCCCTTCCGGGGCAGCGGGTTGATGCACGCGGACAGGTACAGCAGCAGGTAGCCCAGCACGTGCAGCCCTACACACACACACAAACATTCACATTCATTCATTTGCGCACGAAACACTAAGGATTCTAGTTTCTGATGGATTTAGATAGTTTATGGTTCGTCATAATAATAATAACAATTGTATTAATAATAATAGTAATAATAATAATAATAACAATAACAACAACATGCTATAAGTACATACCCGAGCCAGTCATTGACACAAATAATCACAAAATGTACTAGAACAGGTCCATAATAACAGATAGGTCTGTATCATCTAATAAACCGGACATTGTATGGCATGAGAAGAAAAACAAAATGGTCTATCTGATTGATGTCGCAGTCCCGCTAGTTCACAACATCCCAAAGAAAAGAAGTGAAACAACTCTAAAATTTCAACCTCTGGCAAATGAGATAAAGCAAATGTGGAGCGACGTGGAAATGGTGACGATTGTATCAATAATTCTAGGCGCCACTGGTGAAATTCCTAAGTTCCTACATGAATCCCTAGCTGAACTACAACTGAAGAAGGGGTCACACATCCAGATGCAAAAGATTGTCATACTGAACACATGTAACATCGTGAGGAAGTTTCTGAACATTCATGGTTGATCCAGTGCTGATTATGACAGTTGGAACGTGTATCTCTTGTTCATGGTAACCGAGATACACGAGTGGAAACAAGTTAAATTGTGATGATGATGATGATAATAATAATAATAATAATAATAATAATAATAATTGTGGCGACCTGTCCATCTATAACGACTAGTGCGATGCCAAAATAACGGTCAATGTTATGGCGAAGTGCTACAGGGGAACATATTAATATAACAAGTTGAAGAGTTACGGAAAGGTGAAACGTATAAGTGATTTACGTATGACTTGACTTAATTGATACAATGTATCAATTTATTTATATTCTACTTCCAATATTTATTTCGTTTCCCACAGCCGAGAAGAATTCTTGTAAAGAAGCAGATCGACACTAAGGTAACGTTCACTTCAACAACAACAAAAACAACAATAATAATAATGTTAATAATAATAATAATAATAATAATAATGTTGGATCATTGCGATTTTAACAAGAAGCATTGTGAAGAAAACTATGCAAGACACCAAGAATAACACAGACCATAAACATCTTAACAGGAAATGTGAAACACTAAAAATGATAAATAATGGAGAGAGAAACCACTCCATGCACAATATCTAAAAGAATGGACAACTTGCATATCAATAAAGATCAATCATTTATGTGGCTTAAGAGGAGAGAACGAGGGCCAATCGGAAGCACCTGTAATAGCTGTCAAAGTTCAGAACATGACAAAGTTCAGAACAGAGAAGTAATGAACAATTAATATTTAGATAAAGTTATATGCAGTGCAGTGAAGTGAGGTGAAGTGAAGTGATTTCATTTGAAGTGATGTGAGGGTTCCTTCGTCTATGTATACATGCGTATATGTTTGTATGTGTGTATATTTGTGTAATATGTAAGTTTATTCATTTATATGTTAGTGTATATGCATTTTAATGTTTAGTATAGGAATTTAAATGCCATCTGCATATATAGGAAATGACAAAGTCAATTTGTTTGTTTATATTTATTTTTTTATATATTATTATGTTATTTGTAATTGTTATTTTGCATTCTGCCAGCGGGCATCATCTGCCCAATTGTAGAATAAATTTCTATCTAATTATCTATGACACGAAATAGCGAAAGCGACGTCATCGCCTGACCTGGGTAGTGCGCGTCGGGGTCGTAGACCTTGACGAGCGTGATGGGCAGGTAGCAGACGACGAAGGAGAGGAAGATGGCCAGCACCATCTTGGTGACGCGCCACTCGTTGCGGCGCGCGCGCTGCTCGCGATGCTCCTGGCGCTGCTGCTTGCCGCCCAGCGCCCCCGCCGCCGCCCCGGCCCCGCCCCGCCCCCGCCCCGCCCGGCCAACGTCCCGCGCGACGCCGCGTGCCGCCGCAGCCGGCTCTCAGACCTGCAACACAGGGGAGAAGATGCTTACGTTTTGCCTGGGCATTTTCAATCGAGCAGGGGAGAAGGTGGTCACATTGTGCCCGGGCAATATTACCTTACCAAACGCATTGCAGGGGAGAAGATGCTTACATTTTTACTGAGCATTTTTAATCGAGCCACCACATTGCAGGGGAGAAGGTGGTCACCTTTTGCCTGGGCATTTTTATCTTACATTTTTATATTTATGCTTACATTTTTCCTGAGCATTTTTAATCAAGCAACCACATTGCGGGGGAGAAGATAGTCACACTTTGCCTGGGCATTTTCAACCAGCCAACCACGGTGCAGGAGAGAAAGTGGTCTCGTTTTTCCTGAGCATTTTCTACCAACCAACCATATTGCGGTGTAGAAAGTGGTCATATTTTGCAAGAGTGAAGAGAGGGGGAGAAGATTGGTGGGCTGAGAGAAGGATAGGGTGAAGAGAGGGAGAGTGGGGAGAGAGGGAGGAAGAGTGAAGGCGTAAGAGTGCGAGAGGAGGAGGGAGAGGATAGGAGAGGAATGGGAAGAGAGAGATGAGAGTGGGAGAGAGAATAACGGAGGGGGGAGGGCAGAGAGGAGAGAGAAAGAGGGAAACTGAAGGAGGATGAGCGGGAGAGGGAGGGAGAGGGTGAAAAGAAGGGGGAAGAGGGAAGGAGAGAGAGGCAAAGAGGGAAGAGGGAGTGAGATAGAGCGCGATAGAAGTGAGAGAGGAAGGGAGACAGCGTGAGAGAAAGAGAGCGAGAGAGAGAACGAGAGAGAGGGTGCGTGAGAGAGAGAGAGAGAGAGATGTATTAAAGTTCGCTTTGAGCTTGTGCTGTGAGCGCGCGCGTGGGTACCTGTGGACGACCCAGAAGATGCGCGCGTAGCAGGCGACGATGACGACGCAGGGCGTGAGGAAGGCGATGACGAAGAGCGCCGTCTTGGCGCTGCGCCCCCGCGCGTCCGGCAGGATCGAGCACGTGCCCAGCTTCTTGTCGTACCCGAAGCGCCCTGCAACACGCCCCCCCGCCAACTCAGCCTTCCCTTTCTTTTATTTATTTATTTATTTTACGTCAAAAAAGTTAAAAACAGCGTATGACGTGCTATGGGGAAAAGTGAATTGTGTGCACACTTTCAAAATTCTGTGATCCCTACACTAAGTCATATACTACTTAAATTTTGAATTTTGAAAGGGAGAAAAAACTCCCATGTAGTAAAATCTATTTTCAAGGATAAATAAGCAATAAATTTTGAATTTTGAACTGAAATTTACTACTGTCTTAGGGGATTCGGTGGAATAACGGTCGGCGTATCGGACTGCTATACCCAAGTTTGCGGGTTCAAACCCGATCGAAGCCGTGGATTTTTAAGGGCGAAAAAATCCTTCGTACGCCTTCCTTCGAAGGGCAAGTAAAGCCGGCTGTCCCATGTAGTAGATTTACCGCATGTACAAGATCCTCAAGACTAAAAGAAGCCTCTGAGCAAAATTGAGTTCCACCTATTTCATCGCCCAAGATAATACCTCCTTTCTCCGCTAGGTGGTGAAAGGAGTGTAACGAAATTTGCGTGGTTAGACGGAAGAGCGGGCCTGATGGCCCGAGTCTCGCCACGTGAAATAAGGCATTAACTAACTGTCTTAAAACTATGGCGTGTGTGGAAATTCTACATTCCGCAATACAGTTCACAAAAAAAAAAAAAATAGTATGTAGTAGGTAGAAATATTATTGCGGTTTGATGTATCTATTGACGTAACTAGAACAGAAAGAAGTCTATGGGGTACGGAAGAAATGTTGACGGACGAAGCGTCGATAGAAGTCGAGACTAGCAATTTGAAATGTGTACGCCAAACACACTTTCGTATGAGTTGCGTTCGTTATATTTTTGGATAAATACATAGAAATTAACATAGAAACTTATGTATTTCGGATGCAAATACAATGTCGCGATCCTATTCTGTCACGAACGCGTAGTTTAGCGAATGAGTGATGTAAAAAAAGTGTTGCAACTAGATGCTTGGTTGTCCTGAATACGCAGCATCTTCGGCACAGGTGTGAACGTTTCAGTCATGCTGCGACCTTCCTCAGGGCAAAATGCATCCGTCCGCGCATTTCACCTGGACAATTGCATTTTGCCCTGAGGAAGGTCGCAAAACGGCGGTCGAAACGTTGTCCCCTGTGCATAAGACGCGACGTCTCCCGGACAGACAAGCAGCTACCATCTTCCACAGAGGAATCCCACACGCTAAACAACGATTTTTCTAAGGATGAGCAAAAGTGACAGTTCGCGAAAACAAGTGAACATTACATGTATTTCAGAGAAGTATCCCTCCGCCGCGACAGCTGTTCACCCCATCTTAAAGTGTTTGGTTATGGCTCCTGAGAAGACATCACTATCCAGAAGTCTAAGAGTTTCGCTGATGTATATGCACGTACGCGAGTCCCGGAAATAATTAAATTTAATTATATATGTGGAAAATCTCTTAACATGCTCTCACAACCAGTAAAAGAAAACTGCCACGAAAGTAAATAGCAAGCTCGCCACACAGCACAAAGGTCGGAACCACGTGCATCGGTACGCATCTCGCATTCAAGTATCGGTTTTAAAATAAACGTAACATTTATCACACAAAAAGCAAATTCAATGTAATATATAAAGGAAAAAAGATTTTTTACAGAAGAGCACATAACACTGCACTTCCTAATTTCAGTTATTCCTCGCGGCGCACTATATTTTTGTCGGACGAGAACGTCACGAAAGGAAGCATCGAAGCCATTTACAAGTTAGCCAACTGCAAACGAACGAATGCGGGAAGGGAGTCTAATGGGCTCGAGGGCACAACGACCACATAACCTTCAGTTATGTTGCCAGCACTAGCTGTCACTTTGGCTCAACTTTAGGAACATCGCTCTATATTATGTGTTGGGAGTGCTGTGTGCCGTGGCGTGACTCACCCCAGACGCCGAAGAGCGTTGGCAGCTGCATGCCGAAGGCGAACACCCAGCAGAAGGCCACCATCAGCGCCAGCGGCAGCGGGCGGTAGGCGCGCGCACACGCCGCCGGGTGCGCGATCATCACGTACCTGCAGCACACCACCACACGCACTTCACTCCCCTCTCTTACACACAAACATTGGGGGCGCGATCATTACGTGCCTGCAGAACACCACCACAACGCACTTCACTCCCCTCTCTAAACACACATGGGGCGCGATCATCACGTCACACACACACTGGGGCGCGATCATCACACTGCAGCACACAAACGCACTTCACTCCCTTTCTCTTCAACACACACACTGGGGCGCGATCATTACGTGCCTGCAGCACATCACCACAACGCACTTTACTCGACACTTATAGCAGCAACGAGCTCATCCATATCCATCTTCTCTCTCTCTCCCTTTCTCTCTCTCTCTCTCACACACACACATACACACAGGGTGCGTTTTGATACTAGCTACATAGGTCAAAGTCAGTCGCTGTCTGGAGGAGAATTCTAGCGGTCGACTGCTCTGATCGGTAGTTTTCCGTGGTTTCTCCCATCAATACCAGGCGAATGCCGGAGCAGTACCCTACCAAACGGGTCACGGACCGCGCGCGATCTTTCCTTCCTCTTCCTTGTGCAATCCTCTCCCCTTACACACACACACACACACACTTACACTAACATGCGCTACACTACCATATATTCCGGGAGACCGGTCGGGAGTTTAGCGCGTGTCCAGCGGGTCGATGAAGCATGCTAGGGAACCCGGACAAGCCTATGTGTAGTTCGGAGCTGGATAACGCCATCACGCAGGGAAAATATAACCGTTGATGACATGGGCTTCCGCGGCCGGAGTATGTCTCTTGGCTGTCCGGGACAAGCCGCGTCGATTTACTTGTAGCTGACGTTTCGGCCAACATATTATGGCCTCCCTCAGAGCGTACTGCTGTCAAAGGCTCGCGTGACCGCCTTATAAGGAAGACAAGGTGGTGACCAGGATTGGTCAAGGTATCGGCCAATAGGAAGCCGGCAGATGGTATGGGATTGGCGGAGGAAGGTCCTGGTCACCCCCCTTGTCTTCCTTATAAGGCGGTCACGCGAGCCATTTGACAGCAGTACGCTCTGAGGAAGGCCACAATATGTTGGCCGAAACGTCAGCTACGATCAAACCGACGCGGCTTGTCCCGGACAGCCAAGAGACAAATATAACCGTTACCTCCAGCGATGAAACATGCACAACACTTACGGGATAAATGACCGTAGCTGTTGACGTGCTCGGAGTCACTAATCAACGCATTCATCATTGGGTACGCTATCATTACGCGCGTGCAGCGCCATCAAAAAACTCAATCATCCAGACACAATCAATCAGTTTCGACTTTGAATGCAAAATGCAAATATTTGGTTGTGTTATACCGTCTAATCTCACACTGTGCTTACCAACTTAATTTTCATACTAGCGCCTCACTGCTTCCGATACGGGTTACGTCTTGCGACAGCAAGGTTCTAAGGAAGGCGCTGGCTACCATTAAATATTTGAAATTTAAATGTTGCGTTATGGAAGATCAATATGTGGGTGTTTTTGATAAGTAAATACGTATTTAACCGAACTGTTTATGCACTGTACTATGTTATTACATACATAGTATTACATACACGTGAAGACAGTTGTTAAAACATTTAATTAACTTAAATCTCACGTTGTGAATCATTCACTTTAAAGTGTGCTGCGACCTTGCCACTATCTGGCAAATGCTTCGAGCCAACCGTCTTAGGCATATTTTGCAGCTGAGATAAAGATTCGGAATGCGGAAATGAATTTTACAGCCTTTTTACCGCTACGTCGCCCAGTCCCCCTTTTGCTTATGCAACCCGCACTACAGACGTGCTCGGCGGACAATCACAATGCTAGGCGTTTCGAAGGTCACGAGTGGATTTTACATAATTCCAACATCACGAAGATTTAAGAGTAGCAACAGCACCGCTGTTTAGCAATTTCGTAAATCATCGTGAATCGAAATCATGCACTTATCTAGGGAATGCAATTCAGAGGGATATATTAAGTTCCAATTCTAGGTCATTAGAATTTACGTTTACAATACAGGACATTTTGATTTACTAAATAAGTTACGTTTTCCAGATTTTAATTTAAATCACAATATCACACACGAATAGTTTTGTAATGTCTGGAGAAACAATTAACCTCAGACGTTAGAATAGCGGGGATGTGTGAGAGACCGACGATTCAAAAATGTGAGCACGTGAATGAAAAGAGTCATTTCTTTGCTCTAATTCGCAATTGCGGAACATTTCATTGAATATACTTTATTTAGTCTCGTTTTTCGCCTGAACTAAATCTAAACTTCTGCGTACCATTGCATTTAGAATGAACTGATTGTGACCGAGGAAACCACAATAAAGCTAAAATATCGGACCTTCCCTCATCTACTGCTAGTCACCGCCCAGCTGATGACATTAATACAAAAACAAAATACTAAAAAACAAACACGGAGTTAGAATGTTGATGTCACTCCTAGCTGTGAAATGATGATTTATGGCCAGTGCGCGAATATTCAGTTCCGTACCCACGGCCATAAAACCCTAGCGTCCCCTGTGGACTAATGGGGACGAAACTGTTGGTGATACACAGCATATACTTTCTCGCATTACTCATGAATGTCACTCAGCATTAAGCGAAAACTACTTCAATTTTCAAGCTTGTTTACATGATATTATTTAAAGATATAATTTTGATGAACAGATTTTATTTAAAGAAAGCTCTTAATTCAATTTTGCACCTGTAAGAAGACACCGAAAAAGTTACACTTTTGCCAATTTCGGAACTTCAAAGTTGTATCATCGAAACTCAGACCTGCGCATTTTTAGAGTACGCGACAAAAAAGCAGCGCATTGAGGTGTCAACACCCCATGACGCGTACACACGTTGATGACTAGCGAATTCAGGAGATAATACCCCAAGAAGTATACATGCACTGACAAGCAAATGAACGTGCAAATAAATACCCCATGATGAGTATATACGCTAGCGAGTGAATTAAAGTGGAAAAACCGCATGGTGTTTGTACACGTGTAGGCGAGGCACCTGTACACGGTAGCCATGGTACGGGAGAGCAGTGACACGCCTACGTTGCCGTAGCAGAGCCAACGCGTATTGAGATATAACGCGTATACACTGACTAGCGAATAAGGTGGAAAACCCCCTTAAAGAGTATATACACTACCAAGCAAATTAAAGTGGAAATAAGCCATAACGGATATATACGCTAACAAACGAATTAAGGGGAAAATAACCTTAACGAGTATATACGCTAACAAACGAATTAAGGTGAAAATACCCCTTAACGAGTATATACGCTAACAAACGAATTAAGGTGGAAATACCTCTTAACGAGTATATACACTAACAAACGAATTAAGGTGGAAATACCCCTTAACGAGTATATACGCTAACAAACGAATTAAGGTGAAAATACCCCTTAACGAATATATACGCTAACAAACGAATTAAGGTGAAAATACCCCTTAACGAGTATATATGCTAACAAAGGAATTAAGGTGAAAACACCCCTTAACGAGTATATACGCTAACAAACGAATTAAGGTTAAAAAAACCCTTAACGCTACCAAGCTCCTTAAGATGCGTGGCTGACCTGTTGACGGTGATCATGGCGATGGAGAGCAGGGACACGCCCACGTTGGCGTAGCGCAGCGTGGGCAGCAGCGTGCAGAGCGCGGGCGCGTGCTGCCAGGCGCCGCCGGCGGCGAAGCGCAGCACGGCGAAGGGCAGCACGGCGCCGCAGAAGAGCAGGGAGCGCCGTCAGCGCGTTGCCCAGCACGCCCGCCGCCGCCAGCAGCGCCGTCGCGCACGCCGCGAACGCAGACAGCCCCGCCGGGATCCTGCGCACGGCCGCGTTCGCAAATCAACCACTGCGAAAATGTTCTTCGGAAAGTGCAAAAACCAGAAGCGACACTGAGGCGCAGGAAAACAGAGAGAGACTGAGAGAGACAATGAGAGAAACACAGAGAGACTGAGGGAGACACAGAGAGAGACTGAAGGAGACAGAGAAACAGACAGAGAGACAGTGAGAAACAGAGAGATAGGGAGATAGGGAGAGAGACAGGAAAACAGAGAGAGACTGAGAGAAACAGAGAGACAGAGAGAGACAATGAGAGAGTCTCTCTCTCTGTTTTCCTGTTGGTTGGTTGGTTTTTTTCGCGTTTCCGAACGCAGACAGCCCCGCCGGGATCCTGCGCACAGCGCCGGTTGCAAATGAAGCGCTATGAAAGTGCTCAATACACTTGTGCCTGGAAAGGACTCCCCTATTTACGTATGGGTTCTGTCGCGGCTGTGAAACACGTTTAAAGAGCGCGCCTAAAAAGCAGCGCTCAGCGGCGGTCAGGGAAGGCAGCGGAGCGACAAGACGCCGCCCAATCCCGGAAAGCGAGCTGGTCGGAGAGCCAGCTTCGCAGCAGCGAGTCTCCAGCGCCGCCCGCTTTAAGAGCGAGCGCCGCAAGCCGAGAAGCACGGAGTAATTGGCTATTGAGTTGAGTGGAGAGCGTTAGTGACCGTGCGCCCAGTGAATTCTGCGAGGAGATCGTACAGTGAGATTTCTGATTACGTCATTGCTTGTTATTGGTACATCTCCCGGACTTTTGGTTTCTAGATTTTGGTTTGTGACTCGGTACGCTCTTTGGACTTTGGAATTGTAAACTTTGTACTTTCGGCAGTTAATTACAATAAATGTTTGTGTATGTAAAGCGTGCAATTATTCTGAACATAACAGGTTCAACTCTTATTTCCCTTCTCGTCCCCAATCTCCACTCTTTAATCCACTCCTCTCCTGTCCGTATCTCTCCCTTTGCTCCTCTCTCTGTGCTTCTACGCCTCTCAGCGCGTTGCCCAGCACGCCCGCCGCCGCCAGCAGCGCCGTCGCGCACGCCGCGAACGCAGACAGCCCCGCCGGGATCCTGCGCACGGCCGCGTTCGCAAATTTATTTATTTATTTTACGTCAAAAAAAAACAGTTAAAAACTGCGTATGACGTTTAGGACTGTGAAAATGTTCTTCGTTAAGGACTGTGAAAATGTTCTTCGTTAAGGACTGTGAAAATGTTCTTCGTTAAGGACTGTGAAAATGTTCTTCGGAAAGTGCACAATACACGTGTTGGTTGGTTGGTTTTTTTCGTGTTTCCGGGCGCGTCGGTCATTAGTCCCGTTAGTGTAGTGCATGTTTTTTCTCGGGATTTTGCAATTAAAAATTCCGGTTTTGGATTACGGTCGAAATATTGTTGATTTCGTGTTTCCGGGCGCGTCAACGGCTTCGGTCATTAGCCCGTTAGTGTAGTGCATGTTTTTTTCTCGGGAGACGGCGGTGATCTTCCCCCGCTGGATGGCGAGATCCGGCGCCGACCTAAACTGGTATTTACCTTTTCTGTTTATTGATTTGAAAATGTTAATTTGCGGTAAGTTCACAGCAAAATAGATTGATTGATTGTTTTTTTCGTGTTTCCGGGCGCGTCAACTGCTTTGGTCATTAGTCCCGTTAGTGTAGTGCATGTTTTTTCTCGGGAGATGGCGGTGATCTTCCCCCGCTGGATGGCGAGATCCGGCGCCGACCTACGGCCGACTAGTGGGGTTTCCCCCTAACCAGGACTCTCCGACCAGCAGGGCACCGCCCCAGTCGGGACCAGCTCTAAGCTCCCGACCGGTCTCCCGGGATATGTGGTCGTGTGGTGCATGTTAATCCACTTGTGCCTGGAAAGGAATGGAGTAGTCGGTCCCCTATTTACGTATGGAGTCAACTGTTATTTCCCTTCTGGTCCCCAATCTCCACTCTTTAATCCACTCCTCTCCTGTCCGTATCTCTTCCTTTGCTCCTCACGATCTTACGTATTTTCCCTGTCCTCTCCTCTGCGTACTACACTCTTGCTCTGCCTCTCTCTGTCTGTTTCTCTGTCTCCTTCAGTCTCTCTCTGTCTCTGTCTTTCTCTGTTTCTCTCAGTCTCTCTCTGTTTTCCTGTCTCTCCTCTCCCTGTCTCTGTTTCTCACTGTCTCTCTGTCTGTTTCTCTGTCTCCTTCAGTCTCTCTCTCTGTTTCTCTCTGTGTGTCTCCCTCAGTCTCTCTGTGTTTCTCTCATTGTCTCTCTCTGTTTTCCTGTCGCTCTCCCTATCTCCCTTCTCTGTTTCTCACTGTCTCTCTGTCTGTTTCTCTGTCTTCCTCAGTCTCTCTCCCTATCTGTTTCTCTCTCTCCCTGTCCCTCCTCTCTTCCCCCGTGTCGAGTGAGAGAGTCGCCCGCGCGTGGCCCGAGGGCGTTGGCGACGTGGGCGTGCGCCGAGTGGGCGGAGGCAGAGGCAGCTGAATGCTTCGTCTCAGACGCGCTCTCAAAGAGAGAGCAGCCACGGATGGGCCATTTCATCGCGATTACTGCAACACTACATGATTTTAATACGTGATAAACTGAAACACTGAAATCGGTTGATTTTAAACCAGTTGATGTATTGGTATAACGGATTCTGAACAATCCCCGGTAATTTTCGTTTTCAACGTAATATATCGTATGTCTCATGAGTACATGTAGTAAATTCTTCTGAATATCCAATAATTAAACTTTTATTTTATGTTGCTTCCATATCTTCTTCACAAATTAAAAGTTATTGCTTTTAACGTTCCTACCAGCAGTAAAAATATCAGGCTACTATATTATATTCATTGATTAATACAGAAAGATTAATAGATTCACATTGTAGAAATAGATGTGAGGCGTTGTTGTGTCGTAGGTGTTTATTTGGCCAAAAAGTCTTGTCTGAACCGATGCCCTCAGCCACCTCAGAATCGCACAAAAGATAGCCGCAAAGTGATGGAAAAAGCTTTCTGACAAAATAAACACCTACGGCAAAACAACGCCTCACATCTATTTCTACAATGATGCCAATGTCTTAACCACCACACTTACGATTCACGTTAATTGAAAAATGATGTCAATGGATAAGATGTTAATTATTTTCTTCATAATCGCTCATCTCTGTCGCAGATATCTCTCGGCCTCTTGCCCTTTGCTGACGTTAGCGGTGTTTCTGGGGCTTAACTCCAAATACCTGTTGCATACCGACTGAGTTAGGATCAAAGCCAGAATTGCTGATGAATGCAACGACGGGATGTCCTAGACCTCGGGACTCGATGGCGACTAACTAGAGAGCTAGGTCGAGTTCAGTCGATGTCTGGAGGGGAATTCTAGCGGCCGGCTGCTCTGATCGGTAGTTTTCCGTGGTTTCTCCGATCAACACCAGGTGAATGCCGGAGCAGTACCCTACCAAACGGGCCACGGACCGCGCGCGATCTGTCCTCCTCCTTCCTTGTCCTATCCTCTCTCTTTACACACACACTTACACTAACATGCACTACACTACCACATATTCCGGGAGACCGGTCGGAAGCTTAGAGCTTGTCCCGGCTGAGGCGGTGCCCCGCTGGTGGGAGAGTTTTGGTTAGGGGGAAACCCTACTAGCCGACAGTAGGTCGGCGCCGGATCTCGCCATTCAGCGGGAGAAAGAACACCACCATCTCCCGAGAAAAAAATGCACTACACTAACGGGACTAATGACCGAAGCCGTTGACGCACCCGGAAACACGAAAAAATCAATCAATCAATCGGGGAAGAGATAGTCTGCTTCACGAACTTAGTACACACAACGCACGTAACATTGAAACACATGAGTTGGCATCGGTTATTTCATATTTTAACTCACACAAAATTGTGGTTATGGGTCTTCTCATTTCACAAACAAAACATGCAAACCGTAAAAACATCGAGATCAAAACATCAATGCTAAAAATGTCTTCAATATATGATGATTAAAACAATGATTTAGTAACATGATGTTTAGTAACTTCAATTAATCGATGTTTAGAATCTTGATGTTTAGTAACTTCAATTAACGAATTAATTTAAAATATTGATGTTTAGTAACTTCAATTAACGGATGTATAAATCATTGATGTTTAAAACATTGATGTTCAGTAACTTCAATTAATGGATGTTTAAAATATTGATGTTTAGTAACTTCAATTAATGGATGTTTAAAACACGGATGTTTAGAAACTTCAATTAATCGATGTTTACAACAGTGATGTTTAGTAATTTCAATTAATCGATGTTTAAAACAGTGATGTTTAGTAACTTCAATTAATCGATGCTTAAAACATTGATGTTAAGTAACAATTTAAGTAACATCATTTTTATAGAGACAATGTATAGCAAGGGGGTACCGTTGAGGTTCCGTGGAAAGCGTGGATGCGTGAGAGACACGAGTCGCAGCGAGGAAGTGTTGAGCGTGAGGCGGCGACCGCGCGCTCATCGGCATGCAGCTCACGCACGCGCGCACGCGCCCACGCCCTCGCGCCTTCCGCGGCACGCGCCGCGCGCACGCCCCCACACGCCCACGCCCTCGCACGCGCCCACGCTCCACCAGCACGGCTCGCCCAACACGCGAGTGATTGGTTCATTCATTGGTGTTTGCGAGCGCGTCAAGTGCTTCGGTCATTAGTCCCGTTAGTGTAGTGCATGTTTGTTTCTCGGGAGATGGCGGTGGTCTTCCCCCGCTGGATGGCGAGATCCGGCGCCGACCTACCGTCGGCTAGTGGGGTTTCCCCCTAAACAGGACACGGCGGGGGCGGCGGTAATGGCGGTGGTGGTGGCGGAGGCAGTGGCGGCGGTAGCGGTGGCGGCGGAGGTGGTGGCGGTGGGGTAGCCACGGTGGCGACATTGGTGGCTTTTGATTGATTGTTTTTTTGTGTTTCCGGGAGCGTCAAGGCTTTGGTCATTAGCCCCGTAAGTGTAGTTCATGTTTTTCTCGGGAGATGGCGGTGATCTTCCCCTGCTGGATGGCGAGATCCGGCGCCGACCTACCGTGGGCTAGTGGGATTTCCCCCAACCAGGACTCTCCCACCAGCGGGGCACCATCCCAGCCGGGACAAGCTTTAAGCTCCCGACCGGTCTCCCGGGATATGTGGTAGTATAGTGCATGTTAGTGGAAGTGTGTGTGTGTAAGGGGAGAGGAAAGGACAAGGAAGAGGAAGGACATATCGCGCGCGGTCCGTGACCCGTTTGGTAGGGTACTGCTCCGGCATTCGCCTGGTGTTGATCGGAGAAACAGATCAGAGCAGTCGGCCGCTAGAATTCTCCTCCACACAGCGACTGAACTCGACCTAGCTTTGTAGGTCTATATACTATATGTAGCGTTACTTTCCACATTCTTCAACAAATGCGTTAACGTAGATCTGGTACCAATATACACTTTCAAAGTTTCAGAAATGCATGGCACTGAATTTAAGGACGTACACTATTTGCTCTTCGGAGAAAACTATAGTCACAGGAGAATTTCGTAAACTATCATATCGATCCACGTAAGTTATGCAAAGTGGATCGAACTACATACTGAAGTGAATAACAGGCAATAACGAATCAATAAAAAAAATACAAAAAATTATATTTGTCAATTTTACTAAAAACATGAAATTAAAATAATAAAAGGAACACAGAAACATAAGAACTAAAATATGAATGTCTCCGTATTTTTACATTGAATTCCAGACAAAATTTTTACCCCATTCCGTTGTCTTTCAGAGTTCAGGCTGCGTATTTCCGATGTTTCTTTAATAATTATTTCACCTTCAGTCTGAATTTCTGTTCAGAATGTCTTTCGCCTTAACTCTCCGCTGTTACAATCACGGAAAGCCGGAGTTTGTTTGGCGTTTGCGAGTCCGCTCGCGCGCTCGTGGCGCTGTGGGCGGGCGAGCGCTGAGAGTACGCGGGGTGGGGGGAGGGGGCTGACGACGCGAGTGGGGTAATGGTCCCTCCGAGCCGGACGCGCGTGGGATCCTCTCCCCCAGCTTCAGCGCACGAAGATGCCTCCGCAGCAATGCAAGGCAATTGCTTTAACTGAGAGAAAGTGGCAGAGAGAGGGATGGCGGGAGGGAGCGATGGAGGTGGAAAAAAGGGAGAGAGGAAGAGGGAGGGGGTCTGTCCGTGGTCCGTTTGGTAGGGTACCGCTCCGGAATTCGCCTGGTGTTGATCGGAGAAACCACGGAAAACTACCGATCAGAGCAGCCGGCCGCTAGAATTCACCTCCAGACAGCGACTGAACTCGATCTAGCTGAAAAGCTAGTGTCGAAAATCCTGCCGCCGTCAAGACTGGAACCTAGGACCTCCTGGCCAGAGGCGCTGCAGTGCCATCAGTTGATGCCCTGAGCCACCTCCCGGTAGAGTTAATATAGAAAATCCTGCCGCCGTCAAGACTGGAACCTAGGACCTCCTGGCCAGAGGCGCTGCAGTGACATCAGCTGATGCCCTGAGCCACCTCACCCGGTAGAGTTAATATAGAAAATGCTGCCACCGTGGGGAGTGGAACCCTAGGACCTCCCGGTCAGAGGCACTGCAGTGCCATCAGCTGATGCCCTGAGCCACCTCACCCGGTAGAGTTAATATAGAAAATGCTGCCACCGTGGGGAGTGTAACCCTAGGACCTCCCGGTAGAAGGCACTGCAGTGCCATCAGACGATGCCCTGAGCCAAATGCCTCACCTGAAGGTGTCGTCCGGGGTGGCGAGGGAGGCGGTGGCGGTGGCGAGGGCGTCGAGCGCCAACGCGGGCAGCGCCTCCGTCATGGCGGCGTCGGTGGAGCCCATGGCCCCCTCCGCCCGGCCGCTCTCCTCCTCCTCCTCCTCCTGCGAACACACGGCGCGCTTTAACGAACGAGCGCCACAGCTAGGGATGGCGCATTTCAACAAAACATCCATACATCGCCAAAAGGTTTGCGCATCGACAAAAACATCGAGGATTAAAATACTATGTTTTAAATTTGATGGAACATTTCCAAGCAAAATGTCTTGGGGATTCTAATGGGATACATAACACATCAATATTAGTTATTGGATTGTCATCTTCATTTTCTATTCAATGTTCTATGTAGTCAAGGTTTAAAATTCAGTTTAACGTTATTACCTCGTAAAAAATAATAAAAACAGATAATAACATCTGACATGAGGTTCTTGAGAGTAAAAGGCCGAACTTTATTAGACAAAATGAAAAGTGAGTTAATCAGAGAAGACTTAGAAGTACTCCCATTAATAAATAAATTACAAGATTACAGGACCCGATGGTCCCAACATCTACACAGAATGAATAGTGACCGCATGCCAAAACAAATATATCACTACAGACCTCATGGCAAAAGGGATATCGGCCGTCCAAGATTGACATGGCATGCTGAAGACGGTACAGGAGTCTCTCCTAAACCCTGAAGAGATGATGATGATGATGATGATAATGAAATAATAACACTGGAAAAAGGTCGCGAATACTAAAAGTCTTTCTGTCGTCTAGGATCTACAACAATGTTAGTTGTCAAAGGCTGTTGATTGCGAGTAATCCACAAAAAAATAGATACTGGAAATTTTATTTATACCGTGATAAATTGTTTTTGTAAACATCGATGTTTCTGAAAAAAATTATCGATTTGAATAAAACATCGAAAGTAAAATATCCATGTATTTTGCCATCACTAGCCACAGCAGAGGCAACAAGAGAAGCCACATCCATGTGATCCATCATCGATGTTCAAATTTAAAACATTATTATTAGTACATCGATCAAAAAACATCATCGAAGATCTAAAGTTTATTTATTTATTTATTTATTTTACGTCAAAAAAGTGAACTGTGTGCACATTTTCAAAATTCTGTGATCCCTACACTTAGTCATATACTACTTAAATTTTGAATTTTTGAAAGGGAGAAAAAAAAACTCCCATGTAATAAAATCTATTTTCAAGGATAAATAAGCAATAAATTTTGAATTTTGAAAGGGAGAAAAAACAACAACAAAAAAACACTCCCATTTAATAAAATCTATTTTCAAAGATAAATAAGCAATAAATTTTGGCTCTTATTACTTCCTGCCGCGACAACATGGAAACGATAATTTGAATAAATGTATTTCCCACTGAATTCTAGAAGACGTGCACAGAAAATGAAGTTACATTTATGTCCAGAAGCAAAACAAGGGGCCATCTCAGCATTTGCTCAATGGATCAGGGAAACTGGACGAAAAACCTGGTCGAGATGGGGGTCATTGACCCGGAAGCTGTAGTACAGTAGTTGTTACAGGTTGTTTATACTCATTTATACAGTCCAAATGGTAAATAATGCATTATGTATCATTGTTAAAATTAATGTTACTTTTCTTGTTATGCTACTTTGCTTGTTAAGTTGGTTTACTAACGAGCGCTAAAGTGCTTTTTTTAACTGGAGATGCGTAATTGATGTTACCCATCATCGATATTCAAAATTTAAACATCCACGTTAATACTATATCGACCAAAAGCCAACCATGTTTTTAAACATCAATGTTTTAAAGATAATTTGGTAACCCCTAGCATTTAGTTACTTCGCAACAAAATTTAATTTTTTAATTTAAAAAAAATTTTTCTCCACGTAATTGATGTTACCCATCATCGATATTCAAAATTTAAACATCCACGTTAATAGTATATCGACCAAAAGCCAACCATGTTTTTAAACATCAATGTTTTAAATTTAATTTGGTAACCCCTAGCATTTAGTTACTACGCAACAAAATTTAATACGTCAGTAGTGCAGTTTGTTAATTTCGAAAACAAAGTTTTTCTCCACGTGCGTAATATGCGGAAAGACATACGAAATATCAATGGGTTGGGATTATTTCGGGCGAGAGAGACCTCTGGTCGATGAACATAGTGGAAATGGCGGGCGTTTGGATCAAACATACAAACAAACTGACTATGGTACCATAAGTTATTATTTCATATTTTCACTTCTCCGAAATCTTGAGACTCGTACAGCGTGGTACATAGTACACGAGATAGTAAAACGTATTCGAGAAAGTCAAAATCTGTCAATTGCAGTCCAGACTAAGGGTAGTACAGTTCAGACTTCAGGAACACAAGCGGAAAGCTGCAGGAAAGTTAGAAGTGTTAATCAGAGATAGTGCTTCACCATAACACAACATTAAATATCACTTCCGTCATTCTTATTATCTCGGTTATTGTGATAATTAGGAATTACTGCATAGGAACACATTCTTTTGCTTAGGAAAAAATATATTCTATATTTTCTAAGATTATGAGTACTGCAGTAATCCGTGAATTGATACTCTCGATTAATTCGGACCGATTCTGCTTCTGATACTCGAATATTCCGATAATTAGATAACTTTTGGGGAAAAGGGTAAAATAACACTTTGTAAACTAAAACACACGCACGAAAAAAATTCGAACACTTCCTGGAATATTAAGAATGTTCCATTTTAAGTTTGAATTTCTTTAGAACACTAAATCTGCTTGACGACTTTCCTGCAATTTATCCTCCGCATATAAATAAATGAAATATTAGTTCCATTGAATAGAGCGAACATAGTTGTAGAAGTAAGCTGAGTTTAATTTGTTTGACAATTACGGAGATGGAAATAGTTTCCCAGAGTTGAGAAAATCTGATAGTCGTATGACGCTGCACGGGATCAAACAAACCGCTGTATCTCAAAACTATTTCATCTATAAAGCTACAACTTTACTAAAGTTCCTTTGAGACGTGTGGACCTTGACGAAGAAATACGAACACGATATCGATTCGAACTTTTTAATACGTCAAGGCAAACGTTATCTCGATTTAGGATAAATTCATACATACATTTGGCTTTTGCACATTAGAAACAAAAAGTTCGCAATAATGGGGTACAATAAAAAGTGTGAAAACATAGAATAACATACAATGTCATCAAACGCACCGTTTGTAAGTTTCTTTTTAAGTTTCCTTAAATAATAGCATTGATTTACGATATCCATACAACTGATATCCGTAGAATTGTAAAAAACGCTTGTCACTGTGCACTTACAACGGAAAAGGCCTTTGCCAACAGTTGTGAAAGAATGAGCGCGCTAGAAATCTGACACTGGTTGATGAACGTCGCGTAACTTTCCTGGCTCTGCCGTTGCAACGGTTTGCCTGCTGAGAGAGGCGCCGTGGTCACGGAAGGTCTTGATGCAAAACGCCTCCCAAACACTCTTTCTAATACTCCATAGCACTTCAAAATTTGGATGTTTTGTTTTTTCATGGGGTGCAACCACTTGGCGAAATTTTATGTCAATCCGAGAATGCATTCAGTCGCTGTCTGGAGGAGAATTCTAGCGGCCGGCTGCTCTGATCGGCAGTTTTCCGTGGTGTCTCCGATCAACACCAGGCGAATGACGGAGCAGTACCCTACCAAAAGGGTCACGGACCGCGCGCGATCTGTCCTTCCCATTCCTTGTCCTATCCTCTCCCACACACTTATACTAACATGCACTACACTACTACATATTCCGGGAGACCGGTCGGGAGGTTAGAGCTTGTCCCAGCTGGGGCGGTGCCCCGCTGGTGGGAGAGTCCAGGTTAGGGGGAAACTCCACTACCCGACGGTAGGTAGGCGCCGGATCTCGCCATCCAGTGGGGGAAGATCACCGCCATCTCCCGAGAAAAAAACATGCACTACACGAACGGGACTAATGACCAGAGCAGTTGACGCACCCGGAAACACGAAAAGATCAATCAATCAAATCCGAGTATACAGCACGGTGAGTCTTGGGTGTCAGCAAAAATTAAGCTCCAGGGGATTTTTTCTACCGATGACGCCGAAGTTGTGTGGACTGCCGTGGAGGGTGCGGAGGCAGCTGCCACCTTCAGGCGACGGCTGCATCTGGCGGAAGCGATGCGACGGGGCGGGGCGGGGCGGGCGGGGCGGGCGGCCGGGGCGGGCGGGCGGGGCGGGCGCCCGGGGCGGGCGGGGGGGGCGGGCGGGCGGGGGGGCGGGGCGGTGCAGGGCGGGCGGGCGGGGCGGGAGGGGCGGGCGGGGCAGGGCGGGCGGGTTGTGGGGCGGGCGGGCGGGGCGGGCGGGGGGCGGCGGTTGTGGGGCGGGGCAGGGCCGGGCGGGGGGCGGGGGCAGAGGGCGGGCGGGCCGGGGCCGTGGGGAGGGCGGGAGGCGGGCGGGGCAGAGCGGGCGGGCGGGCGGGAGGCGGAGCGGGGCCGTGCGGGAGGGGCGGGGAGAGGCGGGCGGGCAGGCGGGCGGGGCGGGGGGAGCGGGCGGGCGGGCGGCGGGCAGGGCGGGAGGGCAGGCGGGCGGGCGGGCGGGCGGGCAGGCGGGCGGCGGGCGGGCGGGCGGGGCGGGCGGGCGGGCGGGTGGGGCGGGCGGGGCGGGGCGGGGGGGGGCGGGCGGGCGGGGCGGGCGGGCGGGGGGGGCGGGCGGGGGGGGCAGGGGCGGCGGGCGGGGCGGCAGGGGGGGCGGGGCGGGGCGGGGCGGGGAGGGGCGGGGCGGGGCGAGCCCCGCCTGTATCGCAGCCTCCGCCCATGATAAGCGCGACCAGACGCCGCCGCCCGCCGCGCAAACTCACCAGACACAGACGGCACCAACACAACACGCACAGCCAGCCAAACTGCTGCCATCGTCAACCTCACTGTTGGCGTCGTCAACATCACCGCTATCGTCATCACTGCTTTATTCGTCAACCTTACCGTTATCATCATCAACTTCACCGTCATCATCATCGTCATTATAACTGCTTTCATCGTCAACCTCACCGTCATCATCACTGCTTTCATCGTCAACCTCACCGTTATCAACCTCATCACTGCTTTCATCGTCATCTCACCGCTATCATCGTCAACCTCACCGCTATCATCGGCATTATCACAGCTTTCAAGGTCATCATCACTGCTTTCATCGTCAACTTCATCGTTATCATCATTGCTTGTATCGTCATCCTCACCGCTATCGTCATCATTACTGATTTTAACGTCAACATCACCGTCATCATCACTGCTTTCATCGTCAACCTCACCGTTATCACTGCTTTCATCGTCACCTCACCGCTATCATTGTCAACCTCACCGTTATCATCGTCATTTCACTGCTTCCAACGCCATCATCCTGCTTTCATCATCAACTTCATCGTTATCATCGTCACATCACTGCTTTTATCGTCAACCTCACCACTATCGTCATCATCATTACTGCTTTCATCGTGAACCTCACCGCTATCATCGTCACCCTCACCGTTTCATCGTCAATTCACTCTTAACGTCATCCTCGGCTTCATCATCAATAACAAGACTATCATCGCCAACCTAGCTATTTCGTCATGAACTGATGTTTCAATAAAAACTTTGTTTTAGTGTGTCCTCGTAAATTATGAATCATTTACTAAAAAGCACGAAGAGGCAACAAAATGCATAAAAATTACACAAAGGTAAAAAAATTGAAAAATGGCAAAAAAGATTTAATAATTAAACATTTCTATCGCCTTTATGTATTAAGCATTAATAAGCATATATGATAGGCATTAATTTGCAAGTTAGCTACGTCTAGAATGCATCAATCAAAACATGATATGTCATCAGAATCCGAGCCCTGATCATCACTAATAAAGCTAGTTACAATGCTGCCTGACGGTATCATGACTGTCCTGAGGCCGGGGTGCTATCTCGTAATTTTATTCAGAGAGGTTAGTATAAACTTCACGAGAGGACGAACGGAGAATTGGTAATGAAACGAGTACCAACTTCGCTTACGCAACACAGTTTGAATGAAACATAATAAAGCTCCCAAGAATGTTTTTTATCTAATTTCTATCGTTTGAATTCCTTCATTTGTACACTTCAGAGTGAAAATCATAAACATGGCTCCTAAAATGTATTAATTCAATCCCTGAGAAGTAGACATTCATACTTCTTCATCAGGTAACATCCAACTCTCTTAGGAAGGAGGGGGCAATATGGCAATTCGAATCCAGCCTGAGAGAGCTCAGTTCGAAACCCAATCAGTTGTACATGCTCATTCGTAACTTCAAATACAGATAAAATGTCATTTAGGTAAGGTGCAAATCTTATTCGATATCGATAGTGCAAGAGAAAGTACACATTCATAAAATATCAAGAATTGCTGAAAATAGCTTTACCTTAGTAGTTAAATCCTTTTACGTGTCAACAAGAATGAGTGTAACTATTTTTCCAAATGAATCGTATAAACTTAATTTTAATCGGAGGAGAAAATTGGATTCTGCTAAAGTGATTAAGGAAAAATGATTTGCCAATGTATTGTTAAGCGACAAATAATGCAGTGGTGAAAAAAGATGTGGTAAATGGCTGGATTACTTGAGAATTGCCATTTGCTTTAAGTCTTGTTAGTAACGCGGAGTTCCACAAAGACCCGGAGGACTGTTCTAGAAAATTCTATTATTCTTTTTCGGAAACATTAAGATAGGTGTACTAACACACTCGCCATATCGATTATTACATTTTGTATAAGTATTGTGACGCTGGTGTAACAAATGCCGCTGATGCAAAGAGACTTTACTTCTTTACCCTGCGGCGAAGAATGTGGGATTGAAATTTTTATTCCCAGAATTTCCCAAAATGAACTCGAGGACCAAGCCAAGCCCTTCAAATATTATTATCATTTTTACTATTTATTTTTTACTACATACTATTTATTACTATTTATTTACTAATTACAATTTATTTATTACTATTTACTAATTATTATTTTTACCATTACTATTTATTTTTTACTAATTCTTGTTATTAATCCTATCACTATACTTAACGTATAACGCAACATTTAACGTCAAACTGACGAATGTTACGGATGTTATCACGTTTGGCGTCACTTGCACTGATAGAGAACTTTCTCAGAAGCGAAAGGCGTCAGGCTGTTGGTGTTTGCTCTACGATGATCGACAAACCCATTTCTAAGACGCCTGTGTTGCGTATTACCAATGGACAGAATGACTAGTAAGTGTTGACTGAGTAAGCAAAGAGACTATGCGGTTTCTTAGTGTCACCCAATGGAGGAAAAAAAAAATGAGGTGTAACTAATCAAAACGCATACTGTCCACTAGCGGAAAAAATTGAGTTTGATATGAAATTGTGTAGTTTTTAATACACCCTATACGCTCCTGCTTTCGTATTTCTTCAAAACACATTTTAACACATTAAATTAAACGTGTTTTGGAGAAATCTTTGTGGGAACTATGCTCGCTTTTTTTCTTGATCCTCGAGCTCCCTAGTCCTCGCTCAGCCCGGCATAGCACGGCCCGGTAGAAAATATGAGCTCCTCTCGGAACGTCACGGCTCAGTTTGCAGTGCTGCTCACCTTCTTCCTTTTCAATGCGGACTTCCTAGTCTTCGATCTCTATTTCTATCGACCTGTGCGAACAATGTTCCTTCTTGTTACTCAGTTACTCCTATGACTACTAATTATGTCATCAGAATTTAAAAAATCTTCCGTTGTTTCTCATAACTATCTAGTCCAAGACGAGGTATTACGCCGTTTTCTGTCAATAAAGTTGACAGCCCTGCACTGCCGTGACGTAGACAGAACACGCCTCTCCCCGCACCCCCGCTGTGGAGTATCAAGAAAAAGTGCGCGATTAGTATCGATATATTAAACTCAATATTTTACTTCCGATGTTTTCTTCAGATTGATATATTTGTCCATAAACATCCATGTTTTTCGAAAAAATTCTCGTGATACAAATGAAATTTCCGGTGTCTAATTTTCTGCCTCCAATGTTGGGTGCTTTAAAAGCATCTCTGTTCTTGCGCCGTCCCGGTTGCGAGTGCATGCGCTGGGGCGAGGCCCGCCCTGCGCCACCAGGGCATCTGGCGCCGAGGCACAGGACGGGGGCTAGGACGAGCGCCGGGGCGAGCGGACGGGCGGGGCGGGCGGGCGAGGGGGCGGGGCAGGCGAGGCGGAGCGGGCGTGGCTGGCGGGCGGGCGGGTGCGGGCGGGCGAGGTCGGCCGGCGGGGACGGGCGGGGATGGACAGGGACGGGCGGGGTGGGTGAGCGGACGGGCGTGGCGGGCGGGGACGGGCGGTCGGGGGCGGCGGACGGGCGAGCGGGGAGGGCGGGGACGGGCGGGGAACGGGCGGGGCGGACGGGCGGGCGGACGGGCGGGGCGGCGGAGCGGGCGGGCGGGCGGCGGGCGGGCGGGCGGGCGGCGGGCGGGCGGGCGGGCGGGGCGGGCGGGGAACGGGCGGGGGAACGGGCGGGCGTGGCGGGGCGTGGCGGGGCGGGGCGGAGCGGGTGGGCTTGCAGGCGGGCGGGCGGGCGTGGGCGTTGGCGGGAAGGCGGGAACGGGCGGGTCGGGGGGGTGAAGGGCGGTATACGGTGGTGTAGAATCAACGTTTAGGCGGCACGAATTCAAAGCATCAAGGATAATTAAATCCGAGTTAATGTACATTGTAGCCTTGTCTGTACTCCAAGAAACAACGCAGTAGTTTTCGTTTCATGATTAAGCCATGTTTATAAACATACTCGGGCGTTGAAGTTCTGGTGTGGAAATTACAGTAGAAGTTAAGACGTAGTAAAATGGATAAAATTTGAGAGAAACATAATGAAAGGTCTAAATGTATGTTTATTTTGTTATGTTAATTTCATACAAAGTAAGAGCTTATAGGTAACAATTTCAACGATGAATATTTCCTTTAAGTTACAACTTTTTATTTACTACCTTTATCAAAATGAACTGTTGTCCAAAACTTGAAACAATCACTTACTTTCATACAAGTATCAAGAGACTATATCAGCCTACATAGAAATTACCTGCATTTGAATATATGCAACATGCAATAGTCGATGTGCGTGATTGTCCAAAGTATTTTATTTCATTCCATGCATCCAAAGACATTATTAAACAGATTTTTAATCGATTATATGCTCGTAATAAATTCAATTTATATGTTCTCTTTAATGACAAATTGATATTTCTTTCACGCACATTTCCCTTACCAGATCCACCATCTTGTTTTTTAATTATATAACTATATATATTTTAACTTAATTTTTTTTAAAAAAATATGTCTCCGCTTTTCACGAAAATACATTCTTTTTAAAATATGTTCCGCGTAAGTGCTGGTTGCTGAGCACTGTAGGACGGGTGGAGGCGGGGGGGGGCGTTTTGTTTTTGTGGCGCCTGTCGTGGGCGCAGAGGCGGGCGCGGGTCGGCCGTTGACGCCACTCCAAAAGGGCCTCACCCAACTCAGAACCTACAGCCAAGGTCTCAAGATGCATCTTCATTCAATGTCAACTTCGTCGTGATCGATTCATTACACAGGCACACGAAATAAAAAAAGTTGTCAGACCCAAAGACTTGACAATGTTTCTTTATGTATTTCGACTCGCTGAATCTAAAACTGAAGCCGAAATTGTAAATTTCACGGAGGGGGGGGGAATTTGCAATTGAAAAAAAAAAAAAAAAACTGGATGGTGGTGACCCAATTCCGGCTTGAGTTTTGGATTCAGCGCGTCGAAATATTGATTGATTTCGTGTTTCCGGGCGCGTCAACTGCTTCGGTCATTAGTCCCGTTAGTGTAGTGCATGTTTTTATCTCGGGAGATGGCGGTGATCTTCCCCCGTTGGATGGCGAGATCCTGCGCTGACTTACCGTCGGCTAGCGGGGTTTCCCTCTTACCAGGACTCTCCCACCAGCGGGGCACAGCCCCAGCCGGGACAAGCTCTAAGCTCCCGACCGGTCTCCCGGAATATGTGGTAGTGTAGTGCATGTTGGTGTAAGTAAGGGGAGAGGATAGGACAAGGAAGAGGAAGGACAGATCGTGCGCGGTCCGTGGCCCGTTTGGTAGGGTACTGCTCCGGCATTCGCCTGGTGTTGATCGGAAAACTACCGATCAGAGCAGCCGGCCGCTAGAATTCTCCTCCAGACAGCGATTGAATTCGACCTAGCTGAAAAGCTAGTGTCGAAAATCCTGCCGCCGTGGGGAGTGGGAACCTAGGACCTCCCAGACAGAGGCGCTGCCGTGACAACAGTTGATGCACTGAGCTACCGCTCCCGGTGCCCATATGTAAGGGTATTGTTTCGGCATTCCCCTGTTGATCGGAGAAACTACGAAAAACAACCGATCAGAGCAGCCGGCCGCTAGAATTCTCCTCCAGTCTCTGCAGCCATGTTGTGTCTCCTACTATTGTTGCCCAGATGCACCTAATCCGGTGTGGGCTAAAAATATCTCACAGAGAAACTAATAAAAATGCTTTATTCATCGTTAAAACAATGAAGATACTAGATAGTTTTCAAATTTCATTTACTCAAAATCAACATTTGCCCTATAGGCCTCTCCGAAAAGGACGCTTCAGTTGTGGTTGTGTTTAAGGAATTTGGGAGTGGATGACTCGAGAGTTTAGTCATAAGCCAAGGGATACGGGTAGGATAGAATGTTAACGCAGCAAAAAGCACCAAAGCCTCTTGTGTAGCAATTGTCTTGTTGTGCCAATTAAAAATAGTTCTCCTCGCTGGATGTAATTCAGAGCGTGCTAAAGGCTACTATGATACGCATTGCCGTCTGGTCAGGGGGCGAAAACGGGTAATGAACTAATTCATGGTATGCCCCGTTTAACCGTAAAATATTCTAAAAATAATTTGGAATCGAACAATAATCGTAGTTGGTGGATCCGATTTCTTCCGAAAATATAAAGGAAAAGTATGTTTCAAAAATGAATTTAACACACCACGGTTTTCGTCTATTTTGTAATTAAATTTTAATGCGAATTACAGTATAACATTAAGGCAAATATGAAGCGGATTTCTCATTCTAATTCCTTTGATTCCTTGAGAAAATTTTGAGATTGCCCTTTGCTTTGCTTCTGAATCCTAAATATAGCTTTCCTCCCTCCAAAACGTCACATACCTATTCGAGTTATACCTTACGTCTTATCTCTTTTGAGACTTATCCCGACGACGCGAGATAGATGAACGAAAATAGAGAATAATTGGTGGGAATGGGTATCTTCTGTTTCCTAGTTGAAGTGAGAATGGCGTATTTCGGTTAAAAATGATTTGCATTTATAATGCGTTGGAAATTATTCGCTGAACAGGCTCAAAGATGTTTTATATTAATCTCGACAGACGAAAACTGGAGCCATATCACCGACTTTCCGACGCGTAGCGAAGCATCAAATGTCAAGTTAAAAGTTTTCGTCAAAGAGTGTTGTGGAATGAAATGCGTTGGAAATTATGCAACGGACAAATTCAAGGACGTTTTTATGTCAACTGTGATGGGCGAAGGCCGGAAGTTCTTCATGGAACTGGACACGAGTAGCGAAACGTCACTGAGCCTTCAAAGTTCGAAGTCTTAAATTCGACGCTATTCCGCTAGCGAACCGTATTTTCGTTTGTCATGCTATCGCGGAAATGAGCCGATTCCCTTTCGTTCGTTATGATAAGGAACAAGATGCATATTTTCCACTGTTTTTGAATTATAATTACAATTTTTAAAAAGATCGCCCAAATGGTGTAAAAAACTTAGTGTTAACAAGTTTGGCGCGATTAATTCTAATGCCGACTGTCAACAATTTCGATACTAATTCTGGTGTCTTGGTATCAATAATGAGATCCATCTTGATCAGGTTTTTCGTCCAGTTTCCCTGATCCATTGAGCAAATGCTGAGATGGCCCCTTGTTTTGCTTCTGGACATAAATGTAACTTAATTTTCTGTGCACGTCTTCTAGAATTCAGTGGGAAATACAATTATTCAAATTATCGTTTCCATGTTGTCGCGGCAGCAAGTAATAAGAGCCAAAATTTATTCTTATTTATCCTTGAAAATAGATTTTATTACATGGGAGTTTTTTTTTCTCCCTTTCAAAATTCAAAATTTATTGCTTATATATCCTTGAAAATAGATTTTATTACATGGGAGTTTTTTTTCTCCCTTTCAAAATTCAAAATTTAAGTAGTATTAGTGTAGGGATCACAGAATTTTGAAAATGTGCACACAATCCACTTTTCCCCATAGCACGTCATACGCAGTTTTTAACTGTTTTTTGACGTAAAATAAATAAAAAATAAATCTTTCATTCTGGTAACGAAACCGCTAATAGTGTAACAAGCTATTCATATTTTAATGTGGTGTTTAATAAGTAGATACGTAACTTTCGATGGCGAAGCTATTGTAATCAGGTTAATTGCTTGGTAGAGCCAGTAAAGAATTCTACAATTTGACTTTCGAATTCGATTAGTTGCACCGTTTACTTGCACGCGGGAGATCTTATGAGCAGAGCAATCGAAGGTTTAAGATACAATGAATACAGTGTGCCGAAAGTGCTTGTGCCTTCAAAAGCTGCAAACTAATTATCAATTAAAGGTTTCGTTATCGGATGTCAAAATTGTATTCTTTATTTCTTCAATTGCAACACAGCAGAAGATTAAATTATGATCTGAATAAAATATTTAGCTACACTATCCTTAATTATAACACCCATCTTACTGAATACGCTTTTCCCTTAGTTCTTTGAAATTAACATTACAAAATAAATATTAATTTTGATACGATATCAAATAACTAAGATGTTATTTCTAATGTATTAAAATATATTTATATTGAGTAATCTAATTTATTTATGTATAGGGAACTTAAGTCACTGGTCCCGTTTCACTTACACTACAAATGAGAAGAAGATTCGGTTATAGTGAACCTGAACCTCGGCTATAGTGAACGTAGCAAGTACGTCCTGGAAATGAATTTGATCTCTATGTTATTAAGCGATTGAAAGGGCCTTCACAGAGTGGTGTTTAAACAGTGCAAGAGGCATTGGAAGGGCCCAAGACTCCATTACCATACTTAGAGACAGAGGACCATACAGAACCAAGTATGAAGAGAGTACGAAGCGAACAATTGAAAATAATTTATTTTTTACGTAGAAATAAAGATATTGAAATTTTCAGTTCGTGCTCTTAATAAATTTTGATGTACATTCATAAAATAAATTATTATGGAGAAATTCCATTTAATTTTGACATGGGATATAGCGAACCAAACATGCAGTCCGCAGAAGTTCACTTTTTACCGGAGCCGACTGTAAATCACAGATTTAAATCGAACTAATTTTTAAATCATTGATTTTATTGAAACGATTTTTTAAACAATTTATTTAAATAAAAATATATTTAAATACATTATAAATAACAGCTTAGTTTTTTGGTATTATCGTTTCAAAATTAATATTTACTTTGTTATGCTCATTTCGAAGAACTACGGAAAAAGTATGATTTAAACAAGGGAAAGACAAGTGACGTGAATGGGGCGCTGAGCGCGTGAGTGTCCATTGATGTCGTCAGCGGCTGCTGAGCCGCTCGTTGTTGTTGAGGGGGGGCGGGGGGGGCGCTGCAGTGGTGGAGGCGGTGGGTGCGGGGCCCCCAAAAAACACGCGGAGGGGAGCGCCGAGGCGGCGGCGGCAGCGGCTCAATTGTACACAAGGCCACTGCACGAGGGGACCTCACGCCGCCACGAGGGGCGTTGCCACATCACGTCGCACACGTCGTCTTCCTTCCTCTTCTTGCAGGGCACGCTGCTCCTGACGCCGCTTTTGCTGCTTTTTTCTTTTTCTTTTATGCTTTTCTCTTTGTTCCTTTCTTCTTTCCAGCTCCTCATTTTCCATGTGTCTTCCTCCTTATATTTAAGCTCTGTTCACACTCCTTCTCCTTCTAACACCACTTTTCTTTTTTATTGCTGCTCTGTTCACCTCCTTCTCCTTCTACACCTTTTCTTTTTTATTGCTCTTTTTCTTTTTTCCTTTTATGCTTTTCTCTTTGTTCCTTTCTTCTTTTCTGCTCCTCATTTTCCATTTGTCTTCCTTCTTCACGCTTCCTATTTCACGCTCTGTTCACACTCCTCCTTCTAACACCACTTTTCTTTTTTATTGATTCTTTTTCTTTTTTCATTTCTTTTTTTCCTTTTTCTTTTTGACCTTTTCATCTTTTCAGGTTTTTATTCTTCAATTTTCATCCTCCCTTAAATTTCTTCTTCTTTTATTCTCTTTGTTTTTTCTTTTCTTTTGGTGCAGTGTTACCTGCGCACGTTTCCTTGAGCCCTCATTTCGGGAGATGCGAGTTGCTTGGGGGGGGGGGGAGTATTTCGATGGCAGGACTACTACAGTATCAAATCAGATACTTTCTCCTTGATATTGATATTCCCTTGAATTTGATACTACGTATCAAATCAGTAGCTTTCGATGCAAAACAGTTTATACGGAAGCGATCATTTCTGGTAATTAGATTTTGTGAACAATGCTCGTCGCTAACATTTATTCTTAATGAGCTAACGTTAGTAAAGAGAAGTGGGGTAGATATTCTGGGGATGAAGAAAACGTGTGCGTATGACACAGACGACGATCGCCGTAGCGATGATGTCAGCTCCTCCTCCTTCCCAACTAGAGAGATTTTGGGGAAGTGACTCATACATCTACAAATTTCACCTTCAAATACCCACGGTCATAATAATAATAATAATAATAATAATAATAATAATAATAATAATAATAATAATAATAATAAAAACAATAATAATATATTATTATTAATATTATTATTGTCAATAGTGTACTAAGACTTTGGAGTAATGCATATTTCATTGACTTAGGTGATTCTTGGTAACGTGTAAATTAATTCAAACAAATCGATCTGCACCATTTTTTTCTCTCTCCATTCACAGACGTCATATAATTTGTAACGTGGCGAGGAGTGAGACGGCAAGTTTCGAGAGGCTTGTGGTGAGTTTCGAGAGGTGAGAGGCGAGTAGCATGGGGCGAGAAACGAGTGGCGAGTGAGGAAATGCGAGTGGCGAGGGACGAGCAGGAAGTGCGAGTGATAAGGGACGAGTGGCATGACGGGACGTGCGAGTGGCGAGTTTCGAGAGGCGTGTGATAAATTTTGAGGCGTGGAAGGGCGAATGGGGAAGTGCAAGGGAGAGGGAAGACTCAAGGTGGGGAATGCGAGTGGTGTTTCGAGGGCGTGTGGTGAGTGGCGAGTTTCGAGGGCGTGTGGTGAGTGGCGAGTTTCGAGGGGGCCGTGGGCCTCGCAAGCCAGGGGGGGGGGGGGAAGTGGCGAAGTGGCGGATGAGGTGGCGGCGCCGTCGTCAGAGGTCGCTGATAGCGGTGGAAAGGAGGAACAGCTGACGACGCCAAAAGAGCGTCAGAAACCACATGCGGAAGAAGTCTTTGAAGGCACTGGAGAATAATCACATAGAACTAACAAATAGTACCGTCAAACAATAACATTTTCGCTCTCATACATAAAAATTAGTGCACATGACAAGATATATAATACATATGACAACAGAACTTCGTTGTCTGTTGATCTGAAAGTGTTACTTTGCAAAATAAGACTTTACCGTACGCGAACCATAAAACAACATGACTATATAAAACCAATAAGTTCTGCAACAACACAAAATATTAGGGTGAATTGAATCAATATGTCTGTCAGCTCGCTTATTAAGTGTGTTCCCAATAATATATACTCGTTGTTTCAATGAATTCGTACTAAAAAATAGTTATATAAGGAACTCCTACGAAAGTGTATCGTTTGAAAGTGTCGGACTCCGCTTCTATCGATGCTATATCCGTCAACATTGTTTCGTTGGCCAAAGACGCGATTTCCGTACATTTTATTGGGGTGTTTTTGAATTCGTTTTTAACACTTGAAGAAAACATTAATAACTAGAATGTAACCCGTCATTATTAACGGTACAAATTTACTCACATTATTTGTTAATATAAAAATATTTTCTATAATAGATTTAAGGCCATTAATAGAGCTTATTTTCGTTTCTCGATTACTCGCGTATTAGATTTATCTAACAACAGCTAATATTGTATTTATTGTTTTATTAAGGATCAAATTCGTGCATTAGTATTCCGATAAAATTGTCATTGTGTTCTATAACATAACGATGTAATATTGAATACAGATGTCTTGTTGGCTCAAAATGTTTGTTATAATAGCACAAGAAGTATAAGGAATTAAAATTAGTCTTCAAATAGAATTAAAAATGAAAGGATCAAAATTGAATACAATATTCATTTGAGATGAAAACACCAAAATTGCCAAATTCCTTCAATAGAGAACAATAACGCGAGAGTACATTTTGAGGGCACATAGAAAGCGGCATCCTTACCCACGCGATAAACCTGACGAAGCTTTTCGGGATAAAAGTGAGTTTTGCTGTCACGTACCGGAAAAAGTGAAAAGGCGCGAACGAGTGTGAGTTATCAAACTCTTATTTCAGAAGTTGATGGTTGGAACTCAATCAAAGCCGTGCATTTTTAAGAGCAATACGTTTTCCCCCAGATAACTAAAGCCACTTGTCTACGATGCAATTTTCGGCCTCAATAAAAGAACATCGCGCCTAAATGGCGAATCTCTCCGAATGTTATATGCACGAGTAATTCATGCGTTCGCTACTAGATGGCATCGTGATGACAGCCTCACCCCCCTTTACCACAAGGTCATTTCAACCGCGAAAGTAGCTTACTCAAATTCAAACAAATGGAGATAATATACATCCGCCGGTAAACGACATAGCAGACATATTTACATTGAGAGCCCGCCGAAACAGCAGTTTTTGTTCAGTTTCTCGTATACACAAGTGACTATGCCATCTAAGCTGTCGTATTTCTTTTTAACTAATTTTACTCAAAACACTTTGTTCTACTTGTATTCATAATTCAATGCAATATTGTAATAGGCGTTGGAAAGAAATTCCGGAGCTAAAGATGAAATGTAGAGATTAACCTTCTCTCCCATAAAGTTCACGCAATCGTTTAAGTCGTATTGTTGGGACAGTCTTTTGTTTTGAACTCCCAGGAGTAAAAGTAAATTTTGCCCTTCTCTTCTTAGTAAACGGTTAGAGGTGACTCACTGGCAACCTCAATTACTGTTGCAGCGTCCCTGACCTGAAAGTCCTTGGGTTGAAGCCCCGGCGTGGACGGATTTCTCACATCTCGCAACTACAGAACCAGGTCGAATTCTTTAAACTGTCGGCTGCTCTGATCGGAATGTTTCCGTGGTTTATCGTTCAATAATAGGGGAATGCTAGAGCAGGGCATAAACAAACTGGCCACGGACCGTGTGCAAATTTTCATTCACCTCCGTTCTTCCCTGACGCCTTTCACACACACACACACACACACACACACACACACACACACACACTACACAACCACACACGTCGCTTGATTGCTGGTCTCTATATGAGTGCGTGAACTGCAAAAAACATACGTCCTGTAAGTCTAGTGAATGTTTTATCGCGGAGGTGGCGGCGATTTTCCCTCGCAAGATGGCGAGTATTGTCGCGATCTGCACGTTGGCTAACTGGATTTTCCCCAACCAGGTATCTCTCCCAGCGGGGCACCGCCCTAGCCGAAACACGCTGTAACCTCTCAACTGGGTGGCAGTGCAGGGCATGCAGAACAAGGAAGCAGACGGAAAGTTTGCCCGTGCTCCATGACCCGTTTTTTGAGATCTGGTCGGCATTCGCCTGGAAGCACCTGAAGCACCATTCAACTGTTTTCATATTTTCTTCATAACCACGATCTTTTCGATCCAAGATACGCAGTGAATATCGGCGTCCATATCGAAGGAAATAACTAGTAAAAACCTATCAGTACAAAATAGATAAATAAATTCGTACTAGTTCGAATACTCGTGGCTTGCAAGTGGTTGGGCGTGCGGTGGCTGCATCGGAGTGTGTGTGTGTGTGTGGGGGGGGCTCCCCTCCACATTGCACCATCGCTCACCTCCCCCACCCCTCGTCTTCCGCTCTACCTTCCCCTCCCTTCCCTCCCCGCTCCCCGCCAGCGGGGAGAGCAAACAAACAGGCGGCGAGGGGCGGCACAAACTGCGCCTCTACGCGCTCCCGCCAGCCCCGTTGGCACCCCTGCGACGTCGCAGGCGATTTCGCTTTTGCCACACACGGCGCTAAAAAAAAAAAAAAAAAAAAATACACGTGTATATGTGTATATATGTACACACATATACGACGACATACATGTGTATATGTACGTCGAGAGGATAGGAGAAAGAAGAGGGCGGAAATGTCCGAGGCCTATTTGTACGCGTTCTGCTTCAGCATTCGCCTGGGTTTGAGAGGAGAAACCACGTAAAAATACCGCTCAGAGTTGACTGCCGGTAGAATTTGCCTCCTGACAGCGTCTGATTTCGATCCAGGTATCTAACTAGCGTCGAAAAAGGATTTCCTGGCCAACAATGAAGCAAATACAAACATGTTTCTGCTGAGTTGTCGAAGCCAGGATAGCCTCTAAGATGTTCAGAAACACAAGTGAAAGTCTTCAGTGGCAGTAGGAAGAATTTTCGTCGCCATGACGCCTCGCAGCCAGCATAGTTTTAGGTTTCAGTCCCCACAGCAACTTCGATTTTACCTTTTCGTTTGTGTTATATCTCAGTTCAGATCATACCTTATTTTACTTGACCAGATTCAGACAATCAAACCGGGAGCGGTAGCTCAGTGCATCAACGGATGTCACTGCAGCGCCTCTGACTGGGAGGTCCTAGGTTCCCACTCCCCACGGCGGCAGGATTTTCGACACTAGCTTTTCAGCTACGTCGAATTCATTCGTTGTCTGGAGCAGAATTCTAGCGGCCGGCTGCTCTGATCGGTAGTTTTCCGTGGTTTCTCCGGCCAACACCAGGCGAATGCCGGAGCAGTACCCTACCAATCGGGCCACGGACCGCGCGCGATCTGTCCTTCCCCTTCCTTGTCCTATCCTCTCCCCTTACCCATTCACTTACACTAACATGCACTACACTACCACATATTCCGGGAGACCGGTCGGGAGCTTAGAGCTTGTCCCGGCTGGGGCGGTGCCCCGCTGGTGGGAGAGTCCTGTGGATTGTGGGAATTATGATTGGATGTTGTTGACGTTCTTATAAGAAGAAATAAAAGAGGTCATCTTCGTCAACATATCAGCTTTATTAAGATAGCCGGCTTTCGGCGGCACAGTCCCTCGACTTTTGCCGACAGCAGCGAGACTGACGATGACGGCAAAGCCGTTAGGGGGAATACCCACTAGGTCGGCGCCGGATCTCGCCATCCAGCGGGGAAAGATCACCGCGCATATCCCGAGAAAAAACGTGCACTACACTAACGGGACTGATGACCAAAGCAGTTGACGCGCCCGGAAACACGAAAAAATCAATTCAAATAAATTCAGACAATCAGGACGTCGTACAACGTGAATTTTGCTTCGTTCTTCCACCTAGCGGAGAAAGAAGGAATCTCTCGCGCGACGAAACAGGCGATTTGAATATTTAACTCAGCGGCTTCTTATACGTTTGAGGATCTTTCACACGGGACAGTCGGCATTACTTCCCCTCCGACGGATGGCGTACGAAGAATTTTTTCACCCATTAAAAATCCACGGCTTCGATCGGGTTTGAATCCGCAAACTTGAGTGTATAGGAATTACTCTAAGAAGGGACAGCTTTGACAGGCCGGGAAACAAATGAACGACACGCTGAGCGATGACATTGCAAGAGTTAGTGATGAAGTCACTTCCAAATGAGCTAACTGTAAACAAACGTACTGACAAAATGTGAATTATGATGGAGACGTGAATTATGATGGATTATGAGGAGCACGTAAAACGGGAGAACCCACATAAAACCTGCGGTGAATTCCGTTACGATCCCCACTAATTCTACATGGATGGATGACATGAAGCTTCCAGCGGCAAAGGCGGAGCTCTGACCAACCCGTTGGTCACCCGAACAAACACCATTGGTCACCCCAACTTGAAAGTTAGGCCTCATTCACAATGCAAACTTCACCGTAACGTAATGCTGTAAACTTAGCCGTAAAATTTACACGTAGAAACAAGCATTCACAATGACTAGCGGAAGCTGGAACGTAAGTTTCGCCTGAACCAATTAGAATTCATCGTTCTGAAACTTGATCGATTCGTTTCTAGCACGGTGGGAAGGTCTATCCATCATTGTTTCTAGCTTTTCTTCTATTATATCTATAATTATATACATATATGCTTTATCATCTAAAGATAAATTGACTGTAATTTAATTTTCCGAATTTCTTTTTGAAAATATTCATTATCAACCTGTTCAAATTATATATAATTGTTCAGGTAGTTTAAATTCATTTACAATAATTATATCAGTAGGTAAATAGTATTACGTGTTGCTTAAAATAATAACATATTAAATACACGCGAATAAAAACATAAAACTAAAGGAGAAGTGAACTGAATGAGGCAAAATAGTCATTTACGTTCTTCCTTCCCAATTGGCATTTTCAGTATTTCTGAGGTACGAGTATATACCGTGTAGAACGGACCATTAGATGTGTTGTTCAATTTAGCTAACCAAACGTTGACCCGTTCATTCGCGATTACAACTGTAGGTCAGTAGCATTTAACTTTCGTTTAAGGTTCCTTATTACGCATGACCTTAAGCAAATGCCGCATAAATGAATGTACGGGAAGCAACTCTAAACAAACGGGAGCGACAGAGTTCATTAACGTGCTTGAAACAAGAGATGTGAGACCATGGTATCCCGTCAGTGAGTATGTGAACGCAGTCCATTGTCAAACACAAAACCTTCTCCCCTCTTGTGTGTATTTGATCTCGGCAATTGCTCAGGCAGCGTTGCAATTGGCCTGTGTGTCTTTCTCACGTGTGTGTGTGTGTGTGTGTGGGGGGGGTTCTTCCTATGCCAAGGATCGGAGTGAGTCATGCGGTATAACTGTCTATTATTCACTCGTATGTTAAAAAATAATTAAAAAATAGTTATTTACGTAGCTAGTGCAAAAATGAGTATTTGATATAAGAATGAAATAATGACGGACGAGGCGATGATATATTCGCATTTTGAAATTGGTTTGACAAACATATTTTCGTACAAATCGTGTACATTATTATTATTATTATTATTATTATTATTATTATTATTATTATTATTATTATTATTATTATTATTATTATGTTCATAAATCGAAAGTTAGACTTTTCGCTGATGATTGCATAATATATAGGAGTATTGGCGCGTCTTCGGATGAAAATGTTTTACAGAACGATCTTAACTGTTTATGGAACTGGGCGTGCAGAAATAAGATGGAATTAAATCCGGAAAAGAGTAAATTCATTTGTTTTACCAAATCTCGCTCGAATGTACACTCGAATTACAAGTTAGGAACTAACGATATACCGCGTGTAAAAAACTGTAAGTACTTGGGTTTGGTCCTGCGTAGCGACTTGGGTTGGTCGGATCATATTAACAATACGGTCAAAAAATCATGGAGGGCGCTGCACTTTGCAATGCGCATTCTAAAAAACAGTAGTTCGAATGCCCGATCCTTGGCATATACTTCACTTGTTCGTCCTATTTTAGAGTACGGAGCGGCCTGCTGGGACCCGTACAGAAAAGGGCAAATCGAGGCGTTAGATAAAATTCAAAAACGGGCCGGGAAGTTTGTAAATCATGGACGCGTTGATGGACGAGATGAATGGGAACCCTTATCTAAGAGACGGGAACGGCGCGTTTATGCGTGATGTACAAGACATACAAAGGGGACTCAGCATGGGCAGACATCAGTAAAGATTACAGAAATCTGATTATAAAGTAGGGAGACCATCCCTGGAAAATACGATGCAGAAAGCAAAGAACTGATGTAGGCAAGTTCTCCTTTGTGAATCGTACTATAGTAGATTGGAACAAACTACCTGCAAAAGGACTAGAGACTTCCTTCTAATGTAGTGAAATTTAAAAATATACTTAATTCTATGTAGGTCATCATTAATAGCACTGGGACTTTTATCATCATCATCATCATCATCATTATTATTATTATTATTATTATTATTATTATTAGTTTCATTATTATAATCGTTAGTATTATTAATAATATAGTCATGTCTCTTATTCAGTGAAGTGAAGTGAAGTGGAGTGAAGTGTTAGAAAAGCTATGTCAACATATAGATAACTCAAAATTAATTATTACTAGGATATTAATCTCTAATTCTAATTGTAATTATATTTGTAAATATTCGTAATAGTTTTGTAATTGTATATCTAATTGTAATAATGTTTGCCACCGAGCATTAGCTCAAAGCGAACGTTAATAATAATAAAAATAAAATAAAATACTCACAAGTGTATTATCTCGGAATCATTCTCAATATGCGGGACGCTGCCATTTTGATTCATGCGCCAGTGTCTTGTTTACTAGACAGTAAGATATCCTATTGTTGTATGTGTCAAGACTTCTTTACGGTAAGCCTGCGGGAATGTCTGTATTGTTGGGTTTTTGTCCAGTTTCCTTGATCCATTGAGCAAATGCTGAGATGGCCCCTTGATTTGCTTCTGGACGTAAATGTAGCTTCACTATGCGCACGGTTTGTTGAGCTTTCCTTTTGCTTGTAGTGGTAGTAGAGCTTAGGGTGAGTTTTTATTTTGTTAGCAATACAGAAAAATTAAAAAATCTGTTCGTTCGTTTACCTTTACCAATAAGTTTTATATAATTCGGCAACGAAAATATCTAGTATTTGAAATGTTAATCCCTCGCTTTTTTAATTTATTATTATTATTACTATCATTTTTCATCTTCCAACTATTTATAGTTAAATTGTTTGGAAGTGATTCTGAAACTCAAGAAAACGTGCGCAGATGATTTTCTCCCCATACGTCACATTCAGTTTTTGACTAAATGAATAAATAAAAACTGTAGGCATTTTGGAAGGGGGCATGTCGCCCCTTGGATCCGCCACTGAGGTGTACACAGGATGTCGTGGCTTTCGGTGAACACGCCACACTGCAGCGGCGTCTTCGCAGAAGTCGCGAAATGAGTGATAGCCCGCGGCGCGCCCTGCGTTTGTCGCCGTTCTGCGAACGGTCCGGATTTGGACGAACGCACATGGGGGACTTCCCGCGCACTTCCACAGGGGCCGCTGCCCCACGCCCAACCACAACTGCACACGCACAGGGATATTCAAGAATCAAACTTCACTAAGCCACAGCTTATTTTCAGGAATTGTGCATTACGATAGATAGATAGATAGATAGATAGATAGATAGATAGATAGATAGATAGATAGACATTATTCTGCAGATAGGTATATACAACCTGGTGGCAGAACTCTACAATTAACATATTACTAATATTAACTTTAAATTACTTAACAACGTAACATTCAATTCTTTAAAGACATAATAATGATAATAATAATAATAATAATAATAATAATAATAATAATAATAATAATAATAATATGCTAACAATAAGAGCATTAACTACATTTTATGGTTGACCTGCACAGTTATTTTAAACTATTAAATACAAGATTACACGACTTTTTAATTACACGACTTTTTAATTACACGACTTTTTAATCACACGACTTTTTAATTACACTTCACTTTCACTTCACAACATTTGAAATTCACTTCTCTTTCTACTTCTATATTGCACTACACTGCACAACACGTCACAACACTTCAATACAATACCACTTTGAATATAAGGCGATGTAACGCGAATATAAGGCGAAGAATATAGGCGATGTAATAATGGATATTAATACATGAAAATGATAATACGGTACGAGCGAGTATCGTTAAATTTACACAAGTGTATTAATATTCATTACATCGAGTTTCATATGGTACTTTTTCTACGACTTTTGTATGTTTAACGTTTACATTGAATCGTTTCGTGGCAGTTGACGTGCACGATTCAGCCAAGGCCACCTACGGACTGTTCCTTAACCTACCTCCTGCAGATGGCCGTGGTTTACAATTTCGGTAGTCAACCAGGATCAACGTGAAATTACGATCCAATTAATTTTAAATAATATTGCAGTAAATATACTAATAATAAAACAAATTGAAACTGACAAAAATAATATAATACTAAATGAAATTTTAATGTACACAATCGAACGAATCATTTACTAGAACGATTTTTAATAATGAATTATCAATACTTGGTTTGTAAACTTCTCTGGGATTGGCCACAAGCTGCATCATAATGAAATCTGTATCGTAATGAGCATCATTAAGCAAATGGTTGTATCCAACAAGTGAGAACATTATACGATGGGAGTAGAAAAACTTCATCAAGCCGCAGTGCTGTTTCAGTGTGTTCAAGTGTTATAGGAAATAGATGTGCGACTTCGGTGATGTAACGCTTAGCGAATCGATAGTTGTAAAGAGAGATTACTATAAGGGATCGATTTTTACTTTCTCGTTCCGGAGTAGAGAGAAAATTGTGTAATGCGGCGCCAAAAATCGGAGAATTTTTGGCAGAAAAATTCTTATTACAGGGTTCTGGCAACGAAAAAGTAGATAAATGTAGAAAAAATTCCCTCAAAAAAGTTCAAATTTTCTTTCGGAATCTTCCTGCAACTACAACTATGAAGATAGAGAATTATTTCCCTTAATAAAATTTGTTTCTTGAAGAAAAATTTTGAAATAAGGTCAAGTGCATTTTTCAAAAATTTGAGTATTTTTCGCGTAATTTTGCGTGAAAATACGGCAAGAAAGTACGTGCTGTTTTAGCCCCACAAGTTCAGCTACTGCATGGCCACTACTGGGAATATAACTGCAAGTTACGTCCATGCACTCATTTTCGCAAAGGGTTCGTTTAGTCTTTTGAAAATGTCTTCATCACTATCCTTGCAATGTCATCGCTCTTAGTGTCGTTCATTTGTTTCCCGACCTGTCAAACTGGTCCCATCTTAGAGTAATTCTGTACACCCAAGTTTGCGGGTTCAAACCCGACCGAAACTGTGGATTAAATGAGTGAAAAAATCTTTGTACGTCATCTGTCGGAAAAGAAGTAATGCTGGCTGTTCCATGTTGTAGATTTACTCCAAGTAAAAGATCCTCATGTCTAAAAGAAGCCGCTGAGCTAAATTCAAATCGCCTGTTTCGTCGCCCCGAGTAATAACTTTTTACTCCGCTAGGAGAAAGAACAAAGCACAATTTGCGTGGTAAGACGGCCTGATTGCCTGAACTTCGTCAAGTAAAATAAGGCATGATCTGAAGTGAGATATAACGCAAACGAAAAGGTAAAATCGAAGTTGCTGTAGGGACTGAAACCTAAAACTATGCTGGCTGCGAGGCGTCATGGCGACGAAAATTCTTCCTACTGCCACTGAAGACTTTCAGTTGTGTTTCTGAACATCATAGAGGCTATCCTGGCTTCAACAACTCAGCGGAAACATGTTTGTATTTGCTTCATTGTTGGCCAGGAAATCCTTTTTCGACGCTAGTTAGATACCTGGGTCGAAATCAGACGCTGTCAGGAAGCAAATTCTACCGGCAGTCAACTCTAAGCGGTATTTTTACGAGGTTTCTCCTCTCAAACCAAGGCGAATGCAGAAGCAGTACGCGTACAAATAGGCCTCGGACATTTCCGCCCTCTTCTTTCTCCTATCCTCTCGACGTACATATACACATGTACAGGCATGCACCACACTACCAGACAGGTGGCGAGATCAATCGGGAGATGACGGCAAGATTTTCGACACTATCTCACAGCTAGTTTGAATGCAGTTCCTTTTTAGAAGGCCCTATTTGACGCGAAAACTTGTAGTTCGGGTTTTTACCAATAGGTTGCAGGACTATGAATGTTTCAACCGCTAAGAGCCAATCTATAAATAAAAGGGAATGTGTGTATGTGTGTAGTAGATACACGCAAAAACTACTCGACCAATTTCGCTCAAATATTCACACTTTGTTCTTTTTAGTACTGGGAGTGTTTAAGGAGTCGTTTGAATTAAACCAGGCAAGTCGGGGTGTTGTTGATGATGATTTCATTTATGAACTCTACGCAACCCGCCGGGATTAAGATCGTCTTCACTGCAAGTATTCTGCCCCTGCGATTGTGAAATATCGGCCGGAATTATTACTTGAATCTCGGACAAGATAAAACAAATTTCTCCAAGTCAGTGACATAGCGAATGTATGCCTAAAGTAGAGGGAGAACGTTTTAACAATAGGATACTGAACAACCATGCCCAAGCAAATTCATACTCGCGAGAAAGATCATAGAACAACCTCATACTCGTGAGAAATCCATTAAAATTTTTGCAGAGCGTAGTGTGAAACGTAATTAACAATTACGTGACCTGTAATGTGCGAAGAGTAATACATTAAAGCATTGCCGGGTCCACTAGCAACAGGATAAAGGAAATAACTGTTAGTTCGCATAACGATTTCGCAACGATTAACGGTTAAGGAATAACAGTTTAGCTGTCAAGGGCACATCCCTGCTTGGGAGTCGCCTGCTCCTGCACACGATTATCTGCAGCCACTTCAGGGTGGGGGGTGGGGGTGGGCGCTGGGGCTTATCTTGAGAGAGCCAACATTTGCTCAGCGTGAGCGCCTGCCAGCGCCTCCACCTCCACCGCCGCGAGAGATACCTCAAGCGGCAACGCCGACAGCCGCTACGGCGCTCCAGGCGGCGGGCGCGACATTAACATCTCTCTCTCTCTCTCTCTCTCTCTCTCTCTCTCTGTCACACACACACACACACAAAATATCTCTGGTCACGGACTAAAAGTTCGTAAGTCAACTTTTGGCGAAATTGGGTTAATGATTGATTGTTCGTGATGTCAGGACAGGAGGTCCGAAGGTTCGTGCCTCGACGGTGGCAGCATTTTTTCCTCACTTGCTAGATAGCTAGTACCATTTCAGTCGCTGTCTGGAGAATTCTAGCGGCCAGGTGCTCTGATCGGTAGTTTTCCGTGGTTTCTCCCATCAACACCAGGCGAATGCAAGAGCAGTAAGAAACGGGCCACGGACCGCGCGCGATCTGTCCTTCTTCCTTGTCCTATCCTCTCCCTTTACACACACACTTACACTGACATGCTCTACACTACCACATATTCCGGGAGACTGGTCGGGAGCTTAGAGGTTGTCCCGACTGGGGTGGTGCCCCGCTGGTGGGAGAGTCCTGGTCAGGGGAAAACCCCGCTAGCCGACGGTAGGTCGGCGCCGGATCCCGCCATCCAGCGTGGGAAGATCACCGCCATCTCCCGAAAAAAATATGCACTACACTAACGGGACTACTGACCAAAGCAGTTGACGCGCCCGGAAACACGAAAATATCTATCAATCAATCAATAAAACCGACAGTGGCAGGATTTTCCACACTAGGTACATAGCAAGATGGAATTCAGTCGCTGTCTGGAGGAGAATTCTAGCGGCCGGCTGCTCTGATCGGTAGTTTTCCGTGGTTTCTCCCATCAACACCAGGCGAATGCCGGAGCAGTAACAAACGGGCCGCGGACCGCGCGCGATCTGTCCTTCGTCTTCCTTGTCCTATCCTCTCCTATCTAAGAAGGAGGGCCAATCTTGCCAGCTAGCGGGGGAAGATCACCGCCACCTTCCGAGATGAAAACATGACGTACGCGATAAATGACTTTGAAGGTTGACGGGCCCGGAATCACCAATCAATGAATCTTTTAGTTGTATCCTGCCAGCATACGAGTAACGATCGACAAACCTACAAAATCGAACATAAAAAATCACTACTTGCAGTAACGATTGGCATCAATCTTGATTCAAATTATAGAAAATTGTATGACATTCATAGACTTTCTAGCATGTTCCATAAATTATAATAAATTATGTTTAATTTTCACATAAAACATGTACAGCGTAAAGAAGAAAGAAATGCACTTGTCTCTGACTCGATTATAACGAAACCGCGTTCTACCAAAAGAGAAGTTACGAATACAAAGATTCCAGGTCTAGGTTTTTTTCCCTTTAATTACATTTCTTTTGTTCGTTTGTTACTATCAAAATTTTGTCATGTATTTACGAATTAAGCTTTTTTAAATGATTCAAAATGTACTTAATAATCCATATTTCTCCACATTTCCTATAATAATACAATAATTTACATGTGTAAGGAAAACGCATATATTGTTAGCATGTTTCAACATATTATTGGGGATATTTTTCGTATTGGTATATTATTATTTCGTATAATTATTCATCGAAGATTATTTAATCATAACGCAATTTTAAGTTATTTATGAGTAGATCGACATTAAAATCTACAAGATATTGCGTGCTCCAAGATGAGTCTCCGTTACTTCTGAAGAACGGTTTTAACCAAAAAATACTACGAAAAAATGGCTCAATCTTACTTTTGAAAATTTCAAACAGTGCTTAGTAATGTACTGCTTTGTAAATGATCAACTCTCAGTAGAGGATTATGGATTATTATTTTAGAAATGCAAAAATATCTAGTACGTTTTGGTACAAGAAACGATTAAATATAGTTCTATGGTTAATATAGAAAAATAAGTCATTATTTGGTTTAATTTTAACCCACAAAATTTTTTTTTTTCTTTATCTTTTTATTCAATATATTTTCCATATTTTTATCCATATTTTACATTTTTCATTCGATTTGTATGTGCTGTACATATTACTTCATTTAAATTCTATTTCTGATAATAAGAAAAAGCGTATCCATTTTCTTCGAGTGAAAAAAGTTACAATTATTGTAAATAATTCTTTTACAACCATTACTTAACTTCCAATGAAAAAGTAAGTCATTTTGTTTATCGACACTTTACATTTGTTGATATTATTTCTCAACGAGATGTTGATCTAGTATGTCCGCTTAAAACCGCGATAGTGCGGTTTGAGTGTGTATGCACACCAATACTAGGGCGCGACAGGATATTGCATAGGGGAAACCCTCTCGGATGATTTCCGCAGATCGATTTCAGAGCCAGATCGGATGTGTCGAAAGCAAACGAAGTATTCCGCGCACCTTCCATATAATAATGACACGAAGGGGCTACGACCTTCTGCCTGGGGGGACGTCAGTCCAGGAAGAGCGCAAAGAGGTCGCCAGGAAGATTGATTTTTTCGTGTTTCCGGGCACGTCAACTGCTTTGGTCATTAGTCCCGTTGGTGTAGTGCGTATTTTTATTTCGGGAGATGGCGGTGATCTTCCCCCGCTGGATGGCGAGATCCGGCGCCGACCTACCGTCGGCTAGCGGGGTTTCCCCCTAACCAGGACTCTCCCATCAGCGGGGCATCGCCCCAGTCGGGACAAGCTCTAAGCTCCAGACCGGTCTCCCGGAATATGTGGTAGTGTAGTGCATGTTAGTGTAAGTGTGTGTGTAAGGGGAGAGGATAGGACAAGGAAGAGGAAGGACAGATCGCGCGCGGTCCGTGGCCCGTTTGGTAGGGTACTGCTCCGGCATTCGCCTGGTACTGATCGGAGAAACCACGGAAAACTACCGATCAGAGCAGCCGGCTGCTAGAATTGTCCTCCAGACAGCGACTGAATTCGACCTAGCTGAAAAGGTATTGTCGAAAATCCTGCCGCCGTGGGGAGTGACAACCTAGGACCTCCCGGTCAGAGGCGCTGCAGTGACATCAGTTGATGCACTGAGCTACCGCTCCCGGTCGCCAGGAAGAGATTTTAAGAGAATATAAGACATTATTGTTGTACTGTTTATACTGGCTTAGGTGGATCAAGACATGAATAGATATGACTGCAGTTCCGGTGACCGCGCGGTCCTAGGGTTCCAGGCACTCGCTTTTCAGCTAGGTCGAATTCAGTCTCCGTCTGGAGGAGAATTCTAGCGGCGGGCTGCTCTGATCGGTAGTTTTCCATGGATTCTCAGATCAACACCAGGCGAATGCCGGAGCAGTACCCTAACAAACGGGCCACGGACCGCGCGCGATCTGTCCTTTCTCTTTCTTGTCCTCTCCTCTCCCCTTACACACACACTTACACTAACATGCACTACACTGCCACATATTCCGGAAGACCGGTCGGGAGCTTAGAGCTTGTCCCGGCTGGTGCGGTGCCCCGCTGTTGGGAGAGCCTGGTTAGGGGAAACCCCACTAGCCGACGGTAGGTCGGCGCCGGATCTCGCCATCCAGCGGTGGAAGATCACCGCCATCTCCCGAGAAAAAACATGCACTACACTAACAGGACTAATGACGAAAGAAGTTGACGCGCCCGGAAACCCAAAAAAATCTATCAATCAATCAATATAAATTGAAAGATTAAATTAATTGAACAAATTCCCCCTCTTCAGGGCGACCCAAGAAGGAAACGCTGAAAAAAAATTCCAAGTCCAAAGGCGACGTGCGCCTCAGGCGATGGATGAACGCAGGAGGCGACCGGAAGCGACCACAGCGCTGCCGCCGCCGGCGGCGGCGGCCGGAAACCGCATGCAGGAAGTGAGCGCTGCCTTGCTCTGCTCGGAGGAGCACGTGAGGGCACTGCGACGCGAAACAGCACGCGATGGTATGCGCTCCCTTAAAGAATCTCAATGTTTCCCATTTTCGGATCGTAGATATGTTCGTGTGTTTGTAGAATATATTGCGCCAAACGGAAGCAATGGATTACTTCTGATTGAGAAAAGCACACTTACCTATTAGTGCAGTTAAATCTGTCTAATCCGGAACTTGTACAAGCCGGAACCCTGCCTTAACAGGAAAATTTCTCTGGCACATAAAGTTATCCACAGCATAAAACGGAATGTGTCCAATGCGGAAACGGCACGATTTTTCATGTCCTGTAGGGGGGAACATCTTTATAAAACGGGATTCCTGTGAATTTAGTGTAATTGGCAAAGACGTGAGACGTGAGATTTTGAATATAATGAATGAAGTCTATTTTAAAGTCTTTATCTCATGCGATTTAGTCGAGGCAACAGCACTGTGAAGGATGTAGCTTCAGCTGACTGAGTGGAATGCGATCTTGGGTTCACTTGTCTCTCAAGGCGTAACACATAGGGGAATTCCCTCCCCTCCCCCACAACTCACTGAGTTAGTTAGTTATTTAGTTAGTTAGTTCTATTTTAAAGTCTTTATCTCATGCGATTTGAAGTGTGGCGAGACTCGGGCAATCAGGCCCGCTCTTCCGTCTAACCACGCAAATTTCGCTACGCTCCTTTCACCACCATAGATGAGTTAGTTTGTTAGTAAATGCCTTATTTTCGTGGCGAGACTCGGGCCATCAGGCCCGCTCTTCCGTCTAACCACGCAATTTCGCTACGCTCCTTTCACCACCATAGATGAGAAAGGAGGTATTATCTTGGGCGATGAAACAGGCGGAAACTCAATTTTGCTCAGAGGCTTCATTTAGGCTTGATGATATTTTACATGAAGTAAATCTACTACATGGGACAGCCAGCTTCACTTCCCCTCCGAAGGGAGGCGTACGAAGGATTTTTCGCCCTTAAAAATCCACGGCTTCGATCGGGTTTGAACCCGCAAACTCGAGTACAACAGCTAACCGTTACGCTAACCGTTATACCACCGAATCCGCCACTGAGCGTGGGAAGGTGTATGGGCATAGCTTATATTGGAGCCTCTTGCTGCCTCGCGTTGTTGCGTCGTTGACGCAACGCGTCTCTAAACCCTTGTTGGGCGTTGAGCGCTTTTGTTGGAGTAATCCTCCGTTACCAAGTAATTTCTATCATTGCTTTACTTTTGTGAAATTACTGTGTTTGTCGAGTCTCGTCACGTCGCAGTCGGTCAGTGCCTTTATCCCTTCGGCCAGGGCTCGACGCCGTTAGATCCCGGGGTTCCTGGCCGGTCACCCATCCAGGAACTCGTGATGTCTCGAATTCGCTTAACCTTCGTGACTTCACGGAGCGTAGTAAACGAACTCGGCTGGCGCCGCCGGCTTAAAAATCGTAACCCCTCAACCAGAGGTGCATATGTTCAAGGCCATACGAGAGCATCAGAAAAATCTCAGTACTCTGGGTTGTGACGCATTGTGGTTGAAAGAATCAGCAAAGAGTCCAATTGCAACCATTAGGCAGTGGGGTGGGGTATATTTTTTTGAGTATCAAAACCAGTTTAACGATGAGAAAACCATAAAACTCTATACTTAGATGGAAACGTCAAACACAAGGAAGCATGACAAACTCAGAAGCTGTCAAAGAAGAATGTTTTATATTAATTTTTGGTGATTTCTTCCGTAAATACATTATATGTAAATCTATTTTAATACTTATGATAAAATTATGCAATGTTTACTTTACGTTAATTGCTTCTTTACTTGCATTCATTTTGTAGTTTCAGGACGAAAATATCAATATCAAAAGTGTCGTAAAATGGATAACTCTACATAAAACGGAAACCTATTTAAACCGAAATTTTTTTTGTTCCCATCGATTCCTGCTTAGACAGATTTTACTGTAGTAAATAGTTCATCCTTTTATGTATGTATGTATTTGCCATTTTGGGTCGGTAGTTCGACTTCGTCGGCCAGCAACCGGTGTCCCCTCACCTGGACCTAGTTCAATTCCAATGCTTGGGGTAAGAGCGACACGACACGAACATGACGTATTCTCTTCACCGAAACTGGCTAAGATCCGCCCGCTTGAAGTTTTCTACGTCTCACAGCTACTTGGACGATTTTAAAGGACCGGGTTGCACTCCTCCTCCGGGTTGCCGGACTAGGTTGCACTCCCCACGGCGGCAGAATTTTCGACACTAGCTTTTCAGGAAGGTTTCTGAATTCTTTCAGACGCTCTCTTGAGGAGAATTTTAGTGGCTGGCTGCTCTGATCGGTAGTTTTCCGTGGTTTCCCGATCAACACCAGGCGAATGCCGGAGCAGTACCCTACCAAACGGGCCACGGACCGCGCGCGATCTGTCCTTCCTTTCCTTGTCCTATCCTCTCCACTTACACTAACACGCACTTCACTACCACATATTCCGGGAGATCGGTCGGGGCTTAGAGCATGTTCCGACTGGGCGGTGCCCGCTGGTGGGAGAGTCCTGGTTGAGGTAAACCCAACTAGCCGACGGTAGGTCGACGCCGGATCTCCATCCAGAGGGAAGATCACCGCCAACTCCTGCTAAAAACATGCACTACACTAACGGGACTAATGACCAAAGCAGTTGAAGCACCCGGAAACACGAAAAAATCAATCAATCAAACCCATAAGAAAGATAAAAGAACATAATTTTACATTACAATATTGTTTTTAATCAATTACAGATACATTCATAATAAAAATAAAAAGCAAAATTGTGAAGAATGACATTGAAGTAAATGTTGCAAATTGCGTCACTATACTTGTAAGATTTCTCTCGAAGGCTGAATAATATCATTTGCGTGCATTTTGTAAATAAACGCTGCATTTCCTTGTAAACAAGCGAGTATTCTGACATAAACGAAACTTCCTGGCAGTGTTTGATATGCCTCTTTCCTTGTTTATAGCGAGTATATTATTATTCTCATTTCATACCAGAGTTGTTGTGTATATTATGTTTTTTAGGTCCACGCTAAAATATTTGAATCAATAAAGTACGCTAAAAGAAGGAAATGGCAAAAATATCAGAAATGCAAGGTTTTTCACAATTGGTTCTCAATTAGTTTTAACGTATTAAATTGAGATATGAGAAAGGATTTGCAGTACGTAAATTTGAAAGACGTAAACGAGAGCGCCGGCATGTAATATTGATTTTTATTGACGGGTTTCGTCCATTCTCTTGGTTTTCTCGTTTACGACAAATGTCTTCATGTCTTAGATTTAACGTCGTTTTCGCTGTAACCATTTCTCATGAATTCGACTAACATACTACAATATTCATGGAAAGGAAAATGCAAAATGTACAATAGCAATATAATATAGCGGAAACTTATGAAAAATTTGAATCTCGTGAATTCAAATGTCCTTATATTGTTCAAATGAAGGTTTTTGTAGTAAATTTGAGATGTTACTTTCTAAGACTATCTACGTTAGTAGATATACTTCCTTTGGAGATAAAAACAGGTGTGTTAACAACAACAACAACAACAAAACAACAACAATCGTTAAAATCATCGACCTGGAACTCTTCTTCCAATCATTGCGTCCAAACATTTTCAGCAGTGTTGCGATCCCCATGATGCCGACATATGAACAGTTACTATTATCTTAGATTCAACAAATTCAATTACATTTCGAATTCAAAGAAATGTTTGTGTTTCCTATACTTTTAAAAATCGTTAATTGATACTCGAGCAAAGTACTAATGTGGATCACGACGACTAAAACTGTTAAACTTTTCTACGTGGATATATATATATGCAAGAGTGAGCATGATATTTATTAAACAATTAGGTCTCAACATGAACGGCAGCCTTGTGCAACTGCACAACTGCCCCAACTTAAGGAAATAACTTTCCAAAACACAGTGGAGAACAATTGTACTTCGCGCAAGTATTGAAGGACAAGAAATGGACTTTCTAAACCATGCAACACATATCTTTCGTGACTGTTCAGGTGTTTAAAGGAATCTCTTTTGAAATTCCAACAGCAAATGTGAAACATATTCGAAAATGCATTGTTACGATGGTCATAAAGGCGTTTGAAAAAATGTGGAGCTTAATTTTCGAAAGAAAGATGTCTCTAGGTAGCCAGAAAATTCTGTTCCGTCGCCTATTTCGATTTCTACTAGGCGTAGGAGTTATAAATGAGGCGTTACCATGGAAAAAGTCATGACAGTCGAATTCTACAGTGGAAGCAACGAAGAGTTTTACACTGCCTAAGACGTATTTGCAAAATAGTTACATAACATTTACATTAGATTTACTTTTTGATCTACTGCTATTTATTTCCATTGGAGATACTTCTTCCTACTTTTTCGATAAAAAATCTGAAAAGATTTTGTTTTAATTTATTGCCTTCCACGTGATCGCCTCAATTGTTTTCAGTTATTCCGCCACATTTAAATATCTTATATTCACACGCACAATAAAACATAAATTTACAGCCACAGTGCATTCGAAAATATAATTTAAATGTCACGGAGATAGAACTGTTTTTAATTAGTGACAGAACATTCCTGTACCGATTTCAGCCTCGAAGTACTCTGTTTCGAGTCACTACTAATTAAAGTGTGATCTTCAATGTTTTTCTCTTGAACGGAAGGTATTTCTCGGGTTACTAAAGGGGTGTTCTTATCTGCCACAGCTGTATAGTTTCCGCTGTGCACAAAAAAGCAATTTGGGCGACAACCTTTTCCGCTTCTTCTGGAACACTGTGTTCGGGTGACTCCAGACTGTAAGAACGTTCACAAGAAGCCATCTTACTGAAATAGTTAAACAGTTGTAGCCCCGTGTCGTACCAGGATCCAAACAGTACACATTTGTAATTCAGCCTTTAAAGTGGGGAATGTAGAGAGTGATTATCACGGAATAAACAGCAACGCATTGTTTTCCTTGTGGTTTCCGGCATCCATTTCTCTCTCTGGTGGTAGTTCTGTTCTTTATTCTGTGTCAGCGGCTGATTATAGTACATTATCACCAGGGCTACAATTTAAGCGGAGTAACATGAACTACTACTAAATATATGCATATGCATGGATTCAAATGTTAAAAATGTAGAGTAATATGAACTAAAATTTGAATAAAAACGAAAATAGAGAAAATAATTTACATTTAAATTGCATAAACAGAATGGGCAATTTTTATTATTAACCGTAGAACAAGATCAATTAGTTTTACGAAAATAGATTAGACATTTTTATGTTGCTGGAAGCAAGGTTCTTAAACGTTTGGTGACAAGTGAGCATTTACCAAACAATGGGATGCAAAGGACAGTTTTAAAGTTCATATATGAAATTCCGGCTTTTGTGTCATATTATGCTTTGTACTAGCTAAAACTCCGTTCAACATTAGTAGTAATCAATTTGAACCACTCAGTATCTTATGGTGTTAAATCTAGATCTACTTGTAAACCTCTTAAAAATGCACCAAATTTAAAGCGAAAAGAGTCATTTCGAAAAAGTATAATACGAAACGTCTGACAAACAAAATTGTAAAATATTCTACGTCATGGGAGTTTTTCCATAACTACAGTAATTCAAATTTATTTTGCGCCCATTGCGGGATGAGTTGGGTCGGGGATGGGATTATATTGTCAGCTATCCTATAAAATTGAATCTCTAGTTCGTTTCCCGATGAAAATGAATTTTAAAAAATTCGGAAGCGAAAATGTCTTGTTTTCAAATGCAGTGTATCTCGCTTTCTTTGTATTTTTACTCATCAAGCACATATTTATAGTAAAAAAGGATTAGGAAGAGATTCTGAAGTTCTAGAAAACGTGAGCTAGTTGTACTTCTTCCCCATACGACCCACAGTTTTTACTGTTCTTTGAGGGTAAATAAATAAATTGGATTGACAGAGAGGAGATCTGATTAATTACGGGGCCAAACCTACCACTCCGGTATCTCTGACGTGGAAAGCGGAGCTGGGTGGTATTCGGCCAGACACATGACATGCCAATGCCTTTTTTCTCCCTTTGGAAAAGGAAAGCCCTTTGGGAGCCCTCGGCGGCGAAGGGCCGAGGGCCCGGTGCAGCCCTTGCCAAAGACTCTTGCCGCCCCTCACGGGGGCCCTTTCAGTCTGCGGCCGAAGGGCTCCCGGGCGTTCCTCGCCCTCGGAGGTAGCCCTTCCTTCTCTGCCCCCCATACATTGAGCCCCGCGCCCTTCCAAGGACCAGGAAGAAAAACAGACTTAAAGTCATCAAAGGTTGTGAATCAAAATACAGTAAAACTTGCTCAATACGGAACGTGCATAATGCGGAAAACTGTCTAATGTGAACATGAATCGTGGTCGTGTCAAACGTAAGTTCTACTGTATTACATTGTATAAATGTATTACATTGTTTAAAAAAAATTTAATTAAAAAAAAGGGAGCGGTAGCTCAGTGGATCAACTGTCACTGCAGCGCCGCTGACCGGGAGGTCCTGTGTTCAAGTGCTGACGGCGGCGAGGACTAGCTTTTCAGCTAGGTCGAATTCATCCGCTGTCTGGAGGAGAATTATAGCGACTGGCTGCTCTGATCGGTAGTTTTCCGTGGTTTCTCCGATCAACACCAGGCGAATGCCGGAGCAGTACCCTACCAAACGGGCCACGGACCGCGCGCGATCTGTCTTCCTCTTCCTTGTCCTATCTCTTCTCTTACACACACACTTACACTAACATGCACTACACTACCACATATTCCGGGAGACCGGTCGGGAGCTTAGAGGTTGTCCGGCTGGGGCGGTGCCCGCTGGTGGAGAGTCCTGGTTAGGTGAAACCCACTAGCCGACGGTAGGCCGGCGCCGGATCTCGCCATCCAGCGGGGGAAGATCACCGCCATCTCCCGAGAAAAAACACGCACTACACTAACGGGACTAATGACCAAAGCAATTGACGCGCGGAAACACGAAAAAATCAATCAATCTATTTTGCTGCAAACTTACCGGTATTTACATTGTCAAATCAATAAACAGAGAAGGTAAATACCAGTTTTCATGCATGAGTTAACATCAGTTGATGCACTGAGCTACAGCCCCCCAGTCGGGGTGGGTCGCGAGGCGGGGCGGGGCGGGGCGGCGGGGCGGGGAGGGGCGAGGGGCGGGGCGGGGAGGGCGGGGGCGGTGAGGGCGAGGGGCGGGAGGGCGAGGGGCAGGACAGGCCGGGGCGGGGCGGGAGGGCGGGAGGGAGGGGCGAGGGGCGGGGCGGGAGGGCGAGGGCGGGGCGGCCGGGCGGGCGGGTGGGGCGGGCGGGAGGGCGAGGGGCGGGCGGGGCGGAATGCGGGAAGGTGGGCGTGGTGCGGGGCGGGGGCGGCGCCCTCACAAAGGCCGCGTGGCGGTGGGCGGGGCGTCGGGCGCGACCCCGTTCCCAGGCCAGGGCCTCCCCTGCGGGGCGTCTGCCACAGCAAGGCCCCCTGGGAACCTCCCGGGCAAAGTCACTCGTCTGTGGCTCCGCGCGACTGAACAAACACGGACTTCTCTACACATCTCGTTTAATTAGAAGCAACACAACGGAGGCTATGCCAGTTTAATAATAATAATAATAATAATAATAATAATAATAATAATAATAATAATAATAGTAATAATAATAGTAATAATAATAATACCAGTCCGGATAGCCGAGATCGCTAAGGCAGTAGTGCCGTGGCGATCTCGAACTGAAGAATCGCGGGTTTGAGTCACACCTCGGGCATCGGTGTGTTTGTGTATGTCTGTTTGTGTGCCGTCCATTCATCCTTCATTATCATCATCATCATTTCATCTTCCATGCCCCCAGGACTAACAACTCTGGAGTATAAAAATCGGATTCAGCCTAATGCTGATCCCCGTTTGTTTTCATGCAAGACTTGCAACGTGATAAATGATACTGACCTGCGTGGTCCAAGATGGCCTATTCGCGAGCAAAATAATAATAATAATAATAATAATAATAATAATAATAATAATAATAATAATAATAATAATAATAATGGTTTAAGTTTATTTAAGTTTACCACTCAGACCCAAGGTTCATTTCAACAGTAATCATAACTGTGAATATATCTCGACTTTGTTGAAAATGTGTCTCTTATGCTTGCTGCCCTATACATAAAATACTGCTTATTATTTGAACATTACAGTTGTAAAATGAAGTATTACAGTTTTATGTCCATATTGATTTCAGCCACATGCCGAATATTTGAATATTACTGGTGGCCCTGTAGTTTTGTGCTGCTAGGTTCCTCCCCCCTGCAGCCAGGCGCGTCTGTGTTGTCGGGAACTTTCATCTGTCTTAACGCGATGTCGCGTCGAGCCACCGCCTTCCGTAAGCATGGAGGGTAATGGATCGATCCTGCAAGGTCATTATCCGCGAGATTTATCGACTGCAGATGTAAACAAGCGCCTGCACCAGCGCGGCGATCTCCGGAAGTTGGGTTCCATTACGAAGATATTTTCACTTTAAAAACTATGTTTTACGAAGTGCAGAGTTTTAGCCCGCGTTCAGCTAGGAAGGAAATAAATACATCGAGTCAGGAAGGAATCAGCTACTGCAAGCGATACTATTATTAAATAATATATTACAACACACAATCAGGATAAACATAAATACATACAAAATATCATAAATTAAGTTAGTTAATGTCTTATTTTACGTGGTGAGACTCGGGCCATCAGGCCTGCCCTTTCGTCTAACCACGCAAATTTTGCTACACTCCTTTCGGAGCCCGTTTGTTGGGGTAGTGCTCCGGCATTCGCCTGGTGTTGAAACCACCGATCAGAGCAGCCGGCCGCTAGAATTCTCCTCCAGACAGCGACTGAATTCGACCTAGCTGAAAAGCCAGTGTCGAAAATACTGCCACCGTCGTGACTCGAACCTAGGACCTCCCAGTCCGAGACGCTGCGGTGACATCGGTTGATGCCCTGAGCCACCGCTCGCCCGGTGTACGCAGTTTATGTTTGGCATCACTTTTGTGCGTTTGCGCATGTGCAGAAGATCGATAGGGCGGTCCGGTACGGCGTCCACGAACTCTCCAATCGTAACAATTTGGCGAGTTACGCCATGCGTGATCGGCTCACACGTGATCGAGAATTTTTGAGCGTCACCCTTCGGTGGTGTGGTGGGTCGAGCATCGCCTGATTGCGCGTTAGTTCATTTCGCTAGTCATCGTCGTGACACATTGGCATTAAATGGCGTGTGAACAGCTCCCCCCCCTCCGCCCCGCATACCGGTTCATTACTGAGGAATTTCTGTCAGCACACTTCGCAGACAGCTGGGCACTAGGCATGTTCACCGCGCGAAGTATATCTTCCTGGGCCTTCAGCATTTTGTCGCTTCGTCGATAGACGACCTTTTATGATAGTTTAGTAATGGATTCATTGATTGATTGTTAGTGATTGCGGGCTCGTCAACTGCTAAGTTCATTAGTCCCTGAAGTGTATAGACCGGGAGCGGTAGCTTTGTGCATCAACTGTTGTCACTGCATTACCTCTGACCGGGAGCTCCTAGGTTGGAGTTCTGACGGCGGCAGGATTTTCGACACTAGCTTTTCAGCTAGGTCGAATTCAGTCGCTGCGTGGAGGAGAATTATAGCGGCAGGCTGCTCTAATCGGTAGTTTTCCGTGGTTCCTCCAATCAACACCAGGCGAATGCCTGAGCTGTGCCATAAAAACAGGCCACGGACCGCGCGCGATCTTTTCTTCCTTTTCCTTGTTCTAACCTCTCCCCTTACACATACACACACTTACACTAACATGCTCTACACTACCACATATTCCGGGAGACCGGTCGGGAGCTTAGAGCTTGTCCCGGTTGGGGCGGTGCCCCGCTGGTGGGAGAGTCCTGGTTAGGGGGAAACCCCACTAGCCGACCGTAGGTCGGCGCCGGATCTCGCCATGCAGCGGGGGACGATCACCGCCATCTCCAGAGAGAAAGCATGCACTAGACTAACGGGACTAATGACCAAAGCAGTTGTCGAACCCGGAAACATAAAAAATTCAATCAATCCTGTGCCCTGTTTATTTCTCATCCGATCACCCTTGAGGACGCGCCACTGTCTGAGCCGTTGCCTCTTCGTGGGTTGTGACGCTCTCCTCCGGGCGCTGCTTGTGCGAGCAGAGCCCTCTGCAGGAGGAGCCGCGTATCCGCGCGTGCGGGGCCGTGCGTAGTAACCTTGACGTGCGCGTGGCGTGAGTGCAGGTGCACGCAGCTCCCTCCCGTGTGGCGTCACGCGTTGACTCAGCCCCCCTCCCCCTCCCCGCCCTCGTCCTCCTCCCCCTCCTCCTCCCCGCCCTCCCCCTCCCCGCCCTCGTCCTCCCCGCCCTCGGGCGACTCCACGCGGGCGCTGGCTGGCGTCGCGTCGCATGCGTTGGCCTCCTGGAAGACGCCCGCACCGGCTCTTGCTCTGGGGGAATCGACCGACTGCATCCCGCGCTCAGGTTCCCCTCGCCCACGCTTTCCAGGCAATCGGTTTTACCTCCCAGCCAATCCCCTAACACTTTCTGTTCCCTGTGAAGGCAGAGCCCGACTGCTTCCCGCGATCAGTTTTCTCTCACTCTCGCTAGGCATAGCCAGACTGCATCCCGCGCTCAGATTCCCGTTTCGTTACTCAAGAAGACATACCCTGACTGCATCCCGCGCTCAAATTCCTCTCGCCCTCGCTTCCCAGCTAATCAGTTTTCCCTCCCAGATAACCCCATTTTACTTTCCGTTACCTGAGAAGGCATAGCCCGACTGCATCCGGCGGTGAGTTTTTCCTCACCCTCGCTTTCCAGCTAATCCCTTTCAACCTACGTTACTCGAGAAGGCATACCCTGTCTTCATCCTGTGGTCCAATTCCCCTCGCCCTCGCTTTTCAGGCAATCAGTTTTCCCACCCAGCTAATACCCTTTCACTTTCCGTTAGCTGGGAAGGCATATCCCGACTGCATCCCACGGTGCTCTCCCTCACTCTCGTTTCCCAGCTAATCACTTTTCCCTCTCAGATAACACCATTTTACTTTCCGTTACCTGAGAAGGCATAGTCCGACTGCATCCCGCGGTTGGTTTTTCCTCACCCTCGCTTCCCAGCAAATCCCCTTTTGACTTTTCGTTACAGGTGAACGCATGGCCCGACCCCAACCAGTTTCGTTCATGCGCAAATTTCCATTCATTTAGTAGCGAAGTATATGTTCTCGCGCCAGTCCAGAGAAAATCCAACAAACAAATCTTCGAGTATGTTTGGGCTTCGTTTAGAGTAATGAGTCTGGAATTTGCATTTTTGGAAGTGGTTATTTCACATGTAATTTTTCATAAACGTTTTACAATCTGTCATCAAGATAATTGAAATACAAACACTAAGGTTTTGATTATCCTTACTGTTGTACAGAGAAAAAATCATGCAGACAGGAGATCGTTTCTAAATGTTCGATTCCGGTGTTGATACTTTCCTTGAATGGCGTCCTCATTTGAATCGATTCCTTATGGAAACGATTAAGATGAGGAATCGACTCCAACTTTTTGATTGTGGGACCGATTCCGGAATGGATTCTTTCACAGGAATCGAACGTCCCTCCAGACACTTGAGGGCATGGCCCGCTGCGTCCATTGACGTGATGTGACCCTCCGAGGCAGCATGGCGGTGGCGGAGCTGGCAACAGTGGAGGCGGCGGCGGGGGCGACGGTGGAGGCAGCTGTGGCGGTGGTGGTGGCGGCGGAGGTAGTGGCGGTGGTAGCGGCATTGATGACGGCAGTGGCGGTGGCGGCGGTGGCGGTGGGGTAGCCACGGTGGCGACAGTGGTGGCTTTTGATTGATTGATTGATTTTTTCGTGTTTCCTGGAGCGTCAAGGCTTTGGTCATTAGCCCCGTAAGTGTAGTTCATGTTTTTTCTCGGGAGATGGCGGTGATCTTCCCCCGCTGGATGGTGAGATCCGGCGCCGACCTACCGTCGGCTAGTGGGGTTTCCCCCTAACCAGAACTCTCCCACCAGTGGGGCACCGCCCCAGCCGGGACAAGCTCTAAGCTCCTGACCTGTCTCCCGGAATATGCGGTAGTGTAGTGCGTGTTAGTGTAAGTGTGTGTGTGTGTGTAAGAGGAGAGGATAGGACAACGAAGAGGAAGGACAGATCGCGCGCGGTCCGTGGCCCGTTTGTTAGTGTACTGCTCCGGCATTCGTTTAATGTTGATCGGAGAAACCACGGAAAACTACCGGTCAGAGCAGCCGGCCGCTAGAATTCTCCTCCAGACAGCGACTGAATTCGACCTAGCTGAAAAGGTAGTGTCGAAAATCCTGCCGCCGTCAGGACTCGAACCTAGAACCTCCCGGTCAGAGGTACTGCAGGACAGTGGTGGCAACAGTTGTGGCGGCGGTGATGGTGTCGGGGGCGGCGGTGACAGTGGCGTGGGGGGGGGAGGGGGCGGTGGTGGCGTGTGAAATACTCCAGGGCGGCATTCCGACGTGCTCCCTCACTAATCCGCTTTCTCAACCCCTCCCCCTTCCCCCTTCCCTGCACGCAACACTCGACACAGAGAAAGGGCCTCCAACAGATTTAGCAGACTCGAAAAAGCAAAAAACACGTTGCCTTTCAAAGTTGGCCACAATGCTAATTGAGATAAACTCTCTTAAAGGTTCAATATGCGCAAGTTGTAAATTGCTTGAAAGAGTACATTCATCATGTTGTTAGGTAGAAGAGCATGCTTCATGCTTAGAGCCGAAAATTATAACTAGGTTTATTATCATGCAAATAAAAAAATTAAAATTTAAAATTGTATGCAACTGGAATTGATATTTTCCTAACAGCATGAAGGATATTTAAATTGAGTATACCACGAAATAGTATAATTAATCAGCTATAATATATTCTCTTTTAAATTGTTATGGGGAATATAATAGTTATACATTTTAGTCACATCAAAATAGCGCAAGAAGATATTGGTTTGCTTTCAAAAATCAATAAGAAAGGAGAAAGTTTCAAAGATGACGATAAAAGAAATTACATAGATAATGAACGAGAGAGGTTTCATGAAATTTGATGGAAAGAAAGAAACGTGATGACAAAAAAAAGTTTAATTAAACGAGATTAATGAACACAGGATGTTTCTCTCTAAATTATGAAAACCTGTTTATTAACTATTATTATTTTGTATTATTATTATTATTATTATTATTATTATTATTATTATTATTATTATTATTATTATTATTATTATTATTGTTATAGTTATTTCAGTAAAACTTGCTCAATGCGGAAATATGTCGCATGAGAACTTTAATCGCGATCCTGACAAACATAAACGTCCCAATATTAGATGCATAAAGCGGACTCTTGTCTAAAACGGAAAAAATCTCGTCCGTTGAGCTTCCGCTTTGAGTTTTACTGTATTATTATCATTATTACTATTATTACGGATCTGAGCTAGAAAGCACCCCCCTGACGCCTGAGCAGAATAACCCGCAGCTCTGGCGACATACTCTAGAACGCCTCGCATGAACGTCCAACCGGTGAAACGGGCAGGGGGACCCAGAGAAAAGCCCTGGAGGGGAGAGAAGCATGCTTAGCCATTCATATCCCTCCCGCGGTGTCTGCGGTGGAATTCACGGCCGCTGCCGCACGGCGCGAGCAAGCATACACGCCTCTGTACGCGTGCGCTCCCGCTGACACACGCCCGAACAAGGGAGGGCGAAAATTGGGAGGGCGAAAATTGGGGGGGAGGAGGATTTTTTAAAACATCCGGAAAATGCCGGAATATGTAGTAGTGTAGTGCATGTTAGTGTAAGTGTGTGTGTAAGGGGAGAGGGTAGGACAAAGAAGGGGAAGGAAAGATCGCGCGCGATCCGTGGCCCATTTGGTAAGGAACTGCTCCGGCATTCGCCTGGGGTTGATCGGAGAAACCAGAAAAACTACCGATTAGAGCAGCCGGACGCTTGAGTTCGTCTTTAGACAGCAACTGAATTCGACCTATCTAACAAGTTAGTATCGAAAATCCTGACGCCGTCAGGACTCGAACCTAGGACCTCCCGGTCAGAGACGCTGCAGTCACATCAGTTCATGCACTGAGCTATCGTTCCTGGTGAAATACGGGCAGCAAAAACATCGATTTCTTTAAAAAATACAGGTTTTTCATTACAAGCATCGATAGATTAATATCGATATTTCGTTCCAAAAACATGGATTTTTAAAAAAATTTAATTTTTTTAAATAAAGGAGTTTAGGCACGTTGTAGATTAGCGGTAATGCACATACATATCGTGATTTTGCGCCATCCTCTTCAGATGCACATTTCACCTGTGCATTCTGAGAGAAATTTAGGTGGTTATACTTCGATGGTGTATGAATGGAAGTGACTGAAGGCCGAAGTAGCGAAACAGGAAGTTATGTATTGTTAATTGTATTCTTTACATTCGATAATAATTTTTATTCACATACTAGTAACATGTTGGTAACCACACAATAAAATTTAAGCCTGTACGTACAACAAAATAGGTAAACAAATTATGTACAGCAAACTTTTTAAATATAAATAATTTAAATAAATTGTTTTAAAAAATTAAATAAATTTAAATAAAAATTTTTTGGGGTAGAAGATGCTTCCTTAACAATAAATCTGTCTAATTAAATAATTATTTTACTAGTAGCCTGCAGAAGCAAATACGCTACTGTGGAATGCATGGGACCTGGGATCCTGGAGCAGCGAAAATTGGCTATTCTGAAATGGCACACTATTTAGTGTAGTAAAGCTTCCTTATACTCGTCGCATGACGAAGGCTGTGTTACAAGCCCGTGATAGTCTAAAATCGTTGATAAAAATAATAAAATATTTGCATTTGTCAATCAAAATGGACGCTTTTTCACTGTTTGAGTTTGTTTTCAATCTCCCAGGAGTCCTAAACAACAATTGATACCTCTCACATGGCTGTAGGTTGCAGTTTTACTTCAATTTATCCATATTATCAAAATTAGTGACATTGATTATAAAATTTAGGTAAAATTAAGTTAGTATGAACTAAAATACGTTCATTCGGGAATAATTATTCCCGTGATAAAATTCTCGCAGACTTAAGAGATAATTTTTAGCATATTACCATTAACCTTTATGTATTTTCCCTTACTAATTTTCAAAAATTACGTTCCAAACAAAAAAAAAGGCAACGGAAGTGGCGGAAGTGGCCCTGTTTTTCGTGCGCGACCTGTTGACTTCCGTTGTGGGTCAACGGGTACTCGAGGTGTCAAAGGCTTAACCTTTTCACCAGAGCTGTCGATCCCGTTATCTAATGAGGCGTCGGGTATCGGCCGCGCGAATACATGCCTGGCAACTCGCTACGGTGCCCCACGATCCGAAGGAACACCCAAACAACGTTATTTTCTCTCCGACATACCGGTAGCCGTAGCTCAGTGCATCAACTGATGCCACTGCAACGCCTCTGACCGGGAGGTCCAAGATTCAACGGCAGGACTTTCGACACTAGCCTTTCAGCTAGGTCGAATTCAGTCGCTACCTAGAGGAGAATTCTAGCGGCCGGCTGCTCTGATCGGTGGTTTTCCGTGGTTTCTCCGATCAACACCAGGCGAATGCCGGAGCAGTACCCTAACAAACGGGCCACGGACCGCGCGCGATCTATCCTTCCCCTTCCTTGTCCTATCCTCTCCCCTTACACACACACACACACACACACACACACACACACACACACTAACATGCACTACACTACCACATATTCTGGGAGACCGGTCGGGAGCTTAGAGCTTGTCCCGGCTGGGGCGGTGCCCCGCTGGTGGGAGAGTCCAGGTTAGGGGGAACCCCATTAGCTGACGGTAGGTCGGCGCCGGATCTCGCTATCGAGCGGGGGAAGATCACCGACATCTCCCGAGAAAAAAGCATGCACTACACTAACGGGACTAATGACCAAAACAGTTGACGCGCCCGGAAACACGAAAAAATCAATCAATCAATAAATCTTTCCGGCATGTCAAGAAGCGCGAACATACTATAACATATAATCGTGATCTCCTCATCCTGCAGACAGGTCTTTAGGAAAACGTGTAGTGCTCCGATTGGTTTTGATAAGATTGATTGATTAATGATTCTGAGATTATCAACTGCTAAGGTCATCAGTCCCGTAAGTATACTGCATGGTTTTTAGGAGTTGGCGGTGATCTTCCACCGCTGTATGGCAGATGCGGCGCCGACCTACCGTCGACTAGCGGAGGGGAGTCCCCGACAAGGTATCTCCCAACAGCGGGCTCCACCCCAGCCAGGACAAGCTCAACGCTCCCGACAATAGTGAGAATGCGTGAGCGTGTAGGTGTGTGTAAGGGTAAGGATGGGACAAGGAATAGGAAGGAAATATCGCGGGCGGACCGTGGCCCGTTTCTAACGGCAATACTCCAACATTCGCCAGGTATTGATCGGAGAAACCGCGGAAAACTACAGATCAGTGCAGCTGCTAGAATTCTCCAGACAGCGGTTTAATTTGACGAAGCTATGTAGCTAGAATCGAAAATCCTGCCACCATCGGGACTCGAACCAAGGACCTCCCGGTCAGAGGCACTGCGGTGACATCAGCTGATGCCCTGAGCCACCTCTCCCGGTAGAGTTAATATAGAAAATGCTGCCACCGTGGGGAGTGGAACCGGGAGTGGAACCTAGGACCTCCCGGTCAGAGGCGCTGCAGTGACATCAGTTGATGCCCTGAGCCACCTCTCCCGGTGGAGTTAATATAGAAAATGCTGCCACCGTGGGGAGTGGAACCCTAGGACCTCCCGGTCAGAGGCGCTGCAGTGACGTCAGTTGATGCCCTGAGCCACCTCTCCCGGTGGAGTTAATATAGAAAATGCTGCCACCGTGGGGAGTGGAACCCTAGGACCTCCCGGTCAGAGGCGCTGCAGTGACATCAGTTGATGCCCTGAGCCACCTCTCCCGGTGGAGTTAATATAGAAAATCCTGCCACCGTGGGGAGTGGGAACCCTAGGACCGCCCGGTCAGAGGCGCTGCAGTGACATCAGTTGATGCCCTGAGCCACCTCCCGGTGGTTTATAAAAGCTGCCCCGGGGGCCCTGAGCCACCTCTCCCGGTGGAGTTAATATAGAAAATCTGCCACCGTGGGGAGTGAACCTAGGACCCCCGGTAAGAGGAACTGCAGTGACATCAGTTGATTCCCGTTAATATAGAAAATGCTGCCACCGTGGGGAGTGGAACCCTAGGACCGCCCGGTCAGAGGCGCTGTAGTGACATCAGTTGATGCCCTGAGCCACCTCTCCCGGTAGAGTTAATATAGAAAATGCTGCCGCCGTGGGGAGTGGGAACCCTAGGACCGCCCGGTCAGAGGCGCTGTAGTGACATCATTTGATGCCCTGAGCCACCTCTCCCGGTGGAGTTAATATAGAAAATGCTGCCACCGTGGGGAGTGAACCTAGGACCTCCCGGTCAGAAGCACTGCAATGAACAATTGATGCCCTGAGCCAACTAAACCGCCACGAATAACGACAGATCCCGCGTAGTCCGCAGAAGTTCCGTATGGGTTGACCTAGATTTGAACCGGGTTCCCAGCGGAGACGGCGAGCACTGCACATAAGTTCCCCCCACCCTCGAAGGACGTGACGAGTCCTAGGAAAGTCTGGTGAACCGAGTCTCGGAAGTTTTGTCACCCGCTCGCGGTGACTGAAACGAACATTCACTCCTTTGGCTGGGCGGTGATTCATTCCTAAGGAAGCCCAATTCCCAGTTGTGAGAGGGTGCCGCTTCTCTGCGCTGCCTAAAAATATCAACTCGCGGGTGAAGTGGTACTATTCTAAGAAATGGAGCTTCACTGTGCGACAGGGCAGCAACCGTTGTCACTGCAGTGCCTCTGACCGGGAGGTCTTAGGTTCGAGTCTCGATGGTGGCAGGATTTTCGACACCAACCAAATTTTTAAAAAATCGAGCCAGTTTTGAAAAAAAAAATTGAAAAAGTTTCAATCCATCAGAGAATATCAATTTTGCAGAAAATCGGCTGAAAGGTTTAAGCTATAGTGTTCATTACATACGGACAGACAGACAGACATTCTGCCGTTTAAAGATTTTTCGTTGTTACGAACCCATATAACATGTATTCTGACTACACAAGTTGTGAGAGGAAGTAATTTACCATAAAGAGGAACACAATTTATTGTCTTTCGAAAATTTGCCGAATTCCGTCGCACTATTACAATACTTTCTCCTTTTACGAAGTGAACGAGAAAGTAACAATCAAATCTTCAGTTCGTTTACCTGTGCAAATGAGTTTTCTATTATTTGTGAGCCAAAATTTCTAGTTTTCAAATGTTTTGACACCCTGGGAAGTCGAGAGAAGACCAGACTTCGTCTTGGTCTCAGAAAAGTTATTATTTCATTTTTATTTCAGAAACTAGTTGAACGCGATGATTCTCAATTTTCAGAAAACGAAGGAAAAAACCTGGTATTGGGCTACATATTTTGGTAGAGTTTTAAATTTTTTTCTGAAAGTATCCTTTTCGGTGGACTCCTTAACATCACCCATACAACTTTGCACTAAGCAATTTATCAACTTAATAAGAACATGATCCATCATTGAAAGTTCTAGTAATTGTATACAGATTGTACTTCTGCCCTAAAGTCATATACATGTCTTTAATGTTTAAGTTGATGTTAAGTTAATGTTAAGTAAATTAATAACTAATATTAGCATCGTTAATACTGACAGGGGCAGAAATGATCCTATGATCGTTTGGTTATAGATTAATACAGATATTGGTTATAGGTTGATGGCGCCTTGATATTAATATCGGTATTCGTAATGAATTTTTTGTCACTGACAATACTTGCACTATGAAATTAAATTTAGGACCATTCATTCGCCCACTATGAGAAAGTGTGCCTTATTGTAGGTCGTAGCGCTTTTATATTAGTGTGACTAGCAGGTCGTATTCAAGAGGGCGACAATGAGTGTATTTTCGGTCGACCCTTTCCCCAGCTGCCTTGTAGGAATTATCGGGCAACACAGCGTAAAAAATTGTTTTGCTAGTGCGAGCAGTGCAGTGACTTGGGAGTCAGGGTGTGTATCGCAAGCAGTACGCAAACGACTGTGCTACCGCTGACACACAGGGCCTCTCAGGGGAACAGACACCTTGCCCCCTCCCCTTCAACACACACAGTAGGCCACAATCACCGGCAGAAGAACGAAACCCAGAATGTAATCAGAAAAAAAAAGTGAACAAAGTTTTGGTATATGCCGCTATGCTTTCAACATTATTCGCAATGTATGTATGTAATGTCTATAAACTTAAGCACTAAGAAAAAATAAGGGATGCTGAATAAAAGAAGAGATTGTATATTACGACGAAAATAAAATGTATAAAAATTGTTTACAAAACGATTATGGAGAAATCAGACATCCACATTAAATTTGTACTATTTCATCTCGTTCATTCTCAATATTTGAACCCAGTCAATTTAAGAAGCTGCAATTCCTAAGTTTAAAAAAAAAAAACAACTTCTATTGTATTACTCAATATAACCAGTTTTGAAACAATAATACTCTAACAATACTTTCATCAAATCGTCGACTTTCGTTCCAAAAGGCCACATATTACTTGTGTCATTACATGTGATTTTTACTTTTTCTCCTTGTCGTATTACGTAGGAAGGAAGTTATTCAAATGCCTCGATAATTCTATCTGGAATTTTTGATCATAAAATCCGTGTTGAACGTTCTTTCGAGTAATGTTCCGCACACACGACAGGATTGTCTCTGACAAAGGCTGTTTTTTCCAAAAGATAGTTAAGAGAGTAGATTAGATTAATTTATTACTAGCTCCACAATATCGCTCTCCGAAACCGTGAATGAGGTTTCAATTGTATAACGGCTAGCGTTTCGGTCTGATAGTCCAAGTTTGCGGATTGAAATCTACCGATCTTTGGATTTTTGAGGACGAAAAAATCGTTCATACGACTTCCTTTGGAGGGGAAGTTAAGTCTCAGGTCCCATATTGTAGATTTACTGCATGTGTGAGATACTCAAGCCTAAAAGAATCCTTTGAGTGAAATTAAATGGCCTAAAATAAAACTGGACAAAAAACAATTTAAACCCAAAGACAGGCAGCAGATATAGGTAAATTCGAATCGCCTGTTTCGTCGCCCCGAGTGGTACCTTCTTTCTCCGCTAGATGGTGAAAGGAGCGGGTGGAAGAGCAGGTCTGCTGTCACGTGAAATTGAATTTTGAATTCAACGGGAGGGAGTGCCTTTCCAGAGGTGTGGCCCACTGCGGAAGGCCTTGAAGGGCGCAGGGCGAGGGGGCGGCCGTGCCTTTGTGGCTGCCAGAGCCTTTCTTCTTCCGCAACCGCCCTTTCCCCCTCCCTCCGCACTTGGACGGCGAAGTCGCCTGCCGCGGCTGCCGCCCTTCTCTCGCCCCACCGGTCGCGGGCCCCTCGCCATCTCAGCAGCAGCTTCTCTTGGCAGACCGGGAGCGGGGGCTCAATGCATCCACTGATGTCACTGCAGCGCCTCTAACCGGGAGGTCCTAGGTTCCCACTCCCCATGGCGGCAGGATTTTCGACACTAGCTTTTCAGCTAGGTGGAATTCGAATGATTGAAGGCGTGGTCATTGTCAACAATATTATTTATTTTACAAAATAAATAATATTGTTGACAATGACAACGCCTTCAATCATTCCAATTATGAAATGTCAACTACACCTCACCACTGAATCAATAGGTCGAATTCAGTCGCTGCCTGGAGGAGAATTCTAGCGGCCGGCTGCTCTGATCGGTAGTTTTCCGTGGTTTCTCCGGCCAACACCAAGCGAATGCCGGAGCAGTACCCTACCAAACGGGCCACGGACCGCGAGCGATCTGTCCTTTCTCTTCCTTGTCCTATCCTCTCTCCTTACACAAAAACTTACACTAACATGCACTACACTACCACATATGCCGGGAGACCGGTCGGTAGCTTATAGCTTGTCCCGGCTGGGGGAGAGTCGTGGTTAGGAGGAAACCCCACTAGCCGACGGTAAGTCGGTGCCGGATCTCGCCATCCAGCGGAGGAAGACCATCGCCATCTCCCGAGAAAGAAACGTGCACTACACTAACCGGACTAATGACTGAAGCAGTTCACGCGCCCGGAAACATCAATCAATCAATCATTCCACTTGGCAGGAACAGGCGCCCGTCGGCCTCACGCAATCGCTGACTCCCACCGGGAAGCCCTACGGTTCGAGCCCCGACGATGGCACGATTAGATAAATTTATTTAAACTGCAATTGGGTGTAAACCGGTGGCAGGTAATTACATAAATAAGATAATAAACGTCATGCAAACAATATAATAATGGTAATATTAATGCTAAAATAATAACAATAACAGTAATAAGAATATAAAAACTGCTGATTCCTAATACATTAAATTACATGATAAAGAAAAGAAACGACTGAAAATCAATGCTCTCTCATCGAGACTCGCACTAATAAACAGAAATTTATTCAGGTTACGGGCAGCGTACTAGCTTCCCGTAGTGTAGTCCCAGGTTCGATTCACTCTCGACAAAAGGCATTCAGTGAGTAGTGAGTGTAAGTATAGGCAATAAGCTAAAGTTAGATTTAAGATTAATTTTAACGGCCGTTTCTTGCCGCAAAAATCAAGAAGGGTGTGCATATGTCATTCTGCGTCCAATGAAAATAAATTACCGCCACATAAGCGATATTCGTTGGGGGAAACGAAAAACCAAAGTCAAAGAAACACAACCAAGAAGCGCGCCTCACGAGGAGTGATGCCATCTATAGGCGCCATCCGGCTCCGCCACTCCAACCCGGCTGACAACTTTCAAAAATGTTTTCTTTTTTAAATTGAGCTGTTTGGTATAATCACAAGGGTTAGTTCTTACGACAATTGTAAAAACTCACAATTTCATTCTCCTTTTCTCTAATTATTTGACTTTTTTGGCTATATCCAGCAGTTTTCGAATTTTGAATGATTTTAATTCAAATATTTTTATTGTACATTTTAATACTTTTAAGCTTCATCACTCATTTTACTTGTAACGTTCATTCTTCTAACATCTTGGACCCATTCAAACGACATTTTCATGCCTACATCCCAAAATGCGATGTGTTTTCAACGAAAGAAAAAACTAATAAACATAATTAATATATGCATGAATTTTCTTTCTACAGAGTTCTCAAATTATTTTTTGTTATTATTCCTTTCCTTATTTTCTTCTATTCATGCACCAAACGAAAAGGAAAAGAAAAAACAAAAATAAACCAATAGTATGAAGATAATAATGATTTCTAAAAATATTGTGACGCTTCAAACTTTGTATTCTAATTGCAAAATAGAACGTTACGTTATTTTCTTCAATTTCTTTAATTAGATTTTTTAAAAATTAATTCAGTTATTGTAACATTCATTAAAGGTTTGTGGTATCACCAATAAAGCAGCAAATAATTAGGTTAGCCAATAGAGCGTTTGTTTGTTTTAACAAGTGCACCCTGCACTCGTTTTTGTTTCTCTGATTGGAAACTCTGAGATAAGCGCATACGTCATACTGTGACTTCAGTTGTCGAGGCGAATACCGCGCCAATCGTCTTATTGGTTTCAGATTAGAGCACTGAAGAAAGAACTAACAAATGGACCGTGAAATGCACTATGACTTGCAACGAAGACGCATGTAATCAAGCTGAGAAGGAATTATGTCGTAAATAGGATGGTAACCAGGGATCTGACTTTTTTTAACTACATTATTTTATGGTTTACTAGTTCATTGCTGTGTGGTTTATGAACCTCAAACAAAACACGTGGTATTGTTAATACCCTTGGGGGCCTTTCTGATTCTTTATACCCGAGGGCCTTTTGCAAACTTTATGGCCCGCTCTAATACGAACACAACACATAGAACATTTTTATGAATTCGATTTATTAAAACTACGATGCAATCAAATACAATCAATAAATAGCAAATAAATCTTCAAATAAGTGAAATAACTCGTTATAAAGCTTATTTCGCTAAATTGCTATGAAAATTGTAATTTTGGAATTGACATTGGATCCACAGTACCAGTCAAGAGTAAACAAACCTCCATTACGGCAGGAGTTTACAATTTTCTGGCTCTGCGCGATATGTATGCAGTCAGCGATTTTGAATAGGCTTTTCTTGAGAATACAGGGAATCTAATAACAACGATCGTTATGAATATAAAACATAATCTAACACGAAGATATGATTCCAACTTCTGTTTCTCGAATTTCTTGCTATCACCTTTCCAACATTTTACGTTAATTCTTTCCACAGTTGTGGAGTTAGTAAGGAATAATTCTAACTGCGTCACATATGAGAATCAGTTTATCAGAGCTGGAAAAATCCAACCTTAACTTTATTGCTATTTATCCTTGAAAATAGATTTTATTACATGGGAATTTTTTTTTCTCCCTTTCAAAATTCAAAATTTATTGCTTGTTTATCCTTGAAAATAGATTTTATTACATGGGAGTTTTTCTCCCTTTCAAAAATTCAAAATTTAAGTAGTATATGACTTAGTGTAGGGATCACAGAATTTTGAAAATGTGCACACAATTCACTTTTTCCCCATAGCACGTCATACGCAGTTTTTAACTGTTTTTTTGACGTAAAATAAATAAATAAATAAATAAAAAATAACTGTTTACGGTTTGTAAAGAAACACGGTCTAGCCACCTCAACCCCCTAGGTCGGCTTTGTTAACATTTCCATTGCAAACAATATTATCAAAATTTGTTTTTATTTTATTTTTAGACATAAACATATTAATTTTTTGTTCACACTTGATGAATTGTACGAATATTACGAGAAACGCCGTGCTCTGTATTTCATGGACAATAAAACATTTTTTAAATCGAAATTTGCTCTGACACGTGTCCATGGCGTGCGCAAGGGGGCTCTGAGAAGAAGACGGCGCTCGGAGACATTCCGCCAGGATGTGAAGAATCCTTGGTCACGGGTGGATGTGGCGCAGAAGACCACCGCTTCCGTCGAGGATTTCCTGCCTGCGCTGCATCCTAAATCCTAGGCATTTCGCTGCCGGACTTACTTAAGAAACGGGGACTCACTTAAGCAACACTATTTACTCGCTTCCTTTCGTCGACGTCGACTTCCTTCCGATTGATTGATTGATTGATTTTTTCGTGTTTCCGGGCGCGTCAACTGCTTTGGTCAATAGCCCCTTAGTGTAGCCGGAAGATGGCGGTGATCTTCCCCCGCTGAATGGCAAGATCCGGCGCCGACCTACCGTTGGCTAGCGGGGTTTCCCCCTAACCAGGACTCTCCCACCAGCAGGCCACCGCCCCAGCCGGGACAATCTCTAAGCTCCCGACCGGTCTCCCGGGATATAGAGTAGTGCATGTTGGTGTAAGTGTGTGTGTAAGGGGAGAGGATAGGACAAGGAAGAGGAAGGACAGATCGCGCGCGGTCCGTGGCCCGTTTGATAGGGTACTGCACTGGCTTCTGGCATTCGCCAGATGTTGATCGGAGAAACCACTTAACCGTTATACCACCGAACTTGCTGGTTCAGGAACGATTTTCGAGTTTTATCGCGACTCCAGAAGCCACAAGACTCATCCACACATTTGCTAAAACTCCCCAAATTGTTCCTCAAAAGCAGGCGTGTAAATGGGCGTAAGTGAGGTGCATAGACACGAAATTATTATTAAGGGAATCTCTTTGAGAAAAAACATTTTGATAAATTTTAGATTTTCCTATTAAAAATGTGGAAATAAGGTAAACTAATTTAACATTTTACCATATGTGAAATTCACCAAATATTTAAGTAATTAATTTTAAATCTATAGAATGATTCCTGTCTTGTGTAAAGTTGCAGGGTTCTGAATATCACTCTTCACAAGAGAGCAAAAGTATTCTCTTCCAATTTGTAAAAAATTGTGTATTAAAATTACACAACATTCGTTTAAAAAGTCTTGTATTTTGTTAAATGAAATCAATTTATATGAATAGCGAACATCAATATATAACACAATCAGTGGAAAATTAACAGAAGCATATTTCAATGTTGGTTTCCTTTAACCTACTGTATTTCTTCTGTTCATAACAATTAACCGATTTTGACTGAAAAATCATTCAGTTTCTTTGCTGTTGCGTACTGTCAAATTAAAGGTTTTCAAACATCGATGTGTTGTTGTTGATGTTGCATCCCTAGTTAAAGAGCGAACACGAACGAAACCATAAAATGGAATTTATCAATTACATCGCAGATTCATGACCATTTCGAACTTTGGACGAGATTTTGCATTCTATCGCAGATTGAAAACCTTCAGAAATTTACTGCAGCGACCATCACACATACACAATTATACTTGGATTTATTTAGAGCTGTGTCTGACATAAATCAGCTACGGTGTCATCCAATTAGAAGGTCGAACGTCATCATAGTGACGTTGATGTTCCCGATTGGATGACACCGTAACAGATTGATGATTTGAAATGAACTGATTTATGTCAGAGGCACCTGCAAATAAATCGCAGTGTATTAAACTTTTCTCAGGATTTGGTAACATTTCGCATTTTTAGCAATCATCCATGTCCACTCGTACTTGGGTTTTCGTAACGTGGCAGCTGAGAGTATTATCTTCAAGATGGAATATGGCACGACATGTTGAGTCTTGCTCAGTCCTGTCGCAAGATGTCGCATGATCGCGACCGTATCAAGCAGTGCTGCAGATCAGGTTACTCTAGCGGCATAAGACCGGGAGCGTTAGCTCAGTGCATCAACTGATGTCACTGCAGCGCCTCTGACCGGGAGGTCCTAGGTTCAAGTCTTGACGGCTGCAGGATTTTCGACACTAGCTTTTCAGCTACGTCGAATTCAGTCGCTATCTGGAGGAGAATTCTAGCGGCCGGCGAATGCTGAAGCAGTACCCTACTAAACGGGCCACGGACCGCGTGCGATCTGTCCTTCCTCTTCCTTGTTCTATCCTCTCCCCTTACACACACACTTCCACTAACATGCACCACACTACCACATGTTCCGGGAGACCGGTCGGGAGCTTAGAGCTTGTCCCGGCTGGGGCGGTGCCCCACTGGTGGGAGAGTCCTGGTTAGGAGGAAACCCCGCTAGCCGACGGTAGATCGGCGCCGGATCTCGCCATCCAGCGGGGGGAAAACCACCGCCATCTCCCGAGAAACAAACATGCAGTACACTAACGGGACCAATAACTAGGACAGTTGACGCGCCCGGAAACATGATTAAATCAATCAATCAATCTAGCGGCATGACCGAAAAAGACGCTTAAAGCCGTGTCATATTCCATCTTGTAGATAATAGCCTCAGCTGCCTCGTTACGAAAACCCAAGTATCTTGGAGAGGAGACCTTCCTGCCATCCAAACGAGTGGCAGTTGACCGCTGTGTGGCTGCACATGTGTGTGTCTGTGTGTGTGGGGGGGGGCGTGGCCAAGCGTTTGGACGCCTGGGGCGCTGCGAGGGCCAATATCAGCCGAAACTCGACACCCACACGACCACACGCCCATCGCCCCTCCCCCGCTTCATCAAACCGGAACGTATGAAAATCAATGCTCTCTCATCGAGACTCGTACTAATAATCAGAAATTTATTCAGACTCATGGGTAGCGTACTAGCTTCCCGTGCTGTAGTCCCGGGTTCGATTACCGGTCGAGGCGAAAATAGAGTTTTAGCTTTCCTTTAACTCATTGATTGGTTTTTTCGTGTTTCCGGGCGCGTCAACTGCTTCGGTCATTCGTCGCGTTAGTGTGGTGCATGTTTTTTCTCGGGAGATGGCGGTGATCTTCCTCCGCTGGATGGCGAGATCCGGCGCCGACCTACCGTCGGCTAGTGGGGTTTCCCCCTAACCAGGACTCTTCCACCAACGGGGCACCGCCCCAGCTGGGATCAGCTCTAAACTCCCGACCGGTCTCCCGGAACATGTGGTAGTGTAGCGTATGTTAGTGTAAGTATGTGTGTGTAAGGGGAGAGGATAGGACAAGGAAGAGGAAGGACAGATCGCGCACTGTCCGTGGCCCGTTTTTGTAGGGTACTGCTCCGTCATTCGCCTGGTGTTGATCGGAGAAACGACGGAAAACTACCGATCAGAGCAGCCGGTTGCTAGAATTCTCCTCCAGACAGCAACTGAATTTGACGTAGCTGAAAAGCTAGTGTCGAAAATCCTGCCGCCGTCAGGACTCGAACCTAGGACTTCGCGGTCAGAAGCGCTGCAGTGTTTCCTTTCAAATCGTCCCAGTTTCTGTATCTGTGTGACGAAGGAAAGCTCAGGCAGGCGGATCTTGCTAGTGACGGTGAAGAGAATGCGTCATGTTCGCCTCATGTCGCTCTTATCCCCAAGCATGGGAATTTAACTAGGTCTAGCCATTCTCAGTCAGACCATCGACCCAAAATGCAAAATACACACATTATTTACTGATATTGTTGTTATTTACGGAGGTATATCAAATGTTTTACGCCAGTAGTTGGCAGTACTCCCCGCTCGTACATGAAATCCGGCGGCGACCCACACGACTGAAAAATTTCCCCCTCCAGATATCTCCCCAAAGGGTGCACCGACCCAGTAACGGCAAACTACCGACTGTGTTCTCAATATATGTGATAGTGTAGTGCATGTTAGTGTACGTTTGTGTGTATGGGGAGAGGAGAGGACAAGGAAGAGGAAGGACAGATCGCGCGCGGTCCGTGGCCCGTTTGGTAGGGTACTGCTCCGGGATTCGCCTGGTGTTGATCGGAGAAACCACGGAAAACTACCGATCAGAGCAGCCGGCCGCTAGAATTTTCCTCCAGACAGTGACTGAATTCGACCTAGCTGAAAAGCTAGTGTCTACAATCCTGACACCGTCGGGACTGGAACCTAGGACCTCCCGGCCAAAGATTGCAGGAGCAAGTACTTGTTTTAATACCAGTTTTTTTTTTTAAATGTTGGTGATCTTATGAAAATGTACATTTTTACAGTCCCATTGAATTTTGGTCAACCACAATTTATAGTATCAAGTTTTTTTTAATTTGTCATAAAACGTTATTTCATTTTATTCAAATGAAAACATTTTTTAAATTTACAAAACGCTACAAAGTTACACTGATTTTTTGTTTGGAAATTTACAAAACTCTACAAAGTTACCATCATCACACTTACTGATGACTACGTATAAGTAAAGGTTGGTGTAGGGATTTTGGAAGACAAGAAAACGTGTGCGAATTATTCTTCTCCTCCTCACGTCACATAGAGTCTTTTCTTGTCACTCATCACTCATTCTCTCAGTCGAGAATCTCGCATTTCGTCCTTATGGAATCGATCATGCAAAGTAGTCTTGAAGATGCAATCGTACATGCAAAGTAGTCTTGAAGAAAGGAAATATTTACAATTGTCTTTTGGAAAAATGAATCAATCCAACGTGAAAAACAGACTTTAATTGAGACGATGGCTAAATCGAGGCGGTCATTTGTCCTAGATTCACTATATATGTTTATTACTTGTTCGTATTGTATATTGCATTCGTATAGCACCTGAAATTTGAGATTTTTTTTCTATTTCTACATCTTCCGGGCGTTCCGGAAGTCCGGCTAAAAATTCTTGCCTGAAGTCCTCCAAATGCAAGCTCTGTTTTTCAGTGCAAATCGTGCTTGGTGTGAGTAAGGACGAATGCAGAGGCAAAGAACGCTGCGCCTCGACTGCGACAAACAGTTGCCACTCGCTGAGCAAAAGCTGAGCGCTCGCAAAAAATGCGACGATCGGGCGCGAAAAACAGCACGCCACACGCATGCGCAGAAGGGGAAAAGAGCAGTCGAAGCGACATCCAAATCGTCCGCTTCTTGTGCAAGTGCAGATTTCGAGGTGCAGTCGATTCTGGCAGGACCACATACAAACACGACTTTTTGTGTGTGTGTGTGTGGGGGGGGGGACTTTCTTATATATAATTTATACTAACATTGTATTACAGTGTTATTATAAATTATAAGCAAGAAAAATATTTGTTATATAATATTTATACTAGCATTGTATTATAATTTTATTATAAATTATAAACAAGGAAGCGCCTTTCACCGGGAAGTCCTAGGTTCGAGTCCTGACGGCGGCAGGATTTTCGACACTAACTTTTCAGCTACGGCGAATTCAGTCGCTGTCTGGAGGAGAATTCTAGCAGACGGCTGCTCTCATCGGTAGTTTTCTGTGGTTTCTCTGATCAACGCCAGGCGAATGCCGGAGCAGGACCCTAACAAACGGGCCACGGACCGTGCGCGATTTTTCCTTCCTCTTCCTTGTCCTATCCTCTCCCCTTACACACACATACTCAAGTCGCTGGTCCCGATCCAAGTACTGTAACCATCTGTTTAATGCAAAAGATTATGCAGTTGTCACATTACGTCGAATACGACGTATTTATATGTAATACTAATTATAATAATTTTTTATTTGCAGACATGTCAAAGACATGCCATTTGCAAACAAGTTGCGTAATGAAAATTATTCTACAAAATATTTGCGCAAACCGTGACATTAACCTCGAGAGGACAGATAAAAAGTTTTCCTGGTGTAAGCACATGTTTGGAAAGTGATGAGAGGAAATGATTCTCGAGAAAACATTTCATTTTCACGTCTCGGGAAATCTTATCTCCTCTGATTTGTAATACTCCGGCTGTTAACATTAGAAAAATAAAAACTTGGATATTTGTCTTGGCTCAGTGTAAACAATAGCATACGTGAATACTAACTGAACTGTCGTAGACGGATGATTGCGAAAACACGTATAAAGAGAACTGTTTTATCAAACTATCAATAAGTACATAGACATGCGGGAAGTATGATAGTTGTTAGATTTTTTCCATTTTTTATATTCATTAATAGTATTAGTTTGTTATTATTTTATAATAATTTTACAATGTCTCAGTTCAACACCATTAAAAAAAGATTGTTCAACTGGTCGTATTTCAACATATGAAATAATTGTATTAATAATATTGTAAATATGAATATATTAAATTAACATATTTTCAACGTTCTAATGATCTAAACCTTCTAATCTTGTTGAGCATAGATGCATCAAAATTTACGCTCAAGTTAATTCCTATGCAGGTAGAGAGAACATGAAACATTGCTAAAACAGTTTTCATGTTAACCAGTTTAAATGTAGGGGAATGGTATTAGAATTTAATATTGAACTCGTCTGTAAATTTATTGCAATGAGTTTCAGAAAGATACATTATTCAAAGTGACTCAAATTAGCATTGCGGTGTTGAATTGCAAAGTGATTTACATAACTCATCACTACATATTACATGTAAGTTCCTTGAAAACTCGAGACCAATAGAAACTTTGAAGTTTAGTTACGTAGACCGTACCGTGCCGCTAGATTCGCTTGATCTGCAGCACTGTTTGATACGGTCGCGATCATACGACATCTTGCGGCAGAACCAAGAACGACGCAAAAAGTTGTGCCGAATTCCATCTTGAAGATACTACCCACAGATGCCACATTAAAAAAACTAAAATAGATACGTAATTTCTTCATACATTGCCGCCTATGGTGTAAAGTGTTACTTCCCAAAACAAATATTGCCTGCACTCGGATGGAATTCTTCTTCTCAGAAACACGATAAAAAAATGTTGGAATGCCCCACCGAACATTCTAACACAAACTGGAAACAAAGTGCAGAAAAGTTATTCTCCTATACAAACTAGAGATTTTTTCTCAAATAACCCACATTTTCGTGTTCGAATTATAGATCTGACAGGGCTAATATGTCCAAAATCAGGCCAATGCATCAGAGATTGTAACATCCAAATATTTAGTATCATTTCAGTGAAGTGGTTTCTCAGTTATCCTGAATGAGTGTGTTTGATTTTCGCACGTTTTCCCGAGAGCCTGTGAAGCTCGCTTAAAGAGGTTTCGTGGTAACACGGAAGAGGAAAATATGTCATGCGTACACAGAATGTGAGGAAATAATTTTTCATGTAGATCGCACTTCCATGATACGGAGAGTGATAATGGGTTTTCGTAATACTGTACTGTTATAACGATTTCACACAGCAACGAAAAGCACTCTTTATGGCTGGCATCCGTTAAGGATTTAACAGTCCGCCATCTGGCAAGGAGAAATATATTGGCAGTAGCTGTTTTCTTATAAGAAATAATTACGAATACCGCTGAACGACACACGACCAATAACATAAATAACAGTTAATTGCTAGTAAACCTTGGATATTTTTCCTCGATTTACAAACTTCAACAGCGTCTATTATTTGTTTTTTATGGATCTAATGGCTTAAATGACTGTACAGTTATTGTTTATTAAACATTCTTTTAGAACACAGCAAGACACGAAAAGGCAAAATGACAAACACCAGTGTGTACAATTCAGATGTGAAACACGAACTCATTGAAGGCGTCTAGCGTCATGAAGTAAAAAATTTACGATCAGAATAATTGTGCTGTTGTACAAACATGTCCAACAGGATTAGATAAAATGTCATGTGAGATTTTCGACGAACACTTGCCTTACATATACACAAACCAAATATCATTAAGTACAGTCGATGTAAAAGGAATTTTCTCTGATTAATGCACATTGCTTGAAGGAGGGCGAAACTGAATACCGCAAACCGGGAGCGGTAGCTCAGTGCATCAACTGATGCCACTGCAGCGCCTCTGAACGGGAGGTCCTAGGTTCGAGTCCTGACGGCGGCAGGATTTTCGACACTAGCTTTTCAGCTAGGTCGAATTCAGTCGCTAGTTGGAGGAGAATTCTAGCGGCCGGCTGCTCCGATCGGTAGTTTTCCGTGGAGTCTCCGATCAACACCAGGCGAATGCCGGAGCAGTACCCTACCAAACAGGCCACGGGCCGCGCGCGATCTGTCCTTCCTCTTCCTTGTCCTATCCTCTCCCCTTACACACTCACTTTCACTAACATGCACTACACTACCACATACTTTGGGAGATCGGTCGGGAGTTTAGAGCTTGTCCCGGCTGGGGCGGTGCCCCGCTGGTGAGAGAGTCCAGGTTAGGGGGAAACCCCACTAGCCGACGGTAGGTCGGCGCCGGATCTCGACATCCAGCGGGGGAAGATCGCCGCCATCTCCCGAGAAAAAACATGCACTACACTAACGGGAATAATGACCGAAGCAGTTGACGCACCTGGAAACACGAAAAAATTAATCAATCAATCAATCAATGAATACCGCAACCCGACGTTCGGAAAATTAACATTTAAATCAAGTACGTCATTGAACTTTCATTTCAGGTTGTGTAGTTCTGTGAAATAGTTCAGTTGTAGTTCCCTTAAAGATACGTCGCTTGTATTCTCAGTGCAGTGTGTATTTAAAATACTTACGCAGACTTCCTTCCTTGATTACAATGCCATTTCATGTTGTTGACGTAATGCCTTCCCCGCTCGGCCGAGCCCGCATCAGCGATGTTCATTTTGCAAGCAAATGTCGTGTACGGCTTTGAGGACATAATTTTATAACTAGGGGGCGGATTTATTGACATGCCATTTTTTTACTTTTCCCTTTTTAACAATGCCGTTTAGTATAGAATATTTATTTTCATATTAAGTGTGTGAAGTTTCCGTGTTTTTCATGGTCGAGATTGAGATTTTTTGCCGAGACCATAGGTAGAGGCAAAATGTCTCAATCGTGACCATGAAAAGGGTGGAAACTTTACACACGAAATATGAACATTTTTTCTACAACTGCATAAAAATATAATACAAATAGTTTCTTAAACTTGTATTGGAAAAAGAACCAAACGTGCAAAAAAGTATTCTAAAACAGTGCAAAAACGACTTTTTTTTACGGTAACAAGATCTTGGCAACGATCTTTTTTTAATGGCGATTAAAAAATGACGAAGTTCACGTACTGGTAGCGATGCAAAGAAGTTGTCTTTTTTATGCAGTTGTAGAAAAATTAATTTTATGTTGTGACAAAAGGAAATTACCCATTTTGTACGATTTTTTTTTCATTTTTCATCGATTTCGACTAGTAAGTCATTTTCCCGTCATTTTTAATGCACTTGTTGCTGATTTCAACGGTTTTAATACAATTTTAATGGTACTTACTTCAAATAATATTTACGAGATGCAAAAATGTTTCTCTAAAGAATTCCTAAGTAGCATATTATATTTCCTCGCTCAGAAATTGTCATGTCAACCGTTGTATGTAATTTAACATTCCTGTGACGCCGATCAGTGCCATTGTGGGTTCTGTCAATTTCGGGATAATTAAAAACAGAGATTTCTTGATAAAGAACAGTTGAAACAAAATGTTTGAACGAATAGAAAAGCCTGGATTACATCCAGCTATCGAGTTTCATCCGAACTGGTTTGGATAACGTTTTTCCCGTCACTTTTCTTCGGTGGTAGGTGATTTTTAAGAGCATTTTATTGATCATTTTTTGAGAGGTTAGAGGTCATCAAAATCCGCCCCTACTCATAACCAATGATCAAGATGGTAGTTAGTGTATTTTTGTGAGGGAAACCGGCTGAGACGGTTGAGTGACAACATCCGTTGACGCTGCAGCGTTGCTGAAGCTCCGGACCGGTCTCCCGGGATGTGCAGTAGTATAGTGCAGGTTAGTGTGTGTCTTTAAGGAGAGAGGAAGAGGAGGAAGGAGGGCAAGGAAGAGAAAGGAAAGATCGCGCGCGGCCCGTGGCCCGTTTGTTAGGGAACTGCTCCGGCATTCGCCTAGCTGACAAGCTAGCGTCGAAAAACCTGCCACCGTCGAAACGCGACCTTGGACTTCCCGGTCAGAGACACTGCTGTGACATCAGTGGATGCACCGAACCACTTCTTTCGTAACAAATGATTTTAATACATATCTGTTAATGGACAATTCTCGAGGTGTTGATGGGAGAAACCACGGAAAATCAGAGCAGCCGTCCGCTAGAATTCTTCTCCAGACGATGGCTGAATTAGACCTGGCTATTTGGTAGCGTCGACGACCCTGCCACCGAGGGGCGTGTAGCCCGAGACCAGAGGCGCTGCTGCCCTGAGCCACATCGCCGTGGGTGGGCGTGGCGGCTGACGCCGTTTGCGTCACGCGATGAATGCGCACAAAGCGCTTACGCTCGCACGGCCGCCTCCACGGCGCTCCACACAACGCGGTCAACGAGGTTGCTTGGTTGTCACGGATTCCGGGAGCGTCAACTATTGTGCTAGTAGCAGCAGCTTACAACAGCAGACAATAACGCCCGAAAGGCTATTAGCCCCGTAAGTGTAGTGCATGTTTTCCCCTCGGGTTGATTAATTGTTAGTGATTCCGGGCGCGTCAATAGCTTAGGCCATTAGTCCCGTAAGTGTAGTGCATGTTTTTCATCAAGATGTGGCGGTGATCTTCCCCCGCTGGATGGCGAGATCCGGCGCCGACCTACCGTCGGCTAGTGGGGTTTCCTAACCAGACTCTCCCCCAGGGGCCCCCCCCGGGACAAGCTCTAAACTCCCGCCGGCCCGGAATATGTGGTAGTGTATTGCATGTCAGTGTAAGTTTGTATGTAAGGGGACAAGGAAGAGGAAGGAAAGATTGCGCGCGGTCCGTGGCCCGTTTGTTAGGGTGCTGCTCCGGCATTCGCTTGGTGTCGACCGGAGAATCCATGGAAATTGACTGATCCGAGCAGCTGGATGCTAGAATTCTCCTCTAGACAAGGACTGAATTTGACCTAGCTGAGAAGCTAGTGTCGAAAGCCCTGCTGCCGTGGGGACTGCGCTGAGCCACCGCTTCCGGTCGCGATGAACGTTCTAGCAGCTCGAGTTTTCTGCCCTGAGGAACACCAAGGGGGTGTCATAAAAAACACGACATATTACCTTCATCGTATCAAGCGAACTCGACCTGCCTGAGATTTTGTTCGTCACTCATCTACAGAAAATGAGACGATTTTACCGAGACTCGAACCCGGGAAATTATGTATTTATGATTTTTATTTATTTATTCGTTGATGTATTTATGTTTATCCTGATTGCCTGATGTAATTATTCATTTGACAACAGTATCACTTGCAGTTTATGATTCTTTATTTTAGACTCGATGTATTTATTACCTTGCTAGCTGGGCCCGTGCGAAAACTCTGCCCTTCGTAAAGCGTAGTTTTTAAAGTGAAAATATCTTGGTTATGGAACCCAACTTCCGGAGATGGCTGCGCTTGTGCAGGGCGCTATTTATATGTGCGGCCGCCTTCGCTGCAGTCGATAAATCTCGCGGATAATGACCTTGCACGATCTCTTCATTGCCCTCCGCGCTTTTTTTTTTTAATTTATTTTTTTAACAGAGGGAGCTGATTATACAACGCTCAGCGGTATGGCTTTTCAGTTGTTCGGAGCGAGCATTTTCAAACGAAAACATGCGAAGGGGGTGGCTACGGCCACCTCCCATTAAACATATATTGAAGTAGTGCGAATGATAAAGTGGAGGAATACATATTGTTGACTTTTTATGGGAGGACTATTTATTTCATTATCTTATATCAGCCAGTTTCCGGAGGAAGATGTGGAAGGGGAGTCGGTTGCGAAGACGAGTTTCTACGGGATGCTCTGTACCTATGTTGTAGTGGGAAGCACCGGTAACTGAGGGTAGATTCTGGAAGAATGATGCGGAAAGTTTAATGATGTATGTTAGGACGGGCTCTATGGCTAGGTCTTTGTAAAGGTTAGTGTTGCTTGTAAACCAAGGTGCGTTAACTGCAATTCTGAGGAACCTATTTTGGTTTACGCTCCGCGCTTACGGAAGGCGGAGGTTCTGGCGACGCTCACTGGTTGAATCGGGCCTAAAAACTTGCCATAATTGAAAATGCCTGTGTATTTGCGTAAAAATGGGTATCAATTGGTTTTTGAGTTGGATGAATTTGAATATTATAAATAAATTTCAAAATTCAAATAGACGGATTTACTCATTTAAAAACAAACAAAAATGCATAAAAAATGTACGCGTAGGGTCCTGGAGATCATTGATTTCGAATATCATAAAGAATTTTCATAATTCGAAATGGCGGTTTGTTAATGGCTAACTGACAAAAATAATGTAAAAATAATAAAAATAAAATAATGAAATATGGATACAAGTTCTCGCAGTCGCGGGTTAATATTGTTATAATTCCAAAAATTTATATCAGTAATTTTCTTATTAAAAGTAATTATAAGAAGGATAAATCGAAAAGATATAGAGAGAAACTAATTCCCTGTGGCGTAGAAGGCAATTTATTTTTTTTATTTATTTAGTCAAAAACAGTCAAAAAACTGTATGTGACGTATGGGGGAGAAAATCATCTGCGCACGCTTTCTTGAGTTTCAGAGTCCCTTCCCAACAATTTAACTATTCATAGTTGAAAGATCAAAAATCATAGTAATAATAATAATAAATTTAAAAAAGCGAGGTATTAACATTTCAAAAACTAGATATTTTCGTTGCAAAATTACAGAAAACTTATTTTTAACAGTAAAGGAACAAACAGATTTGATTTTTCTGTATTGTTAACAAAATAGAAACTCACCCTAAGCTCTACTACCACTACAAGCAAAAGGAAAGTTCAACAAAACGTGCGCAAAGTGAAGCTACATTTACAATTCCGGGATATCTAGCGTTTAATCTTACTATGTAACATTGCAGTAAAGAGGTTATAAACCAAAAAGGTGCAGATATGTGCAACTAAATGTGTGTTATTCTGATTAAGAGCATTTTACTTGATAAATAAAAAAATTGATTGAGGCAGGAATAAGCAGGACAAAAAATATAATCCACAATACACGTGACTAACATTGTTACGCTCTCTACATTAGAATTCTGCCGAATTATAGATAAAATTATTCGACACTTTTTCTCAAAAATATATCTAACTTATAGTCAAAAATGTCGTCTATTCGGAAATACAAAAAGAATAAAAAAATTAAACATTTTTTAAATTTCACAAATATCGTTGACAAGAATCAATGAACTGAAGTGTTTCGAGCAACGGTCACTTCACGAGATCGTGAGGAGGACAAGAAATAACTTTCTGGAGCTGAAGTAGTGTGCTCCAATGTCTTCCGAACGAGATTTTCTAAGTGAGAATTCCGAACACGCACTTAGAATTTTTGCCACTATGGCCAGGTTTGTGATTCAACCAGTGTGCGACGACTCATTGAGAAAGTTGAAAGTTTCCGACGACATCGACGCGTCTGGCTGCAGGGCTGTCTGTAAACTGGAGAGTAAATAATCTCTTAAATTTTCTCGCGAAACTTACTTTTTAATTTCATATGTTTAAGAGGATGATTATTTGAATAACTGTATTCCCCACTGAGCTCTAGAAAATGTACACACATACTGAGCCTATATTTGTATGTGCAGAACCAAAACAATTTGTCATCTCAGCATTTGCTCAAACGATCTGGGAAGCTGGACCGACAACCTTATCAATACCAGGGTCATTGTCCCAGAAGCTCAATTACATTACAAGTGATAAGCATACGAATGTTAAGTATTAGGTATTTAGTTTTAAGCATGTTAGAATTATACAGTCCAAATACTAAGTAATCTCATTAAATATCGTTATGAAAACCAATAATAATTTACTTTTTGATGCTCAGAATAGTATCTATTAGTTTAGAAACAGTTAAGTAGGAGAAAATATTTTACTTAGCCCTAAAATTTATATTTAATTACAATTTTTTAAAGTCATCTGGAAATGAGTTCTAAAGTATTGTACTACATGAAGTACATGTGCATTTCTTGTAGTGTGCTGTTGATACTAACACCAGATGAATATGATTTTTTTTGCTGATAATGCACAGTTTTTTCGCGCTGCATGACAGAACTTTCTCTCTACTCCGTAGCTAGAAATAATAAGAATGATGTAATATTATTTTACACTAATTTTTTATTTCTAAATTCACATACAGCCAGTACTATCATTGTTACGAATTGTTTTAAGTATAATTTATAATTATGAAAAAATATTGTAAATCTGTAACTATTTCTAGGTTGGGCCAAAAAAAACAAGCACGGTATGTACGTAATCATTCATAATTTTTGTGTTCTATTGCATGTGCCACTTGAAAGACGTAGGTCGCTTGAAGGACCAAAGTGCAGGGTTGGGCAGTATTTTGAAACTAGTATTTTAAATATATTTTTATTTCCAAAACTTTATTTTTGAGTTTTTGGATATGTATTTTGGAAAAGTATTTAAATAGGTGTATTAAAAAAGTACGTAAAATACTTTAATAAAAATAAAATTCGTTGATCTGATTTTTGCTTTCATTCCAAAGTTAGAGGTTAATTAAGATAGATATGCTTATTATTTTTTGTTTACATTCGTTGATGTTTTTAATTTAACTATATTAAGATTACATATATGTAATAGTTATTGTTAAGATGACTGTCAATTACTAACTTATTGTAAATGACAAATACAATATATTATTGAATAAAAAAGATAGAAAAAATTGTATTTACTGAATTTTGAGTATTTGAATTTTTTTAAAGATGTATATATTTAGCCAATTAAAATCTAGTGTATTCTGAGTATATATTCAAAAACGTATTTACAAAGTATTTGGGCTAAATTGCTGCAAATTGAGCAAATGCTGAGATGGGCCCTTGATTTGCTTCTGAACGTAAATGTAGCTTCACTATGCGCACGTTTTGTAGAGCTTTCCTTTTGCTTGTAGTGGTAGTAGAGCTTAGGGTGAGTTTCTATTTTGTTAACAATACAGAAAAATCAAATATGTTTGTTCGTTTACCGTTAAAAATAAGTTTTCTATAATTTGGCAAGGGATTGTGAAACTCAAGAAAGCGTGCGCAGATGATTTTCTCCCCCATACGTCACATACAGTTTTGAACTGTTTTTGACTTAATAAATAAATAAATAAATAAATAAATAAATAAATAAATAAATAAATAAATAAATAAATAAATAAATAAATAAATAAATAAATAAATAAATAAATAAATAAATAAATAAATAAATAAATAAATAAATAAATAAATAAATAAATAAATAAATAAATAAATAAATAAATAAATAAATAAATAAATAAATAAATAAATAAATAAATAAATAAATAAATAAATAAATAAATATTTAAATACAAAATTTAAAGTGCTTTGCCCAATCCTGCTCAGCGGAGTGATAGGTGTTCTCTCCCGCAATCGTCCTGAATGTTCCACTTCTTCGAAACACTCTCCCGTGAAATGGAAGGGCCTCATATTTAGGATGTTTCCAGAATAACCGTGACTCCGAACCTCTATCTCCACCACTTCCGCGTTCTTCGGCCGCGACTTCCGGTCGCATGTTGACACAGGTAATGACGCGACGCTGGGGACGCAAGGCGTGAGTCCCTTGCTCCATATTTCAGTGGGAAATCACGCACGCGGATGTCAATATGTGCGAAAGACCGCGCTCACAGACGAAACCAAAAGAAAATTATTATTATTACATATAAAAACGCATTATTACATACAACAGGCGCGCATCCATGGGGAGGGAAATGAGTGAAATTTCCCCTCCCAAAATTTCCTTAAAACTACCGTTATATAGATGGAACTGTTTGGGGACCGTTCTCAAAACTACTATTATATATATTCATGTTTTCTTCCGGGCTGATGGTCCGTGGTCCAATTGGCTTTGAACTGCCAAACGTTTCGCCCACGACTGCGGTGGGCATCTTCAATGGCGAGGTCTCGGGCGAAGTGTCGGCCTATAAATGCCGCGGCCGAGACCATCACGGTAACAGACCTGAAGACGTCGCGGCGCCACGGACGCCTGAGTAAAGTCGGCGCCGTGGCGTAAAAAATAGTGTATATAGTGTAGTGAAGTGCTGTGCTGTGTGGTATGAATGAGTGCGTGAAAGTGTTGTACATATAGATTAAGAATGAATGAGTGAGTGAATGAAATAAATCTTAAAAAAAAAAAAAAAAAAGAACATAAGACAGAACATTACGTTTCAAGAACTTTTTCTAATAATTTCAATATCTGTAAATAAAACTAAATAGCCCAAAGAGGCTGTTATGTTAGTTTTAAGTTTAAATATAGTTAGTTTGTTTAAGATATAGCCCTCCCCTGCGCTCCAAAAGCTGAAAAGCTGGAGCTTGTATCCCAATATGTAAATAAACTCCCGCCTCACCAAGGGTATTGGCGAGGGGAAATTGAAAAAAATCACGGTAACAGTTGCCAGTCAGCCGCCGTCCCGGACACTTCGCCCGAGACCTCGCCATTGAAGATGCCCACCACAGTCGTGGGCGAAACGTTTGGCACTTCAAAGCCAACTGGACCACGGCCCATCAGCCCGGAAGAAAACATGAATATTGACTCCGGCCGTGAAAGCCTTCAATACTATTATATATGTTTAATGGATGTTTAGGGACGTCTGTGGGATGAACTCGTCCCAAATTCTTTCATATATTCGCGAAAAAAAAGGCGAATTTTCCGCAGAAAAAACTCTTATTGCCGGACCTTGGTAACGAAAAAGTGGATAAATCCAGTTTTTAAATTTATAAAAAATCCTCTCACACTTAGTGTAGCCAGAATCCATGTTTGGTGGGTCCTAGATACCGAAAAATCGAATGACGCCAAAACCTGTTTGTCTGTTCATCCATCTGTGAACAACGCTAGCGGCTAAACCGTTCTGCCGATTTTCTCAAAAATTGATATCCCCCTATCGATTTAACTGATATTGCGGCCACTTGAATTTGAAACAGTTATTTTAATTTTGTGGGGTACTTTACATGAAGCCCCAGGGACATTTTCCGAATTTTGAAAAAAATGTCTCCAACGTTTTTGATTAAATTTTGTTGTTGCATAGTGTAAAGGACGTTTAAGAGAACGGTCTAGGTATAATTTTCGTTGAAAACTTAGTTTTCGAAAATTGCAAAACTTCAATTTTTTTCGTCGTCTTTCTACAGCTTGTACAATTATGAAGAGAGTTATTTTTCCCTTAATGAAATGTGTTCCTTAAAAGTAGGTTTTGAAATAAGGTCATGCACAACTTTTCGAAAATTTGAGTACTTTTCGCGAACTTTTCCGTGAAAATGCGCGCGAGAAAGAAACTGTTTTAACACCTCTAGTTGACAGAATGATTTAGAAAGTTTGGATGTTCGCTTGGGTCCAGTTAGTTAAATATTATTTTGCTAAGATGTATTCATTTGCTTGATTACATGGAATTCCTGGGATGGAGTAGACGTTTATGCTCTCGATATAGCTACCTAGCAAATGTAAAGCTTATGCTATTTGTTCTTAAAATATTTTTATATATAATTCAAAATATAATTCAGTCACAAGAAGCATATCGACATATCATTTTTAGTTCACAGAATAATATACGTAAGCCTCCGTTCATATGAAGCACAGCAAAAGTAGAAATGCTTAGAAGCAGTGACAGGAAATACGTGTGTTTATTATTTGCGTAACATATGGTGTTGAAATGCGTAACAATGGAGTTGATCTTCTGCCACATGAAAATAGTATGAATAACTTTCAGGGACAATACTTTTAAGGATTGGAGTGTAGGATGTTGATCACAAACGTCCTAATATTGTGAGAAGTGAAGTTTGTGAATTCCACAAAGGTCAATGTCGAATTCTGCAGGGTAACCCACAATAACACGTGTTCGTTACCGCTCCATTTACGCGGTAACTCTGTATAAACCGTTCACATATTGGTCATAAATGCCGAACAGCAATGAAAAATGCAACACGGGATCTGCCAAGAACATTCCCTTATGTCGCGAGTATTTCTAGCAAAGGAACATTCCGCGATGCAATTCCGATTGCCCTGAATTTAGAATGTAATGTAAACGTGAATAAACATGTCCCACGAGGTTTTTCTACGAACAAACGTTTTAAAGAGGTGAAATCACTTCCAAAAGTGGAAGAGTTCAGAGTTGATTTCACTGTTTCGTACAGAAAAGTGAAATATTTTCGAGTGAATGAAGCTACATAATGTGTGTGACAAAGAAAGTGGTGACCTACCCCTAAATATAAAATCAGTTTCTAAAATGCTACTTTGACAGCCAAATGTTTTTACGATTTTCCTGTCTGTCTTTTTCTGTTGGCTAATAACAGTGACGGCTAAACAGAATTCTTTGAGGTTTTTACTGAAAGGTAGTGTTCTGTTGGGCATAATTTAGACTACATGTCACAAATTAATTCACTATTGTTTAAACAAAATGTAAAGTGAAAGTTTCTTTCACTTTAAATAATTGAGGAAGAAATCACGTTCTTGTCAATACAATATTCTTTCGTCGCCAAACAAGCAGGTGCGTGCCTTCTCTTGACCAAGTCGGTTACCTGCTCTTCTCCTAGAGGTGGCATTAGGGGAGAAGGGATTAAGCATACTTCCCGACACAGTGTACCTATTTGAAAACCTCAGCCGCTACCCGACCCGCTCAAACATTGCCAGTGCAGTTCGCACTCTCGGATGTGGGTACCGGGAGCGGTAGCTCAGTGCATCAACTGATGTCACTGCAGCGCCGCTGACCGGGAGGTCCTAGGTTCCCACTCCCCACGGCGGCAGGATTTTCGACACTAGCTTTTCACCTAGGTCGAATTCAGTCGCTGTCTGGAGGAGAATTCTAGCGGCCGGCTGCTCTGATCCGTAGTTTTCCGTGGTTTCTCCGATCAACACCAGGCGAATGCCGGAGCAGTACCCTACCAAACGGGCCACGGACCGCGCGCGATCTGCCCTTCCCATTCCTTGTCCTATCCTCTCCCCTTACACACACACTTACACTAACATGCACTACACTACCACATATCCCGGGAGACCGGTCGGGAGCTTAGAGCTTGTCCCGGCTGGGGAGGTGCCCCGCTGGTGGGAGAGTCCTGGTTAGGGGGAAACCCCACTAGCCGACGATAGATCGGCGCCGGATCTCGCCATCCAGCGGGGGAAGATCACCGCCATCTCCAGAGAAAAAACATGCACTACACTAACGGGACTAATGACCAGAGTAGTTGACGCGCCTGGAAACATGAATAAATCAATCAATCGGATGTGGGTTGCATTTTAAACTGATCACCTGGCACTTACAAGTTTCAGTTATTCACTGGTTTGAATAATTGAAATCTTCGCCTTTTGCTGTATTCGCGTAATTCAATCGTTTCTTTAAATTATTTACAACCGACGCATACAAGCATACAAGACGACAGCTCCTTCAGAATGTCAGCAGTGTTACGTTTTTATTTATTTCCATACTTTTTGTACGAGATCATGGGAGAAACCTCAAAACAGAAGAAGCACTTTTCGTAATGTAGTATTCTTGATGTTTTAAGTTTGAGGTTATTTGGGTTTTCACGCACTGAAAATACTTGACAGTGACCCACAATTTCTAATAAAGGTTATCCGTTTATTCTCTTCAATATTCCGAAGATTATTAAATGCCATTGAAAAGAGGGTACTACCCATTTACTATCGTGTTTGACCGACGTGTTTTGGGCATACCCATACTGGACTGACTTCACTACGGAACATAGCAGAGATTGGTAATGTTCATAGCTCCATGTTCTGACGTCTGTTTTAACACACGCAACCTCATCATTCAAATGAACTCTAAAGTGGATATTTAACGATCTTCACTACAATTTCGTTAATGTTTAGAATGCAACACTGGCAGTAAGTTGAACCTTCAATTCAAATGGCGCGCTGCACACGGTAAAGTTTATTGAACCATTTCCACGTTTCACAATATTGATGCGATGCTTTAATTACAGTCGCTTGCATAACTAGTGTACTTCTAAACTGTCGTAGTTGGATACTTCATATTTTATTATTATTTTAACACTTTAACAATACGAGAGAGAAGATTTCAACGAATTTACAATTTCTAAAAGTCAAATATAATTTTTTTTAAAACTCAGTTTCAAAATATGCGCTAATTAATTTAAATATCTATTGTTTTTCTTTAAAGATCAAAGCTTATTTGGACCAATTCGGAGCAACTGAAGCATCAAATTATTTCGATAACTAAATTTTTACAATGAAAGATTGATAGCCAATGAAAACTTACTTGTATAACATGTGCAAATACATTACTAATCTAGTGCTACTTTATGACAACCGAGAAATTTTTGATGACTTCACAATGAAATGTTGATAATGGTTTTTATTTATTTATTAACGTCAAGAGTTAAAAACTGTGTATGACGTGGTATGGGGAGAAGTGAAATCTCTGCGCGTTTTCAAACTTCTGTGATCCCTACACTAAGCCATATACTACTTGAATTTTGAATGAGGAAAAAAAAAACAGCAACTAACAACAACAAAAAAACGCTCCAATGTAATAAAATATATTTTCAAGAATAAATTAGCAATAAATTTTGAGCTCTTATCCATCATGTCCTTCATCAAGGAATGGTTTCCGGTCGCGACAACATCGAAAAGACAATTTGAATAACTATACTCCCACTGAATTCTGGAAGACGTGCACAAATAATGAAGTTACATGTTTTTTTTTTTATTGGTTAAAACCCGGCTTCGCATAACTTATCTGATTAAGCGAAAACCTAGCATGCCGATTGTAAATCAATTCAATGAATTCACAATTACTACAATGCATTAACAACATTTGCAGAGGCAGCTTCAAATAATCCATTGCAACAATTAATATTTGAGCCTATCGTAAGTGAAACTTTTCGAATAGACGACTTGACAATTTCTACAACTGAAAGCTGATAGCCATTAGAAATCCACTTTCAAAACATGAGAAATATTTCAATATTCCAATATTTCTCTCTGTCAATCGAAAAATATTTGGACAAATTAACAATGTTGGCAATGTTGCAAATACAGCTTCAACTAATCCTTTTGAACAGGAAGGTATCGTTAGCGAAACATTTGAATGTTGACAAACTGCGTCTGCAATCCAGTGCGACAGTGACATTAGTAAAATATTTCGAACAATTCACAATGTTGATAACCACTGGAAAGGCAACTTCAAATAATCAATTCGAGTAATCCAATAATCCATTGCCAATACTTGAGCAAAACGTTACCGAAACATTTTGACGAATTTACAATGACTTCAATGCAATTTTTTAGAATCGTTGCTTACGCACCTTCAAATGTATTTGAATGGCCAAATTCTTTACCGAGTTTTCAGTGAATCGTTTTAATGAATTCAAAATTTGAATAATGCAACGGTTATGTTCTCAATGAACTCAATTAAAAAATGTACTAATCAATTTCAATAGTCCAATGTTTACCTCTAACAATCGAGACCAATTCATACAATTGACAACCGTTGCTAACGCAGCTAGTACAAATCCATTCAAATAAACGAACATTTGAGCCTGACGTTTGTGAAAATTTTCGTAGAATTGAGAATTTATACAATGCAAAGTCAACAGCCATTAAAAACTCAGTTTCAAAATACGCAATACTACATTTCAATAATAGAGGGCTTCTTTCTCGTAATCCAGAAAGGTTTGGATTCGTTTTCAATTCAGATAATGCTGAAAATACAGCTTAAAAAACACTACAACACTTGAATATTGAAGCGTAACGTTCGTGAAATATTTCAATGTTCACAAAACAACACAAATAATCAATTCCAGCCAGTGAATCCTTTAGCACGTCGTCAGAGAAACATTTTTTCTAATTGGCCTTTACAAACACACTTTCAAAGCACGCGCTAATACATGTTTTAGTAATCTAACTTTTCTCTTTGTCGATCAAGAAATATTGGGGCGATTTCCTAATGTTGACAACCGTTTCAACCGCAGGCGATTATTTGAGTTCGCGAAACATTTCAACGACTTCACAATGACTACAATGCATTGTTGTCAACCGTTTCTGACGCAGTCTCGAATGAACAAACACTTGAACAAAGGAGTAGCAAAATGCGAGTACCTGCTGGGAGTGGCAGCTGCAGGCTCGTGTGCAGAAAAAACATTTAGAGGAATTGACATTTGCTGCTAGGCAAAGTTGATAGCCATTACAAACTCATTTTCAAAACGCGCGCCAATATCCTTGAATAATTTAATGCTTCTCTTGTATGTAACTAAAATGTAACTTCATTTTCTGTGCACATCTTCTAGAATTCAGTGGGAAATACAATTATTCAAGTTATCGTTTCCATGTTGTCGCGGCAGGAAGTAATAAGAGCCAACATTTATTGCTTATTTATCTTTGAATATAGATTTTATTACATGGGAGTTTTTTTGTTGTTTTTTTTCTCCCTTTCAAAATTCAAAATTTATTGCTATATATCCTTGAAAATAGATTTTATTACATGGGAGTTTTTTTGTTTTTTTTTTCTCCCTTTCATAAGAGCCAAAATTTATTGCTTATTTATCTTTGAATATAGATTTTATTACATGGGAGTTTTTTTGTTTTTTTTTCTTTCAATTATACTGTTTTTAATATTCCCTTATCAGAATTTTTATTTTTTTTTGAATATAAATTTTGAAAATGTGCACACAATTCACTTTTCCCCATAGCACGTCATACGCAGTTTTTAACTGTTTTTTGACGTAAAATAAATATCTAAAATATCTAAATATCTCTTTGGCAATCAGTTTGACCCAATTCCCTGTGTTGACAACCGGTGCAACCGCAGCAGAAAACGAATACCTGAACGTGCCGCTAGCAAAACAATTCAACGAATTGGCAATTTCTCCAACGCATAGTTGATAACGATTCGAAAAACATTTTGAAAACACACGCTAACATGTTTTAATAATTTTGTAACGCTTCTCTTTGGTTATCAAGTCATGTTGGTCTAAATTCCCAATGTTGACAAACGTTGCAACCAGCGAATACTTGAAGGTGCCGTTGTCGAAACATTTGAACGAATCCACTACAATGCATTGTTGTCGACCGTTTCTTCCTGAGCCTCAAACAATCCACTTGAACAATGGAGTAACGAAAGGCGCGAATACCTCGTCAGGCAGGTGCAGCTGCAGGAATTAACAATTTCTATGAGGAAAAGTTGATAGCCATTACAAACACATTTTCAAAACGTACGCCAATATGTTTTAATAATCTAATAATATCTCTCTTTGGCAATAAATTTAGCCCACTTCGCTAAGTACCTTCGCATCGAACGAATACTTGAACGTGCCGTTGTCGAAACATTTGAACGAATCCCCCACAATGCATTGTTGTCGACAGTTTCTTCCGCAGCATGAAACAAACCACTTCAACAATGGAGTAGTGAAAGGCGCGAATATTAATTACGTCAGGCAGGTGCAGCTGCAGGCTGCTGCAGGAATTGACAATTTTTATAAGGCAACGCTGTAAGCCATTACAAACACATTTTCAAAACACGCGCCAATATGCTTTAATAATCAAATAATGTTTGTCTTTGGCAATCAGTTTGTCCCATTGCCCCCACTGACTGCATCAAGCTTGAACGTGTTGTCGAAACACGACTACATGCATTGTCAACTGTTTCTTTTCTAAATTATCTCGAAAATTTTTAATTGAAAAAGTTCCACAACCTTCTTGTACCATCTGCATTCTATGAATAGAGCACATCCTTCTGGAATGCTTGGTACACAGCGAAGTCAGAAAAACGTGTTAAGAAATGAAATGTTTAATAATATAAACTGTAATGTAATATAATATAATACAATATAAACTGTTAATATAATATAAACTGTAATGTAATTCACTGATCAAAAATGTAAAAAATGTAAAGAAGTATGTAACCATGCTATGTAACCACCAAGTATGTAACCACCCTTATTGTAACTTACTGAATAGTCGCTAATAACCTCGCAGTTGATGCGACTACAAATAAATGTAATAAAAAAAAAAGGAAAGGAAATGTTCAATGAAATCTTATCATCGCGAAGTTTCCAAGAAAAAGCGTTACAATTATGTAAAAGTATCAATATTTTCTCACAATTGTAATTGTATTACAGTACTAGTCGCTCATGACCTATGCAGCTTACGAGACTTAAAATAAAAATAATTTAAAAAAACTGTGTCTTCCGAAACCTCCAACAATCCGCTTGAACAACGGAGTAGCCCAGCACAAGGACGAAATGAAAGGCAAGCGGGAGTACCTTGTCTGTCAGGCGGTTGGCGGCGGCGGCAGCTGCAGGTTTCCTCGCTGCAGCACAGACACACAGGCACGCCGCGCGGACGGCACCCACCGCACAGCACAGCACTCGCGTCCCCTCGCTCGGCCCGCCGGCACGCCACTGGCGGCCGTCGCTCGGCTGGCGGCGTCGCCCCGCGCCCAGCCCCCGCGCCCGCTTCCGGCCGCCCCCCCTCCCCCGCCCCCTCCCCCGCCACAGACACCAAGGCGACGCACCGCGGGCGGCGGAGGCGGCGGCACGCGTACACGCACACGGCCACACGCAACAACAACAACAACAACAATAATAATAGTAATAATAATAATAATAATAATAATAATGATAATAATAATAATAACAAAATAATGATGATAATAATGATAATAATAATAATAATAATAATAATAATAATAATAATAAGAAGAAGAAGAAGAAGAAGAAGAAGAAGAAGAATAATAATATAGTACGAAGATGGATCTTTTTAAACTATTGGACCAAATAGGATCAATCAATGAAGATATCAGGAATTAAGATGTATAATTCATACATTTATTTATTGCTTAACGTTTCGCACATTTAGCAAAATTTTTAAAAATTTTTAAAAAAAAAGGAATAAATTTAAACATACATATTGGAGATATATTAACATTTAATAACATTCTCATGTAGATAGATAGATAAATATTTATTATTCTGCAGATAGGTATATACAACCTGGTGGCAGAACTCTACAATTAACATATTACTAATATTAACTTTAAATTACTTAACAACGTAACATTAAATTCTTTAAGGACATAATAATAATAATAATAATAATAATAATAATAATAATATAGTAGAAAGATGGATCTTTTTTAAACTATTGGACCAAATAGGATCAATCAATACAGAAATCAGGAATTATGATGTATAATTCATATAAGACATATACATATATTTATTGCTTAACGTTTCGCACATTTAGCATGTGCCTTTTCAAAAGCATTTGATAAGTAAAGCATTTGACAGTCGGTTGGCAATAAACATAACATTTTTGAGTAGTATGAGTCAAATGCTTTACTTATCAAATGCTTTTGAAAAGCACATGCTAAATGTGCGAAACGTTAACAATAAATAAATGTATGAATTATACATCTTAATTCCTGATATCTTCATTGATTGATCCTATTTGGTCCAATAGTTTAAAAAGATCCATCTTTCTACTATATAAAACAGGATCAACAGGAATAATTCAACCATTCTAATAATAATAATAATAATAATAATAATAATAGTAGAAAGATGGATCTTTTTAAATATTGGACCAAATAGGATCAATCAATGAAGATATCAGAATTAAGATGTATAATTCATACATTTATTTATTGTAACGTTTGCACATTTTAGCATGTGCCTTTTCAAAAGCATTTGATAAGTAAAGCATTTGACAGTCGGTTGGCAATAAACATAACATTTTTGAGTAGTATGAGTCAAATGCTTTACTTATCAAATGCTTTTGAAAAGGCACATGCTAAATGTGCGAAACGTTAAGCAATAAATAAATGTATGAATTATACATCTTAATTCCAGATATCTTCATTGATTGATCCTATTTGGTCCAATAGTTTAAAAAGATCCATATTTCTACTATAAAAGGGAAGGAATAATTCAACCATTCTAATAATAATAATAATAATAATAATAATAATAATAATAATAATAATAATAATAATAATAATAATAATAATAATAATAATAATAATAATAATAATAATAATAATAATAATAATAATAATAATAGTAATAATAATGGTAATGACAAGAGCAAGGGATTTGGATGAAGAGGCCCACATTAGACATTTATAAGCACACTGATAAGATTACGGACACATTCAGAAAAATAAGAATGCAGTTCTACGGACATATTCACAGGATGAATGAAAACAGAATTTCAAAACGGATTCTCATAGTCATGAACTCTGGCAGGGGAAAACAAAATGGATTAAAGAAGTCGAGGAGGATCTCAGACAAGCACACGTTACAATAAATGATGCAGAAAATAGAAAAGAACTCAGGAACACCGTCAAAAAACATTCATTTGACACCGAAAGCAAGAAGAGGCCAGGATGTAAATGGACAGCAGAGCCGAAGAAACAACACAGTGAACACATGAAGAAAATATGGGCCCAGAGAAAACACAAACAATCATCATAAAGGAATTCAAGTTCAAACGCTCTCTTTAAATGGGAATAATCATGAATAATAATAATAATAATAATAATAATAATAATAATAATAATAATAATAATAATAATAATAATAATAATAATAATAATTCAATTTGAATTTAATTATCATTAAAACCACATTACAGTGTACAGAGTATACAACAGAAGACAAACAAAACAACTAATACCATTACCTTCAAAACAACAAACAACAATAATAAGAAAACAGTTTTCATAACACTACGGAGTACACTCCTTACCGTCTCTAAGTGCTAGTTGCACTTGTCAGAGAGGGATGAGTCTTATGTCCCTTTTGGTGTGATACCAGTGCTTACTCTGGGCCAGTCAATTCTGTATTGAATGACCCATAGCAACTGAAGAATAGTGAAACATTCTAACCAACCATAATATATGACCATAATAACAAGAACAAAAACATCAACTACATATTAAGATCTGTATAAAAAATTAAATATAAGTAAATAATAAAAATAAAATAAATAAAAAAACTAGGTTTAAGTTCGGCAATGTCATGGCAATTAGCAATAACAAAAAAAAGCGCGATATTAGCAACATTCGAAAACTAGACATTTTCCTTCCCGAGTTATAGAAAAGTTATTTGCAACGGAAAACGAACTGCAGATTTGATTTTTTTGCATTGCTAACAAAATAGTTTTATTAGCATTTTATAAGGCAGGAGGAGAAGCAATGACCTAACGTCTTCGAAAGTATTCATTCATGTCCAGAAGCAAAACAAGAGGCCATCACATTATTTCAAAGGACCAACCACACCATATCAACATTCTTGATAAGTAATATAAAACTAAATGAAAGTTTGAGTGACTCGCAACTATTCGCAAGTATGCTTCTTGGAAAATTCATTCCGAGAAAATTGACGCACGACGCACCTCGAAACGAAAGTATTTACTTTCACTGGTCGACTCACTCTACGGATTGGGAAGTCGTAGTACGTGGGTTGGCAACGGGACAAAGGGACAAGGAAATGACGTACAGAATCGTTAGTCTCAGGTAGATATTGATAGAGAACATTTGACAAAGTAGATGTGATTTGTTTTTATCCCTTCGTTCCCATAAGTAACAGAAAGATTGGTGGTTTCTAGACACGAAAATTTTACGCGCATTTTTACTTTTGTTGTCGCAATGTGTTCGATTCCTGCACTGATGTGCGAAAAAAGAGGAGTTGGTATATTAATAGTAATTAACGTCACTACATCAATAAACACCAAATAACCAACCGGAACTGTTGTTGATTTGATTGATTTGATTTTTTCGTGTTTCCGGGCACGTCAACTGCTTTGGTCATTAGTTCCGTTAGTGCATGTTTTTTCTCGGGATATGCGCGGTGATCTTTCCCCGCTGGATGGCCGCCCCAGCCGGGACAAGCTCTTAACTCCCGACCAGCCTCCCGGAATATGTGGTAGTGTAGTGCATGTGAGTGTATGTGTGTGTTTAAGGGGAGAGGATAGGACAAGGAAGAGGAAGGACAGATCGCGCGCGGTCCGTGGCCCGTTTGGTAGGGTACTGCTCCGGCATTCGGCCGGTGTTGATCGGAGAAACCACGGAAAACTACCGATCAGAGCAGCCGGCCGCTAGAAATCTCCTCCAGGCAGCGACTGAACTCGACCTAGCTGAAAAGCTAGTGTCGAAAATCCTGCCGCCGTGGGGAGTGGAAACCTAGGACCTCCCGGTCAGAGGCGCTGCAGTGGCATCAGTTGATGCACTGAGCTACCGCTCCCGGTTTATTTCAAGTTAAAAACTAATTTAAACAGGTATAGAAACCGTTGCTTTGATCAGAAATCTATAATGAAATTTATGCTGTTTTCTAATTTACTTCAATTACATTTTTTCCACATACGAACCCTTTTGTTAAAATTTTCATTAATTGCTACTCATGACGCGAACATGAGACAGTTTGTGGAAGACATTTTCTCCGTTTCTGTAATGGATAAGAGAGTGATTTACAAGCACTAATAATCTCTGAAATACGTAGGTATTTATGTAATAAAAACTTCGAAAATATACTATAAAATACGCCCTAGTCTGTCATTTCTCATACTTCTTAGGCACAGTACATTCGTCCTGAACTTTATTATATCGCTTACTACACAACTATGGTATTTGGAAGACTAGAAGTATTAGTTTTTACAATGAAATATCTCGCACTCAATTCATTTAGCAATTTGCATTAGAATAGCGTTTGAAAATAATTCAGAGAATCCATTAGCAGCCATGTTCATATCATGAATACCGCAGTTCTTTTGTTTTCTCATCATGCCCATTTTTTATAGCGTTCAGGAATACCTCAATGACTAATATGTCCAATGTGATTTCAGGTGCTGCAGTAGGACTAGGTGTAGAAATAGAAAAAAACCTGGCCATAACCTGCCTCCTCCTCCCCACCATTTCAAGATTTAATCAAGGAATATGCTAATACTGTTAAATGATATGTAGCTGTTACCATAATTGATACCATGTACTGTTATTATTACTATTAGCATTGCCATTACTATTATTAATTTATAAGAAATGTTATCTATTATTATTATTATTATTAATATAATTATTATTGTTATTATTATAAGTAGTAGCAGTAAAATCATTATTCCAAGTAAATGTAATTTTGAACAATGAAACTACAAATCTTGAAATGTTAAATTATTTTAAATTAAATTAAGTTAAATGTTTATCTACTTTGCTGTTAAAAATAATTATCTACTATGTAATAATTATTATAATGTTTAATCGTTTTGTTTGTAGTATAGTCTTTAGGCCAAAGACCCCATCTTGATCAGGTTTTTTGTCCGTTTTCCCTGGTCCTTTGAGCAAATGCTGAGATGGCCCTTGTTTTGCATCTGGACAATAAATGTAACTTCACTCGCTGCACCCAAGAAGATGCATGCAATTGTACTCCCTCCATATACAACATATTTGACTCGTCATACACGATTGTAATTGTATTTGTGACTCAATAAATATTATTATTATTATTATTATTATTATTATTATTATTATTATTATTATTATTATTATTATTATTATTTGTTGCTTCCATTTGTGACGGTCCCCTGTATGATGAGTTCAAGAGACATGTAATTCATCAAATTTTCCGATTTTCGAAATAGGCTCGACAGCGATGAACATTGGCAACGTTTGTGATTTTCTATTAAATGCCATTCATAATTCAGATACAAGAAATTTACATTAGCTATTACAAAGTTTTTATACACAAACACACATTGCAACATTAAAATTTAATTTATCAAAGCAAATGTACGCAAGCAAATGTACGCAAAGCAAAGTAACTATATAGTTAGAGTCACGATAAAGGTTTGAAAATATGCAGAATTAATAGCAATTTTGAGAAATTAAGAAAAAAACTGACAAAATATGCGTCATAAAATGCTGTTTAATTAAATAGTGTGAATGGTGATGAGATGTAGACATTATTAAAGGATGGCATAACTGAGGTCATCCTTCTGAAATAATTGAAGTCATCAATTCTGAGTTGACCAAAATTATTTCAATTATTTCATCCATCATGTAACTAAATGCTAAAATGCTGTAGTAACTTGTCGCTAAAGACCAAGTCGTTATGAACCGACCTACAACAAATGAATTAAAATCTAAAGGTGCCAAAACAGCACGTCTTTCTCTCCAGTACTTTCACAAAAAATTACGCGAAAAGTACTCATATATGCGAAAAATTGTACATGACGTTCTTTCAAAATATCTTTAAAGAACAGATTTCATTAAGTTTTAATATTTTAGTTGTGCAAAGGCTCCGAAAAAAGTTTGAACTTTTGCAATTTTCGAAGAATCAGTTTTCAAGGATCATGAGAGCTACATCGCTTTCTTAAACGTCCTTAACACTATCCAACAACAAAATTTAATCAGAAACGATGGAGACATTTTTGTTGAAAATTGGGACAATGTCTCAGGGGCTTCGTGTAAAGTACTCTCCAAAATTAAAATATCAGTTTCAAATTCAAGGGATCGCACAGTCGGATGGACGGACAGACAGACCCGTTTTGCTGTGATACGAATTTTCGGAATAAAGGACTCACAAAACATGGATTCTGGCTACATCACGTGTTAGAGGATTTTTGTTTTTTAAATTTAGCAACGGCATTTATCCACTTTTTCGTTACCGGGACCCTATAGTAAGAGTTTTTCTGGCAAAAATTCGCAGTTTTTTTTCTGCGGTGAATGATGTAACTTTCTCTCTACTGCGTAGCGAGAAATTAAAAGCTGTTTGTAAATTGTGAGTTTCTTCAGCGCACTTGCTTCTTTTTTTTGAGTTTTTCCCCCCGCCAGTAGCCCTGGCGGAGCGGTAGTTTCTTTTCATGATAGGTGTACATACGCCGCAGCTCGATGGCTTTTGCGGCAGAGAAGAGGGCAGTGCTTACTTACTAACTTAATACTAACTTAACCTATGGATGAAGCCGGCGCTTTGGCCGGCAACCTAAGATAACTTTCGTGCTTTTAATTGTGTGTCTTTAATTTTTTTCTTGTAAATATATAATCTTGCTAATTTTATTTCCATTCACTCACTCATTCATACTTGTCTGTATTTACACTTATTTACAAGCCTAGCACGCGCACATTCATACTTTGTTATTTACACTAGCACTTTGCGCCACGGCGCCGACTGTGCTCAAAGCGTCCGTGGCGGTTAGGCACTGCACACCCTCACTTGCTTCTGGCTACGGGGAAAAATATGGATATGCGTTGAAATGGGCTGTCCACTGCTGACGCAGTGCCTGGGCGCCTGGGGGGGGGGGGAAATAAGCCCCCTACCTGCTGGAGAATGCGCAGGGCCCTTTTCTAGGGATTAGTGAACGGAAAATGTATTTCTGTCCGCTGTCGTTAGCGCTCTGCCAAGACAGGTACTCTCATGCTTCGTGTACGTGCCTCTGATCGGGAAGGCCTAGGATTCCACTCCGATTTATCCACTTTTATTAGATTTATCCACTTTTTCGATACCAGAGCTCCATAATACGGATTTTTCTGTCGGAAAATTGCCTATATTTGGTGAAGATTACTGTTGATTTAATATCTTTGCCACATCATTTTCAGATTACTTCGAATCGTAATATTCAGATGCGATTATTTCGCGGGGGGAGTACTTTCTGTTTCTAATAACAACATATCATTTTGGTTGGTTGGTTGGTTGTTAGTGATTCCGCACACATCAACTACTGAGGTCATTAGTCCCGTAAGTTGTGCATGTTTTACATCTGCAGGTGGTGGTGATCTTCCCCGCTGGATGGCGAGATCCGGCGCCGACCTACCGTCGGCTAGTGAGGTTTCCCCCTAACCAGGACTCTCCCACCAGTGGGGTACCGCCCCAGCCGGGACAAGCTAATCTCCCGGCATGTGTGGTAGTGTAGTGAATGTAATTGTGTGTGTATGTAAGGGGATGAGGATAGGATAAGGAAGAGGAAGGAAAAATCGCATGCGGTCCGTGACCCGTTTGTGAGGGTACTGCTCCGGCATTCGCCTGGTGTTAATCGAAGGAAACCACGGAAAACTACCGATCATATCAGCCGACTGCTAGAATTCTCCTCCAGGCAGCGACTGAATTCGACCTACCTGAATAGCTAGCGTCGAAAATACTGCCGCCGTCAGAACTCGAACCTAGGACCTCTCGGTGAGAGGCGTTGCAGTGACATCAGTTGATTTGGTTATTAGCAACTATTACATTATGGTCTGATAATTGTCCGTGCTGTGTGCAGTGCTTTCACCTGGGTGTAACATAATCTTTCCGGGAGCAGCGCGCACTCCGTGCGTGTGTGTGTTGGGGGGGAGGAGGGGGCGTGTCCGTATGGGTAAGGAGATGGGAGGCGCCCCCGTCCATCCGCACGTGCCGGAGGCTGCACGCCCCGCCCCGCCCCGCCCCGCCCCGCCCTCTTCCGCCCACGTGCAGCTCCGCCCCGCCCATCTCCCCACACTGCCTGGACCTGGACACGACGCCACGCCACAGCTGGCGGTCACGGGGAAGAACATTAAGGCCCATTCACAATGCAAACATAAGCATAAGCATGGCGTTAACATAAAAGTTAGGACTACGCCTACAAGTGGACTCATTCACAATGCGTTCGCATAAGCATAACACGTAAGACGTTAACTTAAGAGCTTGCAAGCTTCAAGCTTCTGTGCTTATGCTTATGTCAGACATAAGGAATGAGCCAATCACAGTTCGATAACTCAAAATCGAGTATCGAAGTCGATAGGCGAACTATTCTTGTGCTGCGTGGTTGTGTTTGTCGTATTTGTTTTGAAATCTCGAAATCGATTCTCATATCCAACCAATAGTAAACTAGAATATTGTCATAGCCAATAGAAACTCTTATTTTGCCTATGTTTATGTTCAACATTGTGAATACGCCAACTCTTCGCTTGTGTTAATGTCTATGTCTATGTGTTATGCTTATGTTTGTGATTGCATTGTGAATGAGCCTTTATAATAGTTACAATATTACGATCTTGGCTGTCCGGGTGACGACGCGTTAATTGATGTGGTGCCGATCATCATGTCGTGATCTTCATCAGGGCTCGTAATGTTTATTTATAAATAAGCATATATTTATTTATTTATAAATAAACATTACGAGCCCTGATGAAGATCACGACATGATCGTAACGTCGGCACCACATCAATTAACGCGTCGTCACCCGGACAGCCAAGATAGTAATATTGATTCTGGCCGCGTCTCCTTAAAACGGATTCTTCCCACATATCCCTTAATAATTAATAATCATGCAGTTAAATGGCTTCCAAATGACACTCCTGTTAAATATCTTGGACTTCAAATAGATACCAAATTAACCTGGAAAAACCATAAAACATCAATAGCTAATAACACACACATAAAAATATTAAAATTGTATCCATTCATAAATAGAAAATCAAAATTATTAATAGACTCAGCATTAAAAATATTTAAATACATTGTACGACCTTCACTGACCTATGTCTGCCCAATCTGGGGAGGTGCCGCTAAAAGCAACCTTCAAAAACTGGAAGTATTACAAAACAAATTTTTAAGAAATGTTTTAAAAGCTCCATGGTATATCAGAAATGTTCAAATTTTAAAAGAAATCTCTATAGAACCTCTGAAAACTTGGATTTTAAAACTTTCTTCTAATTTCTACTCTTCTCTTTCATCTTGCCCAGCCACTCCTTTGTACACTCTAGGTAAATCAGCCAATATATTTCCACGAATAAAATCAAGATATTCTAAAGACCTACTACATCCTCCTTAAATAGCTGTAAAGCAAGTTCCAACATTTATAAATTAAATACTAATGCCTTAATTCAAATTGTATGCATTTTTTCTGAAGGACCCTTCCTGGGTATCCTTAGCCGTTATTGTGTTATTGTAAATATTAGTCCTCTGACATTGTTCATACATGACGAAATGTAATTACAACAAAATGGTATATTATGTATCATCAAACCCTTGAAAGACATAATAATGTCCAACAAGGAAATAAAACCTTAAATAAAAAAAAAATTCTGGCCGCGGAAGCCTACGACTTCATGTAACATTATAATAGTTATTTATGTATCAAGGGCGTTACTAGATGCTTTTGCCCCGAACGCGAGTTCCTTTCGCCTGAGGGGCAGAAATGTCTAGTAACGCCCGTGGTGCATACAAAACTTTATGGTTTACTAGTTCGTTGCTGAAACGAACAAGAAATTAATCTAGCAGATGGTAGTTTGTTTGATTGATTTTTTCGTGTTTCCGGGCACGTCAACTGCTTCGGTCATTAGTCCCGTTAGTGTATTGCATGTTTTTTCTCCGGAGATGGCGGTGATCTTCCGCTGGATGTCGAGATCCGGCGCCGACCTACCGTCGGCTAGTGGGGTTTCCCCCTAACCAGGACTCTCCCACCAGCGGGGCACCGCCCCAGCCGGGACAAGCTCTAAGCTCCCGACCGGTCTCCCGGAATATGTGGTAGTGTAGTGCATATTAGTGTAAGTGTGTGTGTAACGGGAGAGGATAGGACAAGGAAAAGGAAGGACAGATCGCGCGCGGTCCGTGGCCCGTTTGGTAGGGTACTGCTCCGGCATTCGCCTGGTGTTGATCGGAGAAACCACGGAAAATTACCGACCAGAGCAGCCGGCCGCTAGAATTGTCCTGCAGACAGCGACTGAATTCGTCGTAGCTGAAAAGCTAGAGTCGAAAATCCTGCCGCCGTGGGGAGTGGGAACCTAGTACCTCCCGGTCAGAGGTGCTGCAGTGACATCAGTTGATGCACTGAGCCACCGCTCCCGGTCAGATGGTAGGTCGGCGCCAGATCTCGGCATCTAGCGGAGGAAGATCAACGCCAACTGATGCGATAAAACATACATCACACTTACGGGACTAATGACTTTAGCCGTTGGCGCGCTCGGAATTACAAATCAATCAATTATCCTGTGGCGGTATTCGGCGATATTTGAACAAAATATGTAAAATGGGTCACTGTTATCGAAGGAGTAAGTAAATCTTGTTTCAGTGTGTAGTAAGTTACCTCCTCTACCACGTTATGTGGTATGAATCTATGTTTCGTGGGTGCCGAAAAAGTGGTTGACTGCAAAACGTTTTGTCTGTCCATCTGTCTGAGCTCTGTGCTAACGTCCAGACCGTTCAAACGATTTTCTCGAAAACTGATATTCCTTGATCGATCTGGACCAACTCAAGTTTCTGCGACTTTTAAACTGTTATTTTGATTTTGAAGGTTCTTTGTACGAAGCCCTATCATTTTTCAAACTTTTCTCAAAAATTGCTAAATATTTTGTTATTACAATTATTCTTTGGATAGCGAATAGTGCTTAAAAATGGGACTGCCTGTAGTATTGTAGTACATGTTTATAAACGGTTCTAAATTTTGTGTTTAAACTTTTTTCCTTCGATGGAGCAGTACACGCTTAAAAATGGTGCATGGCTCATTTTCAGTGAACTCTGTGCTCTTTTGAAAATTGAAAATATATACTATTAATGTAACAAAATTACAATTCTGATGATTGAGATTTTATTCTCTTAATGAAATCTGTTCTGTAAACTAGATATTGATATAATGTAAAATTTAAATGAAAATATCTGAATTTTTGAAAACGCAAATGTTCAAAATGTTTTAAGTATCTGGAAGAACTTATTCGTGTGGCTGGTGGTGTAGAGGTAACGCGTCTGTTAAGGTCGTTGAAAGTGCCTCAATGTGAATCTCGACGCGGGGAAAAATACTGGTTGGAAGCGCTTTTGCAGGGAGTTCTTGTGTAGCCTTTTTCAACTAATGGGAGAAAGTATGTGGTGGTGTAGCACCACAGGTTTTTGATTAATTTTTTGTGTTTCCGGGCGGCTTTGGTCATTAGTCCCGTAAATGTAGTGCATGTTTTTATCGTGAGACGGCGGTGATCTTCCCCCGCTGGATGGCGAGATCCGGCGCCGACCTACCGTCGGCTAGCGGGGTTTCCCCTTAACAAGGACTCTCACACCAGCGGGGCACTGCTCCAACCGGGACCAGCTCTAAGCAACCTAGGAAACTATTCTACCAAAGCATCTTAGCTTTTTGTAATGTACGCGCTTTTCCTGAGTTCAGTGAGAACGGTAGAACTTTTTTACAGAGCACGGACTCATTGTCTGCACTTCTGTTGTTTATTTAGTAACCGCACATCCGTTTCGCATATCCCGCTGCGTCTGTTTCTGTCTTATCTGTTGTTTTCGTGCTCGTAGGAATGTCACATGGTGCAGTGATTCGATAAGGCAATGACGATTGCGAGCTGGGCCTTCTGTATGCAGGTCAAGGCCCCCTGCGACGGCCTAGCGAGGCAGTCTGGGCCTTGTGTTGTCGCCGCAATAGACTTGGCTTGATTCGGATACCATCCCTGTCGGAAAGGTCTTAAAGGGGCTATTCAACTCGTGAAAGTAAAACACGTAATGTTTAACTATACGTATAAAATATCCCAACCAGAGGGGGATGTATAAAAAAAGTATCGCTTTTTCTATCAGATTTTTCTTATCGCCTCCTCTCCCTACTGGCCAATTATAAGCTGCGACTCATCTATCATAGGAGGCAGTATATATCCATCGCTATATTGTACAATAAACCACATATGTGCTACAACATAATCTCTTTGATTTTAGCATGCTTTCAGTTATTTTAAGTATTTGGCAAATTTGGACCTCTGTTGGATGTAATTTAATTCATTCTATTAAATATCAGTCGTGATTTGGAAATTCCTTGATAAATCCTCTCCTAGATTCGCGCGTTGAGTTACCGACAAAATCTAAAGCACTGGTGATATTACCTATGATAAACATGCCGATGTAACGGCTCGATCAAGAGAAATTTCTTTGACTGTTTGGGGTTTCCCCCTAACCAGGACTCTCCCACCAGCAGAGCACCGCCCTAGCCGGGCAAGCTCTAAGCTCCCGACCGGCCTCCCGGAATACGTGGTAGTGTAGTGCATGTTAGTGTAAGTGTGTGTAAGGGGAGAGGATAGGGCAAGGAAGAGGATGGAAAGATCGCGCGCGGTCCGTGGCCCGTTTGGAAGGGTACTGCTCCGGCATTCGCCTGGTATTGATCGGAGAAACCACGGAAAACTACCGATCAGAGCAGCCGGCCGCCAGAATTCCCCTCCAGGCAGCGACTGAATTGGGCCTAGCTGAAAAGCTAGTGTCGAAAATCCTGCCGCCGTGGAGAGAGGTACCCTAGGACCTCCCGGTCAGAGGCACTGCAGTGACATCAGTTGATGCACTGAGCTACCGCTCCCGGTCCTGCTGGTGGGAGATACCTGATTAGGAAAACTATATTTGTTCGTTTAAGATTACATTACCTTAAGAGAAATCTAAGGATCTGTTCGCAAACAAGGAGTGTTAATGGAAAAGAAGATGTATGCAGCTAGCAGGTAATCAATTATTTGGAGAATTTTGTGCTTTTTTTTTTTTCTATTTTCCTCGAATATTCGTTATTCATCCACTTCTTTTAAGTGTCTTTCTGTTGAACGCCTCCAAGCAATTATACGCTTTCAGTAATGTTTCAGACTTACGAGTAACTAATTAGTAAGTTTAAACATTTTATGTGGCCTTATTCTTACCTTGTGTAACTCACGTTCTATATAATAGATTAAAAAAAATTGTGTCCATGTCATCAGGGTTATTATGGTTTGTTCCTTTACCAAACAAGCTTTTCTTCTCTCGGACATCTTTTCTGGCACTTCCTTCTTTTGCTCATTACGCCCTCGCCGTAAAGAATATTTCAAGAGAGATGTGTTTTAACATTTATCATTGTTCTCCTTTAACACAACGCCTAAGGTTTACAATCCAATATTGTACTTCACATACGTTAAAAACTTTCTACTCTTAATTTTCTTTATGCTCCCGTCACATAACTCACCTCGTTTAAGAACGCGTTCTCCACCCAAAAGTCTCCCAAAGGTGTTGAATTATAATTCTAATTTGTCTTCTCAGACAAGAAAGACAATTTCTATTTCCGTTAACTCCATTTCCGCTACACGGCATTGTGTATTCAAATGACCGGAAGAACAAGGCCAGTTCGGGTCGCTGTCATTGCCATACATGTGAGGTAAATATCTAAAAAGGCAGAACAATGAGATGATAAATGTGTCTGGCAACAAATTACTGGGTTTAACATTTGACAAGAAAGGAAGTTGTGAGATGATTAGAAGCACTACGATGAGTAACTCTCAGCTGTTTTAACTGTTTATAAATACAAAGAGATAACCTATTCAAACAAGCATACGGTATGGAAAAATGATACAATTTATATTAAAATGCACCTGGAGCGGTAGCTCAGTGCATCAAGTGATGTCACTGTAGCGCCTCTGACCAGGAGGTCCTCGGTTCGAGTCCGTTGGCAGGATTTTCGACACTAGCTTTTCAGCTAGGTCGAATTCCGTCGCAGTCTGGAGGAGAATTCTAGCGGCCGGCTGCTCTGATCGGTAGTTTTCCGTGTTTTCTCCGATCAACACCAGGCAAATGCCGGAGCAGTACCCTAGGAAACGGACCATGGGCCGCGCGCGATCTTTCCTTCCTCTTCCTTGTCATATCCTCTCCCTTTACACATACACTTACACTAACATGCACTACACTACTACATATTCCGGGACACCGGTGGGGAGCTTAGAGCTTGTCTCGGCTGGGGCGGTGAGGACAAACCCAAATACAAGCATGTCTCAAGCGGGACTCGAACCCGCAATCCTTCGATCCGAGATCGATACGACACTACTGCCTTTAACGATCACGGCCACCGGACCAGGGCACATACATATTACCCCTTGCATTTACATGTGAATGGACTACATTATCACACATTTCGGGAGGCCAGTCGGTCTTAGAGCTTCTTCCAGCTGGGGAGATACCATGCTGGAGGAGATAGATGGAGAAGGGAAAACTCCGCTAACCGATACGTAGTTCGATGCTGGATCACACGCTCCAGCGGAGGAAAACCTTGCGACCTCCCTCGATAAAAACATTCACTACACCATCGGACTAATGGCCACAGTATTTGTCAGGTCCCACACTGATTGAATGGAGCCAGAAGAACTGGCCATAATGGCAAAATTCAAAGTGCACGTTCGGAATTCAGATTTAGCAAATCTCGTTCGGAAGACATTGGAGCACACCACTTCAGCTCCAAAAAGTTATTTCTTGTCATCTTCACGGTCTCGTGAAGTGACCGTTGCTCGAAACACTCGATTTCATTGATTCTTGTCAACGATATTTGTGAAATTTAAAAAATGTTTAATTTTTTAATTCTTTTTGTATTTCCGAATAGACGACACTTTTGACTATAAGTTAGGTAAATTTTTGAGAAAAAGTGTCGAATAATTTTATCTATAATTCGGCAGAATTCTTTATGTAGAGAGCGTAACAATGTTAGTCACGTGTATTGTGGATTATATTTTTTGTCCTGCTTATTCCTGCCTCAATCAATTTTTTTATTTATCAAGTAAAATGCTCTTAATCAGAATAACATACATTTAGTTGCACATATCTGAACCTTTTTGTTTTATAACCTCTTTACTGCAATGTTACATAGTAAGATTTAACATTAGATATCCCGGAATTGCCTTCTACGCAACAGGGAATTATTTTCTCAGTATATTTTTTCGATTTTCCTTTCTTATAATTCCTTTTAATAAGAAAATTACTGATATACATTTTTGGAATGATAACAATATTAACCCGCGACTGCGAGAACTATTGTATCCATATTTCTACACATATCATAATATTTATGAGTCAGTTAGCCATTTCCAAACCGCCATTTTGAATTTTGACATTTCATGATGATATTGAAATCAGCGATCTAATTACATTTTTGTTTGTTTTCAAATGAGTAAATCCGCCATTTTGAATTTAGAAATTAATTTATGATATTCAAATTCAGCCACCTCAAATACCCATTGATACCCATGTTTACGCAATTCCACTCGTCTACGCAGTTATGAGCAGGTTTTAGGCCCGATTGAGCCAGTGAGCGTCCGGGAAAGCGACCTTCTCTCCGACGAATAAACGTGGCGGCGATGGTGTAGCGGTTAGCGTATCGGACTGCTACGGGTTCAAACCCGATCGAAGCCGTGGATTTTTAAGGGCGAAAAAATCGTTCGTACGCCTTCCTTCGGAGGGGAAGTAAAGCCGGCTGTCCCATGTTAGTACATTTACTGCATGTAAAAGATCCTCAAGCCTAAATGACGCCTCTGAGCTAAATTCAAATCGCCTGTTTCGTCGCCCAAATAATACCGTCTTTCCCCCATGATTGGTGAAAGGAGTGTAACGAAACTTGCGTGGTCAGACGGAAGAGCAGGCCTCATGGCCTGAGTCTCGCCACGTAAAATAAGGCAAATTCAAATAAATTCCCCAACCGCCCCGTTTCCTCTCCCCGAACATCAGCGCGCTCTACCATGCAAATGAGTGTTGGAGTGCTTGGGGCTGTCAGGTCTTTGTGTACCCGCAGTCAGTGTCTCAGCGGCAGCCGGAGCGTGGAGCCCGGGGTTCAAACACCCAGTCGCGGCGATCTACGTCACGACAAAGTGTTGTGTCGCCGCATTTACTGCTGCCTCGCCCTGCAGCCGGCTCCCCACCGGGAAGTCTTTTTCTTCCGAAATAACAAAAGCATGTGTATAAATAGAACGTGTAGAATGCATTGTATAAATGGGAGTTCTAACCTTGTACTCAGTGCATCAACTGATGGCACTACAGCACCTCTCACCGGGAGATCCTAGGTTCGAGTCCTGACTGCGGCAGGATTTTCGACACTGGCTTTTCAGCTAGGTCGAAATCAGTCGCTGTCTTGAGGAGAATTCTAGCGGCCGGCTGCTCTGATTGGTAGTTTTCCGTGGTTTCTACGATCAACATCAGGTGAATGTCGGAGCAGTACCCTATCAAACGGGCCACGGACCGCGCGTATCTGTCCTTCCCATTCCTTGTCCTATCCTCTCCCCTTACACACACACTTACACTAACATGCACTACACTACCACATATCCCGAAAGACCGGTCGTGAGCTTAGAGCTTGTCCCGGCTGGGGCGGTGCCCCGCTGATGGGAGAGTCCTGGTTACGGGGAAACCCCACGAGCCGACGGTAGGTCGGCGCCAGATCTCGCCATTCAGTGGGGGAAGATCACAGCCATCTCCCGAGAAAAACATGCACTACACTTATGGAACTAATGACCAAAGCAGTGGACGCGCCCGGAAACACGAAAAAATCAATCATTCAAACGTTGCTTTGCATATATACTTCTTAAGTTATCATTTTGAAGTTTCTAAATATAAATACGAGTTTGTATTTTGAACAAACATTTGTTGCAATTGTTTGTGTCGAGGACGTTTTACTTTATTTGGGAAGACGAAAGCTTCGCCATTGATTTGCAAATGTGCCATACTGACTGTACGTAACATGCAATTCGTCATTACAACGAGTCGAATTGACCACAACAAACATTTTTGACAGCCAATACACACTACAATAATAGAACAAATTTAACACCGACCAGATTATGCACCGTCACTATTACTACAGCGCATTTGACACTCCTTCCTTATCTGCAATTGGATTGATTTTTGGTCGTCGGCGACATTTTTAACAACCAATTACTAGTACATTAACACCGTCAAGTTTTTGCATCGTCACCATCTAAAAGAAGATTTAAAGATAATAGATAGAGAGAGAGAGCGAGCGAGAGAGCGAGAGGCGAGCGACGAAAGCGGAGAGCAGCGACAGAGAGACGGAGAGAGCGAGAGAGAGCGAGAGCAGGAGGCGAGCGCGCGGAGAGAGGCGCGAGAAGAGCAGCAGAAGAGAGAGCGAGAGCGAGGCGAGCAGAGCGAGAGCGAGAGAGAGCGAGAGAGAGTGAGAGTGAGAGCGAGAGAGAGCGCGAGAGAGAGCGCGAGAGAGAGAGAGCGAGAGAGAGAGAGCGAGAGCGAGAGAGACAGAGAGCGAGCGAGAGAAGCGAAGAGCGAGCGCAGAGAGCGAGAGAGAGAGCGAGAGGCGCGAGAGAGAGGAGCGAGAGAGAGAGCGAGAGAGAGCGAGAGAGAGAGAGAGAGAGAGAGAGAGGGAGAGGGAGAGAAAGACGAGCCCCAGCGGGCGTCCACAGCTTGGAGTCCGTTGCTCGGAAGTCACACGGGGGCTTTTGCGCTAGGAAGAAAAGCAAATGAATGGACAAGTGACGGCGTTGCATTGTCCGCTCTTGTGCATTGTAGGGTTCTGAGTTCTCTTGACTGAGGAAGCTAGGAGGGGGCCACGTTGCCTTCGCACTCGCACAGCCCCTCCCCCTCCCCCTCCCCCTCCGGTGCAAGCGTCTCAGTGGATTCGTCGTGTTACCGGACGAATACCGGGAGCGGTGGCTCAGTGCATCAACTGATGTCACTGCAGCGCCTCTGACCGGGAGGTCCTAGGTTCCCACTCCCCACGGCGGCAGGATTTTCGACACTAGCTTTCGCAGCTAGGTCGAATTCAGTCGCTGTCTGGAGGAGAATTCTAGCGGCCTGCTGCTCTGATCGGTAGTTTTCCGTAGTTTCTCCGATCAACATCACGCGCATACCGGAGCTGTACCTTACCAAACGAGCCACGGACCGCGCGCGATCTGTCCTCCCTCTTCCTTCTCCTATCCTCTCCCCTTACACACACACTAACACGCACTACACTACCACATATTCCAGGAGGCCGGTCGTGAGCTTAGAGCCCCGGCTGGGACGCTGCCCCGTTGGTGGGAGAGTCCTGGTTAGGGTGAAACCCCACTAGCCGACGGTAGGTCGGCGCCGGATCTCGCCATCTAGCGGGGAAAGACCACCGCCATATCCCGCGGAAAAACATGCACTACACTAACGAAACTAATGACCAAAGCAGTTGACGCACCCGGAAACACGAAAAAATCAATCAATCAAAAACAAGTCAGGCAAGATTATAATGTGCGTTTTCCTTGCAATTTCCCAGTATATGTGGCTGAGTGACGATGAGAAAATTCACTTCTCTCGTTGAGAAGTCCCGAGTACCGCGTGGGGATATCTTCGTGCTAACCTCATGTACCCCTTTAACCCATGGCCGCGAGCCTGGGACGATACTGGTACGCCATGACCCGTCGCACCTAGTACAGACAGACAGACAGATCCTCACGGCACTAATGACCATATCAGTTGACGCACCCGGAAACACTGATAATAGAGAGTTTTTGCAAGACGGGAAATCAAGTGTCGTAGTACGTAAACCATTGTAGAATTCACGGTCAATTAATGAAACACATTAGTTTGCCAACGTTTCGGAATATGTAATTCCTTCATCAGGGCTTACTAATACACAAACTGGTCAAACTTCACATTCGCCTACAGACCAACTCCAAAATAGAGTTGCTACAGCTGAACAAGTCCATTGCAAGTTCGATCAGGGCCACAGCCCGAAAGTAAGGGGAGTTTGACCAGTTTGTGTATTAGTAAGCCCTGATGAAGGAATTACATATTCCGAAACGTTGGCAAAGTCAGGTGTTTCATTAATTGACCGATCTCGTGATCCATATCCCACAGTAGTAGGTAAACATTATCGTCCAAAGGAAATAACGTATCTTCAGAAAAATTGGTTTTCTGTCGTACAATCGAAAACGTACGTTAAAACTAAGAACTAATTGGAACTGAATATCTATATCAGGATCTAAAAAGCTTTTATGGAACATCTGTGTATCTGTGACTCTAATTTTTGCTTTTATTAGAATTACAAGGTAGTAAATACAATGCATGAAATATCGTTGTATCATACGAATATGTAATACTGGTCTATCTCCAAAGAAAACTATAAATTCATAGATAACCCCGATATTTTACTATAGCATGTTTATATTGTTTTTTATTAGGAATGGGAAATGTCTGGCAATTATAACGTCCTATGGATAAATAATACATTTTTCGTGACAATCAATGTAGCTTCACTATATTCATAACCTCCAAATCCTTAACAGTTTCTTTAGTGTATTTCTGACATGGTTGAATTTACTTGAGAAAAAATTAACCATTAAGTTCCTGCCATATTATATTGGTAGTATGGATGTTGTATTTTTCATTACTTCCACACTCATTGCGTGTTCGTGTTTAGTGGTGGCGGCGAAAACTAAGTGAAGTGTAAGTTTGTCGTAGACGACAAAACAGGAAGAATGACGGGACGTGACAATCGAAATCCCGTCATTTGATGCCGGCGCATGCGCAGTACAATTTCCCCCAGAATTGTCGTGTTACGTCTTTCAAATCCACGACTTACCGAAACGTAATAATAATAATAATAATAATAATAATAATAATAATAATAATAATAATAAAATATTAGAATGGTTGAATTATTCCTGTTGATCCTGTTTTATACTACTAAAAAATGTTATGTTTATTGCCAACCGATTGTCAAATGCTTTACTTATCAAATGCTTTTGAAAAGGCACATGCTAAATGTGCGAAACGTTAAGCAATAAATAAATGCATATGTCTTATATGAATTATACGTCTTAATTCCTGATATCTTCATTGATTGATCCTATTTGGTCCAATAGTTTAAAAAGATCCATCTTTCTACTAAATAATAATAATAATACTGTCTTTATTAATGGCGAGGTTTAGGCCATAGGGCCTGCTCTTCCGCCTAACCACTGAGTTTACATTGATACAGAGTAGTAACATACGAGTATAAGAGGGGAGGGAAATCTGTACATTTACGTCTGGGAGTGCAAAACTAGGGACCATCCCGGCATACGCCTTAAGCGATTGAGTAAACCCAGAATCCTCAATGAGGATGGTGGCGTAGGGCCGTACACCCATTAATGTATAGAAATGGAAGAGAAGAGAAAAATGAGAGAAGGGAATCATAAATGAAAAAGAAGTAGAAAATACGAACGAAAAAGAAGAAAAGAGAGGGACTAGAGGGGGGACAAACTGTACATAAATGACTGGGAGTGCAAAGCAAGGGGCCATCCCAGCGTACGCCTTAAGCAATTGAGTAAACCCAGAAAAACCTCAATCAGGATGGCGGCTTATGGCCGAACATTAATATAGAAGAATATGGTATAGATAGTAGTAAAGGTGAAGAGATGAGGCGTTTAGGGGAAAGGGTCGTAAATACATAAATGGGGAAGTGTGTGAAGGAAAGGGAAGGGAAGGAAGAAAAAGCGAAGAAAAGGAGGAAGAAGAAGTAGGTGGAAAAGTAAAATTGTTCCAGAAGCGGTACAGAAATGTTACGTTTGGTATACATTAGCACTTTACATAAATATACAAACATTTGTAACACCAGAGAAGCACAATAGGCTCTAAGCTAATAGTACAGTAATTTAAAATATAATATTGACAGTATTAAGAAACAATAGGAGGAATTAAAAAATAGCTGTAAGATTTTAGCATTTATTTGGAGCGTGGCTAATCACTTTTAAATATTTTATTTGAACAATTTCATTAGGATACACAGAAATTACGTGGTTGTTAATAATTTAGATGGTGGGAGAGGGAATAAAAAATGAGAATAGAGTAAAGAGTAATAGTAATAGTAATAAAATGAGAATAGAGTAATGAGTAATAGTAATAGTAATAAAATAAGAATAGAGTAATGAGTAATAGTAATAGTAATAAAATGAGAATAGAGTAATGAGTGATAGTAATAGTAATAAAATGAGAATAGAGTAATGAGTAATAGTAATAGTAATAAAATGAGAATAGAGTAATGAGTATAGTAATAGTAATAAAATGAGAATAGAGTAATGAAGGGTAATGAGTAGTAGTAATAGTAATAAAATGAGAATAGAGTAATGAGTAATAGTAATAGTAATAAAATGAGAATAGAGTAATGAGTAATAGTAATAGTAATAAAATGAGAATAGAGTAATGAGTAATAGTAATAGTAATAAAATGAGAATAGAGTAATGAGTAATAGTAATAAAATGAGAATAGAGTAATGAGTAATAGAGTAATGAGTAATAGAGAAATGAGTAAACGTCTCTATTACTTGCTCATTGTCTCAGCCTCTCACTTATCCACTCGCTCACATTCACCCACTGGAGCGGAGGCGAAAGCGGGCGTGTGGGGGAAAGGAGCGCGGGCGCGCGAGGCGTTGGCGATTGTCCGTTGCGAGTGTGCTGGCACAAAGCGCCCGGCGTGGCAGGGCGCCGTGGGCTGAGGAGCGTCGCTTTGGATTTGCGAGGAAAGGCGGCCCCGCTGTGCCCCGAACGCGCCCTCCGCCCCCGGGGCGCTAATTGCCACGCCTCCCAGCTGCCTCCAGCTGCCCCACGCACGCATTCAGAGCTGCCACTCAGCCCTATAATCATCACAGCAACAAAATAAGTTTAATAATAATAATAGTAATATCTACAATTACAATAAAAATAATGATAGTAATAATGAGTTAAAATTATAATAATAATAATAATAATAATAATAATAATAATAATAATAATAATAATAATCTTGTTGGACCCTTTGAGAAACAGTGGAATATGGAAAGAGTCAACATTATCCCGATAATTGTATCAAGCTCCGGAGTCAGCCCTATGAGTCTGATTTGGCGACTTAAGCAACTGGGATTGAATGAACTCGTGTACAAACTCATGCAGTTGTTATTTCAACAACAAGGATAGTGCGGAAATTGGTGGGAAATATTGTATTATAAATTCTTTTTAAAAACATAAATGTATTGTGCTTTGATTTTCTATATCTGTGCAATTCATTCAAATGTGCCAATAAGGTAAGAAAATAATAATAATAATAATAATAATAATAATAATAATAATAATAATAATAATAATAATAATAAAATGTTACTGCAACCCTTGCTCACAATTTGAAAAGCTCCATTGACGTGAAGACACAAAAATACCATCCGCTAAGAGAGGAAATCAAGACTACGTGGACACTTAAGATGTCAGAGTTTTTCCGTTGTACTTCTCAGTGTCAGCTTTGGCGACGGTACCGAAGACCTTCCTTGACAATCTCGGTAAGTTGTACGTACGAGTAGAAATATAGAAATTATTATTGCTATCGGCTGCTAGTATTATCGGGCTTATCTTAAATATTAGTTTACTAGTCTGCCACTGCAGACTGTGACTTGGTGCGGTGCGGTGGATGGTCGGTGGTGCGACGAGGTGGTGGTGGTGCTACGACGGCGGTGCGACGAGGTGCGGTCGACAATGTGCCAAACTCCTAGCGGAGCTGCTGTAGATCTGCTGTGAGCCGTCCCGTGTGTGGCCAATCGTAGGAGCACCCACTCTCTAGATTTTCTCATTTTCTTACACTGAAGGACGTTCCAATTCGATTCCAGAATCAATTCTTTTTTTTCGATTCCAATGAAATCAGTATTTAATTCCTTTGCTTACAATTCTGGGTGGAATCGATTCCAAAAGGTCGGAATCAAATCAACTGAATTTTATTGATTTTTAAAATATGTGTATATTCCTGCACTTTTGCTGTATTTTTTTGAAGTTTGCATTTATTATTATTGTTATTAGTTGTTTTATTACTTTTATAAAACTCCTTGTGTTTGAATTCTACCTCCTATCATGCCTGCACCTCATTTTTCGATCAAATCAAACTGCCTGGTTCACATTACATTTCTTTTAGGAAGTGCTTATTGCATAGGTTATTTTTCATTTAGATTGCACAATCTGTTATCAAGATAATTTAAATAGAAACATCATCCTTACTGTTGTATAAACAAATAAAAAACAAAAAACAATCAAGCATGCAGATAATTTCCAAATGCGGGATTCCGGTATCGATACTTTCATTGAATGGTGGCCTCATGCGAATCGATTTCTTGAGAAATCGAGAGAATCGATTGTTTGAGGAATCGTTTCTTTTCTTTCCATTCAATTGATAATTGATTCTGGGATCGGCTCCGGAATCGATTCCTTTACAGAAATCGAACGTGTCTACTTTCACCCCAAGAAATTCCTGTGAGTATGCCACTGACGCGGGGAGTTGCGGGTGGCTGTCAAATTCGGAGAATGCTGTGTATTCGGAGCCGCTGGCTGTGTAATCCGGCGCTGGCAGATGTGTGGGCGTGGATGGGTGATGGGAGCGCGCCCTGGCGAGGCGGTGGTCGGGGACAGCGGACGCGAGCCATCGCGCAGGGGGCGGGGGCACAGGGAGGGGCAGGTTTAGGCGGGGCCGGGTGCCCGGGGGGGGGGGGCGCGCGAACGGGGAGCGGGGGGCGGGGCGGGGAGGCATGGGTTGGGTCGTGCGTTGGTAGGGCGGGGTGCAGCGTGAAGAGCGGGGGGGGGGGGGGGGGGGGCCGGTTTTGGCCAGGCAGTGGCAGGGCGGGGTGCAGCGTGCAGAGCGGACGCGATCGCGGGAGCAGGATGGTTCAAATAATTTCAATGGTTTGTCCTTCGAGAAGAAATCGATTAGTATATAAATTGAAAAATAATATTGATATAATATATGTGACAAGGATTGTAATTATTAATAGGATTAATAAAGTGTGATCGTGAAAGAAGATAAGTTGTTCCATCAGGGGAGATGATCTATTTTGTAAATTTAAATTGGATCATGTGGCCATTGTACTAAAAAAAGGAGTCCTTTATTAATGAAGCTTAAATTCATTGCACTTTTCTGCCATATTAGTAATTAGAAAGAATTGGAAGTTCTGAATATGAATGTTCCGCAGGCGGAAGATTTTGATATCATTCTAAAGAACTATTTAAGTTTATGGAAAAAAATAGTTTTCGGTGTGAAATTATTCTCTCTCACATAATGAAGATTAATATGTGGGCGGGGCGGGGAGGCATGGGTTGCGCCGTGCGTTGGCAGGGCGGGGTGCAGCGTGAAGAGCAAGCGCGGGAGCGAGGGGCGGGGCGAGGTTGATCCGGGCGTGGCGGAGCTGGGCAGGGCAGGACGGGCTGGCCAGGGTTGTGCCGGACGGTGGCAGGCCGGGGTCTACGGAAAGAGCGGACGCGAGCGCGGGAGCGTGGAGCGGGGCGGGGTTGGGCATGGAGGGGCCAGGGTTTGGCCAGGCAGTGGCAGGGCGGGGTGCAGCGTGCAGAGCGGACGCGAGCGCCGGCGCAGGCCGGAGGGGGCGGGGCGCCTGGGTGCCGGAGAGAAGCATCTGTTTACATCACACACGTTCTCACGCGCAAATGAGGAAGTGGCGGCGGCCCTCGCCCCCCCCCAACCCCCCTCGCGCCGGCAAAGTGGCGGCCCAGCCAACGCCCCTCGCGCGCGCACGCACGCACGCACGCGCTCGCGCACGCATTGCGAAACGCACGGGTCATGACCCGCCCCCGCCACCGCCCACCTCGTGCGTACACAACACCACGCCAAGGAAACAGCGCGGCGTCGCACAGCGGACTTCACATCCGAGACAGCGCTACCACTCGCGCAACTTTTCTTGAACGATGATCCTGCTTCTCCGTCCCTTGAGCAAAAAACAGTTGAAGGCAAAAGCTCGCAGCGAGCACTGATGACAACAATCCAAGCATTAAAACTTCGTTGGGACGAAACAGAAGCTAGTCAAAGTTAGATGCTTTCATAGTAGAGAACTTCTGTTCAGGTTTATTATCAATATCTAAAGAACTGGCTGAGGCAGGTCCAGGTCCTCCAAGGGAGGCACCTAAAACTGCAATCTAGTGTCCCTGCTGTTGCCTACCCAGAGCGATGACCTGACCGCACACGTAGCAGGTATGACTTTGATTTTTCAGAGGTTGGCGTTACTGTAAATACTCTAGTGACCGACTTTGTAACTAATACCCCCACTCCACCCACATTTCCTCAATCCATCGTTCAAGAAAAGTTGCGCGAGTAGTACCTATGCCTGTGCAGAACCTCTCATCAGGAGGTCCCAGGATTCCAATCCCGACGGTGAGGAATTCTCGAAAGTAAATCCACTGGAAGAGGTCGCTCAGGGCATCAACTGACGTCACGAGCCACCTCTGCGAAATGCTCGCAGGAGATGAATTTCTTGAGGTGTAAGCAAGAGTAGAAAACTATACGGTGGATGTTCTTACGGTTGGCTCACAGCTGATCTGTAGCAGTTCGGCTAGGTGATGTTTCGCACATCGCCGACCGAATTACGTGACTGTGGCACACAACTGATATAACTCTGAACGGATGGCTCTAAGTTCTAGTCGCAATGATGGTAGGATTTTAAGACATTATGTAGGTCGAATTCAGTCGCTGTCTGGAGGAGAATTCTAGCGGCCGACTGCTCTCATCGGTAGTTTTCCGTGGTTTCTCCGGTCAACACCAGGCGAATGTCGGAGCAGTACCCTACCAAACGGGCCACGGACCGCGCGCGATCTGTCCTTCGTCTTCCTTGTCCTATCCTCTCCCCTTACGCACACACTTACACTAACATGCACTACACTACCACATATTCCGGGAGACCGGTCGGGAGCTTAGAGCTTGTCCCGGCTGGGGCGGTGCCCCGCTGGTGGGAAGTCCTGGTTAGGGGGAAACCCCACTAGCTGACGGTACGTCGGCGCCGGATCTCGCTATCGAGCGGGGAAAGATCACCGCGCATATCCCGAGAAGTCGTGTACGTCGTGTTATATGTATCTTGAAGGTATCCTTACTTCCCCCATACGTCTCCTACAGTTTTTACTGTTTTTCGACGTGAACTAAAACAAGACATTCCTTTAAGTTATTTCAGCTTTTATGCTTTATAGAGAAGTAGGGCATGCATGCATGACCTAAAAAGCATGTATTTCGCCATTGTCCCTTTTGTATCTGTTTGACTCGCTTCTGACGTCACCTTCTCCCGTCATCTTTCTTTCGTTGATGGAATGCTTTTGTGGCTGGAATTGACGGTGCCCTCTTTTGATTAAGTTGTTACCGTTTGAGGAGAAAGATGTACTACCTCAATTGTATCTGACGCAAATAATATCATACTTCGATTCGTATTTTCACGGGCTAGTAATCTTTCGTAACCCCAGTTTTCGGATTAGGGAAATCTTTCGCCAAAATGGGGATTTTTTCCATTGTGGGGAAAGAATAGGAAACGTAAATGGATGGAGGAATGTCGGGGGATTGTTTTGAGTAATTTTTTAAAAATTTTATTTACCGATTCAGAAGTTTTAGAATTATTAATAAACACCGACAATATACTCGTATGATAACCGATTGTAATGTTTTATATTCACGAAGAAACATTTTCTTTCTAATAGCGTGTTCGTTCTCTATATTATTTTATGTGTTATTTTAAATGTTCTGAACTTTCCCAATTGAAATTTCCTTTCCTATTTCCTATAATTTAAAATTCTAAGAGAGAAGAAGATCTTCATAACACTTCAAAATAAAGTGGAAATTTAACATGCTGAATATAATTATGGATCTTGTATTTCTTTTTGTTGAATGTGTAATTTAGAACTTGGGTATCCTTCCTGTTTTAATTCAATATTCTCTCCTAATAATAAGCTCAAAGAGCTGAATACAAGTAATTTTAATTCGCGAACAGGAACACTCATTTTACACCAATTATAGTACACATGCGTGGGAGCAATGAGAGAAAATATAGCGGGAGCAAGTGGTTCCAAAACCACAGACTGGGAGCACTGGTTCTGCACTCATCCCTGAAACCTGCCGACAAATTTAAATAATGTGACAAGTGGCAGATCATCAGCTGTGCCGCGGTTATCCAATCGGAAGCTTCAGCACCAAACATTAAAGTCTTAAAGAAACTCCTGATTGGATAAACCCGACCAGCTGATCAAACGTGAAAAGTCACATTATTTAATTGCAAGAATATTGCGAGCAAGCCATCGAGGAAAGAAGGAAGTGGCATTGGTTGATTGATTGATCAATGATCCCGGATGCGTCAAATGCTAAGGTCAATAGTCCCGTTAGTGTAGTGTACGCTTTTTCCTCGAGAGGTGTCGGTGATCTTTCCCCGCTGGATGGTGAGATTCGGCGATGAACGTCGGCCTACCGTCGGCTGGCGGATTTTCTCGCTAACCAGGACTCTCCCACCAGCGGAGCACCGCCCCAGCCGGGACAAGCTCTAAGCTCCCGACCGGTCTCCCGGAATATGTGGTAGTGTAGTGCATGTTAGTGTAAGCGTGTGTGTAAGGGGAGAGGATAGGACAAGGAAGAGGAAGAAAAGATCACGCACCGTCCGTGGTCCGTTTGTTAGGATACTGCGCCAGTATTTGCCTGGTGTTTGTCGGAGAAACCATGAAAAACTGTCAAAAAGAGCAGCCGGCCGCTAGAAGTCTCTTCCAGACAGCGGCTGAATGCGACCATCTGCCAAGCTAGAGTCGAAAACCATGCGCCGTCGGGACTCGAACTTAGGACCAGGTCAGAGGCAAGAGTTGATGCCCTGAGCCACCGCTCTCGGTGCGTGATTGGTTGATATTCACGAGGCACCGCAGGGTCCTTTCCCGAGAGACGCAGGTGGGCGGCCGGCGGAACGGAGCTGCTGCAAAGAGAGAAGCGGCATTTGCGAGGTGAGGCGGAGGGGCAGGCCTGCTGGCCTGAGCTCGCCGCGTAAACGCTGAGGCCCCATTGATGGAAAGGGCACGGTGATAGGTCGCGTGGCGTGGCGTGGGGAAGCGTGGTGAAGGAGGTCCGTGGCGGAGAGTGGCATGGGGGGGAGGGCGTGGGGAAGAGTGATGTGGGGGGAAGGGCGTGGGGGGAGGCTGTCGGGGGGGGGGGGGGGGCGGGGGAAGGGCGGGGGGGGGGGGGAGGAGGGGGGCGGGGGGGGCGGTGGGAACAAGGCGGGGCGGCTGTCGGCGAATGTGCGACAGGTGGGCGGCAGTGGAGCGGAGCGGAGCGAGGGCAGGCGAGCGGGCGCGTGGGGCGACCTCTGGCCTGCGCCAAGTGGGAGATGAGCCGCTTCGGCGTTTCGCTCTGGGGATCAAGTGCCTCGGCCACGCCCACTCCCACTCGCCTCCCGCTGGAATCACGCTCAGCGCCCGACGGGCGCTCCACATTCACTGCTCGGGGCAGTGGATGCCGTAACGCTTGTATCAACCTGCAGCACGGTCACTTCTTCTCATACGTAATAGTACGAGTGCTTTGCAAATTGCCGATAAATCCCCGACTCCCAAAAAAGCGAGGAGGGGATTTATCTGAGAACTTTCAAAGAATGAGTGTACCGAGAGCGGTAGCTGAGTCCTGACGGCGGAAGGATTTTCGACACTAGCTTTTCAGCTAGGTCGAATTCAGTTGCTGTCTGGAGGACAATTCTAGTGGTCGGCTGCTCAGATCGGTAGTTTTCCGTCGTTTCTCCGATCAACACCAGGCGAATACCGGAGCAGTATCCTAACAAACGGGCCACGGACCGCGCGCGATCTGTCCTTCCTCTTCCTTGTCCTATCCTCTCCCCTTACACACACACTTACACTAACATGCACTACACTACCACATATTCCGGGAGACCGGTTGGGAGCTTAGAGCTTGTCCCGGCTGGGGCGGTGCCCCGCTGGTCTGATGAGGGGGAAACCCCACTAGCAAACGGTAGGTCGGCGCCGGATGTCGCCATCCAGCTGGGGAAGATCACCTCCATCTCCCGAGAAAAAACATACACTACACTAACGGGACTAATGACCAAAAACCGTTGACGGGCCCGGAAACACGAAAAATCAATCAATAAATAAATCAATGAAAGAATGAGTGGTATAGGACCACAAATGAAGTTATGACCAACAGAATTCCAAAATGCGCCAAATATTGAAAATAACTGAAAGCTATGTTAAAAACATGCGCCGTTTATTGGTCATAGCCATCGATTTATATTGTATACCGCCTCCTAAGATAGATGAGGCAGTTTATGAGGGGCCAGTAGAGATAAGCGATAAGAAAAATCGGATAGAAAAAGCGATGAACTTTTTGAGACATCCTGATTGGAGCATTTTTTATGTATATTTAAACCCTATTGATTTTAGTTTTACGAGTTGAATAGTAGTAAGTAATTCCACTAGTGGTTTCAAATGTATCGATAAGTCGACAGTTCTGCGCCGGATCTCACCATGGAGCGGTGAAGATCATCACCTATCGAGGAAAACTCACATCCTACACTTCCGTGATTAATGACCTTAGCAGTTGACGTGTCAAAAATCAGTAATCAATCAATCAAAATATATGCAGATATAATCAAATCTTAAATATTAAAATTATCCTTCTATTATCTTACTATTCATTCTGAGATTCGTCATTCTCGTCAAGATCATTAGAAGTAGTTAACGCCCGAGGTATTTACATAATTTTAATTTTTTCCTAATTTTTTGATTCAGATTTACTTGTTAATGACCTATTTGTTAGTTTGACACGGTTTGTCTTTTCATATTTCTCTCCCATAATTCCCTTTCATAATTCTCTCCATAAATGAACATTCAACTATTTACATATTTCCCTTGACACCACGATCCTCTCGATCTAGGTGAGTTAGATTCAGTAAGTACATTGAGCTCCGTAACGTAAGCAATAGTATGCAATGATGTATCTGTAAAAAATGAAATGAATTTTATGATGAACTCGCAAAGCTTAAATAGAGCATGTTAACAGAAAATATCCACCGGAGAGACCACGATAGGCTACAACATAATATAGCTTAAGCACGATACAAGTTTTATATCTTAGCTCCACTTAAGCCATTATCCAATTAATATACCGGGTGGCCATGTCGTTGGGAATGCGAAGAAAAAGGAGAAAAAGAAGAGAAGAAGAAGAAGAAGAAGAAGAAGAAGAAAAGGAAGAAGAAAAAGAAGAAAAGACGAAGAAGAAAAAGAAGGTAGTGGTGATGGTGGTGATGGAGAAGAAGAAGATGATGGTGGCTGCCTCGCAGAGTGCGGGGAGGGCCTGCCTTGACCCTGGGGTCAAGTGCCCAGCGCCGCTTCCGTTGGCGGCGGCGGACAGACCTCCCAGCCGCAGCGCCCCCCCGCCCCCTGCCCCCTCCCCGCCCTGCCCAGCCGCTGTCACACATGCGGATTCTCAAAATCCTTCCCACTTAACGCAGCTTAACCACGCTCTCTCAACTCACGGAGGTGAAGCAACTCGAGATACCGCGGGTTCGTGGTTGGGTGACCGTCTGGGAACATCCGGGATCTACCGGCGCCGAGACCCTGGCCGAAGGGATAAAAGGCAATGAATGGCTACGACAGACGAAGGCCGACTTCATGGAAAATTACTCCACAATAGACGTAACAGAATATGTTTTTAATTTAAATTTTAATACATTCAGATCATCGCTCCGAATATTTGTGGACATCAAATTAACCCCGTTTTCTGGGGTGGCTCAACGGATCAGCTGATGTCACTGCAATGCCTCTGTCGGGGAGGTCCTAGGGTAACACTCTCCACGATGGCAGGATTTTCAACACTAGCCACATAGCTAGGTTGAATTCAGCCGCTATCTAGGAGATATCCAACGGTACTTTTCCGTGCTTTATTCAATCAATACTAATCGAATGACGGAGAAGTACCAAACGGGCCATGGACCACGCGCGATCTTTCCTTCACTTTCCTTGTCCTATTCTCACCCCTTATACTTGGATTTATTCAAAGCTGCGTCTGAAGTAAATCAGCTGTTTGGTGCCATCCAATTGGAAGATTGAACGCCACCATACTGACGTCACTATAGTAACGTGTAAGGTCCCGATTGGATGACACCGTAACAGCTGATGACCTGCCAGATGGAGGTCTGAATAAATCGCAGTATACACACACACACACTCACCTGAACTACTCCACCACACATGCGAGGAGTCCAGTCGCAAGGTTTAATCTTGTCCCGGTTAGGGCGGTGCCCCGCTGGTGGGAGATATCTGGATGAGGAAAAGGCGGCACGTAGACGTGCAATTCGGCCCATTTCTTTCCATCCAACAGGTGAAGATCACCGATAAAACATGCACTTCATTTATAGGTCCAATGACACATGCCGCGCCCGGAAACACCAATCAACCAACAATCGATCAATCAATCAATCGAATTGAGCCCGATTTAGACGCTGCTTGGCTCAGTTTCGAGCACCAATTTTGAATCACGATTCTTCTCCCTTGTAGCGTTTTCCGCGTACAGTTTCTACACAAGCCATGGCCGTTATAAATGTTCTTAGCATACACTTAGTACTACATTGTACTCAAAATTTCATAATGTCAGAAAAACAGAAGATCGGCATGGGTACCGCAGTGCATTATCGACGGCGTTTCATTGGTAACAGCGGCGGATAAATTATTTCAAAGCATACCACGTGAACTCCAACTGTGAAGAATAAAATAATATATTGTGATGGTAAATATTAAGGATCCTGAAAGTCTTTTTGAGATTTTTTCGTTTGTAACTATTCGGCACCTTGTCAATTTTTTTCGAAACAAAATCGTAGGTTTTTAATTCTCCTGTTTGTTTATAAATAGGGGGTGGATTTTGATGCCCTAAAACATCGCCAAAAAAGATCAATAAAATTCTTTTAAAATGTTTTTAAAATGCCCTAAAACAAAAGAAAAATGACGTAAAAAGTTTATCAAAATAAGTTCGGATGAACAACTCAAGCTGTTAGATAATCGAGGCTTTTCTATTCGTTCAAGTGAACTCGGCTTTCAAACGTTTGGTTTCGACTGCGCGTTACCAGAATATCTCCGTCTTTAGTTATCCCGAAATTTACTGAATCACCAATGGGCTGACAGACGTCACAGAAACCTTAGATTACATACTCACAATGGCTGATATTACAACTTCTCAGCGAAGAAAAACTCTTTTCTAAACTGCAAACTGTGATCAAACGTTGAGAAAATTAGTAATTGTATATTTGACAATCGGTGCAGTATATTTTTGAAAGTTCTCAATCTGCAATGAAATGCAAAATCGATCCCAAAATGCGATATCACGTACAAAGTGTGAAATGGTCGTGAATCAGCAATATAATCGCTGAATTGATTTTTTTTGATTTCCTTCATGTTTGCTCTCTAATTAGGGTTTCGGTATCGACACCAACAGATCGATGTTTGAAAACATTTGATTTGACAGTGGCCAACAGTGTAGAAGCTGAATGATTTTTCAGTCAATATCGGTTTATTGTTGTTGACTGAAGAAATGTGTTAAAGGAAGCCAACATTGAAATATGCTCTCAGTTGATTTTCCAATGATTCTGTTACATATTGATAATAGGTATTTATATAAGTTGATTTCAATTAACAAAATACAAGAGCTTTTAAAAAAATGTTGAGTTATTTTTATAAGTATTAACGAATTTTAAGATAATGCTTTTTCTCTCGTTTGAATCGTGTTATTTAGAAACCTGTAGTTTTAAGCAGCAATAAGGGTATGCTATATGCTATAAAGACAAGAATCATTCTATGGATTTAAAATTACGTCTTTAAATATTTCACGAAGTTCACAAGTAACGAAATATTAAATTATTGTCCCGTATTTTCTGATTTTATTGGGAAGATTTAAAAAACATCAACATATTTTTTATCTGAAAGAGACCTCCCGTACGATAATGTTCCCAATAAATGCTACAAAATGCTAAATCTTATGTTTTATAGTGCAATAAAATGCTCCGGCCTTGTTTTCAAAATGCAGTTTTTTAAAATTTAAAGTGATAAATTCCACCATCACTAATTATGAGGTACACATTTCACATGCTACTCAATTTTAGTTTCTGGCTTCAATCATACACGGTTGAATAAGAATGATGCATGTGAATAGCGCTGCGTAGGGGGTCAATTTAGGAGCTTTGCAAAATCCCTCTGGGAGCTGCTGGTTCTTCTGGTTTGAATTTCTTCTGTTTACGAGGAAGTGATTCAAGATTTTCCGTATCATCTCTCGTTCCCAAACTCATTTTGCTTCAAGGTCTTCATGAATATTGACCTTTGATTTCAAAATCGTCAGCAGCCGATAGCCAATGAAGACTGAAATATGGCAAGATATACTTTATTACCTCGTTAAGAAATCAGAAAAAACAAGTGTGATATCTCTGCCTGTCGATAACCTCTTGGATTGCAGTGCCAAATAAGTTTCGATCGCATGAAACTGTTCTTCATATGATTGCTTTCCTATGAGACAATGTATCGACAAGTTCTGTGGCTCTTTGTTTCAACCAAAAATAGTTCACTAGATATACGCGTAGCGCTAGTGTAGCGTTGTAAATTGACTCGTTTCTTGGCAGCCATGTTGGGGGAAAACATGTGAATATCGAGCAGAACTGGTGCCGTATTTCATTCTCATTGCGGATTGTTTGTGGTAGATGAAGGTTCTACAAGAGAACAAGAAGTAAAGTGGTGAAGTTGTGCGCGGAGTACGGAGAAATACACACATTTTAACAGAGAGGGAAGAGAAGATGTACGGGACAAGTTTCTACAGACTATCACAAAATTTCCAAACCAATGTTCCGACATTCAATGCAATTTAATCTTTTTTGCGGGAAAATATTTCATAACTTATCAAAATCACATATTTTTCCAAAAATACCTTCAGTGAGTTGAAAATTACATGAACCTATCAAGGAAAGGCCAAATGTATATTTAGTACGTTCTCATAATTTGTGTGTTTCTTTCACTTCAACCAGAATAGTCCGTTGGGCATCATTCTCAGAACACTGCTCCTCCAATTTTAATAGGCATTATCAGGAGTAAGCACCCCAATAAAATGTTAATCTTGCTACTCTTGTTCATCTATATGAACTTAGACTTTTTTAGAGGTGAAGATTTCTTGGCAATTTTCCAAGAAATCACAGACAACTTTAGGTTTCAAATAAATACTGCAGTCTTTGTTGAAGTAACCCAACAAGAGAAAAACGGGGAAGACCAATCATTTCAATGGTGTTTAATTATGGTAAGAAAATGCGAAATGTAAGCCAAAAAGTTAAAAAAAAAGCAAAAATATGAAGACGTCGATATTTTATTGATTCACTCGGGCGAGTGAACTGCAAAGGTCGCTAGTCCCGTAAGTGTAGTGCATGCATATATCGCGAGAGACGGCAGTGATTTTCCTCCGTGAATAGGAAGATCCGCTTCCGGTTTAGCGTCGGCTTACTGGGTTTTCCCACAACCAGGTTTCTCCCACCAACGTGACACTGCCCCGGGCGGGAAAAGCTCTAAGCTCCCGACCGGTCTCCCGGAATATGTGGTAGTGTAGTGCATGTTAGTGTAAGTGTGTGTGTAAGGGGAGAGGATAGGACAGGGAAGAAGAAGAACAGGTCGCGATCCGTGGCCCGTTTGTTACGGTACTGCTCCGGCATTCGCCTGGAGTTGATCGGAGAAACCAAGGAAAACTACCGATCAGAGCAGCCGGCCGCTAGACTTCTCCTCCAGACAGCAACAGAACTCGATCTAGCTATCTAGCTAGTTTTGAAAATCCTTATTTCTTCTTGATTGTCAATGTATGTTTGCAAATAAACGTATCCAAAGTTTTTTATTTAAAGTTTATTATTACCCAAAGTTTTTAATAGATAGAATTTCAATAGATAGAATAAATTTAATAATAGATGTTTTTAATAGATAGAGCTGATAGATTTACGGCAGATACAGAACGTTCAGGTAATGAACAGACAAGAATTATGCCATACGTACCTACGAGTTGTAAGAGAGCCATTCGACACATCTGTATTTACATTAAATTGCAAGGGTTATATTTAACATTCCTTTTACATGCATAACCAGAGTATGCATCACAGATTCATTAGCATCTAACATTTTAATAACCATTCTTTTTTCCAATTCCATTAACAATTCCATTCCAATAACCATTGTTTTTTCTAATTAATGTATATATTCTTATATTTTTCAATTAATGTCAATTCCCTCGGCCTTCAGCCGCCATCCTGATTGAGGTTTTCTGGGTTTACTCAATCGCTTAAGACGTATGCCGGGATGGTCCCTAGTTTTTCATCCCAGGTATAAATGTAAAATATGCCCTCCTTGATCTTCTTCATACTATATAAGAAATAATGTAAATATTTCATGTGGTTAGGTGGAAGAGCAGGCCTAATGACCTGAGTCTCGCCACTAATAAGGACAATTCTATTATTATTATTATTATTATTATTATTATTATTTTTTATTATTATTATTATTATTATTATTATTATTATTCTTTATGTGTTTTCCATAAGATGCATTTTTTCGAGATCTTGTTTAGAATAGCGACAAAGATTTCGTCTGTGGGAAAGGGTCAGTTAGACTCATTCACAATCGGAAGCAGATCTGTGAACACCGTCCTCTCCTGTCCACGGAAACCGGACGACATGTCCGTCAAAAAACCCCCCTAAAACCGCTCAAACCCGCACTCTCCCGGCCACTCCACACCCGCAACACCCCCACGACCGCCGCCGTCATCTACCGCGAGCCTGCTAAACTACTCGCATCACGCGCGCCATCTATCGACGAAAGCCGCAACCGCACGCGCCGCGCGCGCGCCATCTGCGGGCGGGAGGCGGAACCGCTTGCAGTCGGCGCATGCGCGTTGTGGTTGGAGGCGCGTGCGGGTAGGTGGAAGCGGGCAGTTTCACCGCGCGGGGCCATGGCGACGAACGCGTCGACGGAGCTAGAGCTGGGGGAGGTCCCGCTGTTCGAGGGGTACAGCTCGTCGCTGCTCGCCTTCGCCGCCGCCAGCTGCGTCGTGTTCATCGTGGTGGGCGTGCCGGGGAATCTGGTCACCATCGTCGCGCTACTACGCTCGCGGAAGGTGAGTGACGACCCGAAATCTGCGCTGGACCGCTCGAGCTGGCTCCAACACACAGCTTCCAGCGTTATGTTCACTTCCCTCTGAATCTACACTGACGTAAAATGCTCGCAAGTTGCTCATGCCGTGTTTGACGGGTCCGGTCACGCTGCGGTCATCGGTCCCGTTAGTGTCGTGAATGTTTCGTGCTGCGAGGTGGCAATGTTCCTACCCCGATGGATGTTACGGTCGCGGATGACCTACCCGTTGACTTGCGGGGGTTTTCTCAACCAGGTGTCTCCACCAGCGGGGCACCGCCCCAGTCGGGACAAGCTCTGAACTCCCGACCGGTCTCCCGGAATATGTGGTAGTGTAAGTGTGTGTGTAAGGGGAGAGGGTAGGACAAGGAAAAGGAAGGAAAGATCGCGCGCGGTCCGTGGTCCGTTTGTTAGGGTACTGGCCCGGCATTCGCCTGGTGTTGATCGGAGAAACCATGGAAAACTACCGCTCAGAGCAGCCGTCCACTAGGATTCTCCTGCAGACAGTGACTGAATTCGTCCCAGCTATGAGGTCAGTGCCCGAAATCCACCTCGATGAGAATAGCTGCAGGGGTTGAATATGGTTGGTATCCGTCACATGCCGCGGGTAGGCCGGGGAATTGGTGGGAAGCAAAAGCAAAATAATATCCAAAAATTCCTTCTAGTAATGTTATCACTTTCGATATTTGACAGTTTTGATGTTTGACACTATACATGACATTGACATTTTACAGTATTATGATACACAGACAGTGATATTTGACAGTATTATGATATTTGAGACTTGTGGCATCCAGCGGGGGAAGAACACCGCCACCTGCAGGGATAATACACAAACGGGACTAGCGACCATCGTGGTGGACAAGCCCGGAAACCTCAATCAATTTGAACCATTTATTGCTAACCGCGAATCAGAGGCGATCAGAAATCGACATCACTTGCACACGATAAAAAACAAACATCCATATAGAAGAAGGAATTCGAACCCGCAACCTTTTAGAAGACGGCGCCTCGTTGAGTCACCTCATGACATGACTTCTGCACTGCCCTGGCAATTCACATATTCGACGCTCTTAAACCGTGAAAGCAATTTCTCCTCGCAATGTGTGTCTCTAGAACTTTCGATGAATTATTTGCTCTCACGACAGACACTTGCCATGCAGAGAAATAAGTTATATTTTCTTGTAAATTGTGTTAAAAAAGAAACAAGAAAAAAACTGGAAAATGTTTTAAAGTATAACTTTGTGGTAGGTACTGAAAATTGTCAAAGCAATTTTTCCTTTTTGTTGGCGCCTGGGGAAGGCAAATAAAGGAAATTTCATCGGGACATTACAGTTATTTCTTTTGGCATTTCTTCAAGACGGGTCATCACGATAGCTGCGGAGTGTTTATTTTCCCTTTCGTTTAACGACAGAATTGAGTTATTTCTTTCACGACCGACTCGTGTTTTTATGATTGAGGTCTATCTTTTTTCTCTCGTGGGCGCCTGACATACTGAAGTAACTTCTAGTTCCTGAAGCTGGTTTGTCTCCCAGCATGGAAGCGAGAAGGAATATGGACGTTTAGTGTGAATGTCAAAAAGACTTACGAATAATTCCTATCGGTGTGATTCAGTAGTTGTGTTTTCTCTCGAAAGGTTTTTGGAATAGCCCTGTCATTAACAATATTTTTATTTAACACATACGTTGCTCTTGAATAAATAAAACTGTTAGTAATAACAACGACTTTTATTTAAATTTTTGGTATGCCACTTTTTTTTATTCTACAAAGTACGTCTTTTCAAGACAATATATAAGCAACATGGACTTACAGTATTGAATTAGGGGTTCTGTCAGCAAGTAGAATCTAGAAATTGTTAGAATATTCGCAACTAAAACTTTAAAAATCTCTCCATTTCCTCGTAACAAATAGGACCAAGAGATATCAAATACACCAGAATAAATTTAGCGAGCTCACTAATTAAATGTCAATTAATTGGCTGAACAATAGTCAATATATATTCAGACGGGAGAGAAACATTTTAGATTTACCTAACATTTAAAAAGAAAGATTGTTTTTATTTCTGAAATTGTTACCATTTGGAATGCTAATAGTTTTTTTTCAATTTGTCTTTTAAGCACGGAGTATAGGAAGTAATATACGACGTACGAAAAAAGTTTTCTGCACAAAATTGATTTCGAGACTTCAACGGAAGTGCCAGTTTTGGGGTCCTCTCAAACCGAAAAAGTGTTATTATTTTCAAAACACCCGTCCTTCTTTGAACAACACTAACGCCTCAACTATTCGTAGAATTTTTTCCAAAATTCATATTTCCGGATGAATCTGGCCTCAGGATTCAAAGACCTGAGATTTTGAAAAGATATCTTTGAGTTTTGAGTCTACTTTACTCCATTGGAAGCTGGTGCCACAACAAAGTAGAGATCGAAGATCCATCAGATGACAGAAATGTAATTCCCAAAATTCAGAACACTAAGATATAATAAAATAAACAATTCCTGTAAATTAATTAAAACTTGGTGTAATAGTTTATATTCAAATATTAGTTACATAATTTTATGCGTAGTGTCTGTGACGGATAACAACATGGTTTACAAGTAATGCACAAATCACTGACACATTGATGTTGTCTTGTAATGTTGTATCGGTGTATCGGATTAGGCGGCTCAGGGAATCTATTGATGCGAGTTCCTTGTCCTATCGGCACCCGTTACTTACACACACTTACACTAACATGCACTACACTACCACATATTCCGGGAGACCGGTCGGGAGCTTAGAGCTTCTCCCGGCTGGGGCAGTGCCCCGCTGGTGGGAGAGTCCTGGTTAGGGGGAAACCCCACTAGCCGACGGTAGGTCGGCGCCGGATCTCGCCATTCAGCGGGGGAAGTTCACCGCCATCTCCCGCGAAAAAACATGCACTACCCTTACAGGAAGTAACCTTTGACCTTTGCAGTTGACGTGTCCAATCAAAATTTAAGCCTGTTTGGCGAAGTCAAAACAAATAGAAATGATCCTTTGTTGTGATTTCTTCGAAGTAACTCAGTTTACAAGAAATCCGTAATGCTTTATAAATACATTGATGTTTTCATCAACGATGTCGCATCCATATGTTGTCGGATGTCTGATATCGATTGTCCGATATCGATTGTCCGTTGTCGGATGTCCGTTGTCGGATGTTCGATGTCGGATGTTCGATGTCCGATGTCGGATGTACGGTGTCTGTTATCGAATGAAAGGTGTCCGATATCGGATGTACGGTGTCCGATATCGGATGTTCGGTGTCCGATATCGGATGTTTGGTGTCCGCTATCGGATGTACGGTGTCCGCTATCGGATGTACGGTGTCCAATGTCGGATGTACGGTGTCCGATATCGGATGTTCGGTGTCCGATATCGGATGTACGGTGTCCGATATCGGATGTACGGTGTCCGATATCGGATGTACGGTGTCCGATATCGGATGTACGGTGTCCGATGTCGGATGTTCGAGTCGGTGTCCGATATCGGATGTACGGTGTCTGTCCATTCGGATGTAAGGTGTCCGATATCGGATGTACGGTGTCCTATGTCGGATGTACGGTGTCCGATGCCGGATATACGTCGTCCTTCTGGCCCGGTGATGATCGTTGGGGGGGCCTTGGCGAGTGTCCGGCGACGGAATGACCTTGGCGAGCGCCAGCCGGCGACTCCAAGTTCCTCCTCTGCAGTCGGTGCTCCATCACGGGCGCTCCGCTCCGCTCTGCTTGCTTGCTTTCCAGAAAGGGCTGCGCAAAGTGGCTTTTGCGAGGCTGCGCGCGCAAGTGAGCTCCCGAGGTGGAAACGAAGAGTCTCGGGTGAAAGCAGGGAGATTAAGAACAGGGAAGGGCGAGAAATGAAGTACAGTTGATTAACATCTAATAGAATATCGTAATTTCCTTGTTAGATTGATTGAAGCGATTAATCATTTTGAATTCAGTAATTAATATGATGTAGATCAAGTTTCAAATGTTTTAAATAATGAGTGAATCGTTAAATAATTAATGTTTTCATTAAATGATTTATAGTCGTATCAACAACTTGGTTATTACCTAATGTTGCAGGTGTATAGTACTAAATAGTACATTATAGTTTGAAAACCAAAATAATACCGAACAAAAACGATTACATAAATTAACGTTGCAACGTTCTTTAGAAAATATTAAATCAACATTTTGAGAAGTATACTTTTTTATAAAACAATGAGGTTAAATATGTTGATAGCCTTACAATGTTTATTATGTTATCTTGATCTTATGAAGAATATAAAAGGGTATCATGTTTGAATTCATGTAACTGATGGTTGAATCTTGGGCATTCTTTAAAGATTTCCATTCCACAAGTTGGGGAATATAATTTTTGTATTAGGTAATGATGACTTAATTTGGAATGCCCAGATTATTTTCTGGAAAGGTTACTTTCACCTGCAAACTATTTTCTTACTTACTAATCAGAAAAAAAAATCGTGATGTAGATTAATCGTTGTTAAGACAATAATTTCACTTTTCTTATTAATTGTACAAAATAAACGATTATTGTACCCATCGCCATTAAATCATCCATCCCTAGTTCAGACCGCGGTCCCATGTAACGACTAAAATGCGAGATTTCCCGCGCACTGTTTCTTTCTTAGTGTGTTTTTAATTTTTCTGCAATACGAACGTGCTTTAAAAGAAAAAATCTATGTCATAAGTGAACTAAAGTCTTCAAATTTCTTGAAGAATGAGCTTGAGAGAATTATACTTTTTCAAATAAACATTTTTCTTATTCCAAATAATAATTTATTTTTTATATGGTTATTAGGTGAAAAGTTGAAGTTGAATTTGAGTTTTAACGTATTTAAGACTTAAATTACTTAAAATCAAAATAAAATAACATTTACACAAAACCCTTGTTAGCACGAACTCGCTTAACACGAATTTCGCCGTTACACGAACAAAACTTCGGTCCCGGCAAAGGATTACGGTAATACGGACATTTATGATACTCGGATAACACGAAATTTTATAACACGAACTCTGATTATTTCGATCGCTTGGAATTTGTGGTAATGAGAGTTTACTGTTGTTTTACGAAAATACTTTGAAACTGAAACAATATTTAAGTGAACCAATGTAGGCTTTCAAGGTTGGATTCATAATTCGAATTAACTTCCGGGTTGAACGCCCGTGGTATAGAGGAAATCAGATTTCCATACGTTTCGTCTGCATCGAAGACGGACATCAGGAGTGGCGAAGTTTTGGTTGCCCTGGCTAGATAAAGTCGTGTCATTTTCAACCACGACCACTTCGCCAATGATACTACAGACGAAAAGTATGGAAATATGATTTCCTCTAGACCACGACCGTTCAGCGCGGAAGGGAATTCAAATATTCAAATGGTCGTTATCATATTTTTTCATTATCAGTACGATTGAGAGTTTGTTTCTAAAACATTTTTTCTGTGAAATTACTAGAATTCTCTTGATAAACATGTATATAAGGCATTTTTAATACATTTCTAAGGTTCAAGGCGTTTGAGGTAGGTTTTTTGTTTAAAAACAATTTGCTGAAATAAATTTGTCCTTATATTTTCCTTATTTAGGATACATTTTACCTGTTTGTAGAAAAAAAATATGCACTATTATGCAAAATAATTTAGATATTAAAGTTTACAATGTTCAAAGGACTGGATGTTGCAATGATGAACTTCACAGAATCAAGGCTAGTTTCGAGTGATCTTTTCTAAATACTTCTCTCACTGAGAAAATGCTATAAATGACGTTTGTTACTGTAGCAGAAGTCACTAACGGATGTGTGTCTCCATTGAACAATCACAGAGGAGGAGCATAGAGATGCAATATATTTTATTTGATTTGATTGAAAATGACACCACTGCATTGAGCCAGGACAACCAAAACAGATTGTGAAACTTTCGTATCGTTCGTAACTATCGTTCATAACATGGCAACGAAAATATCTAATTTTTGAAATGTTAATCTTCGGCTTTTTATTTTTTAAAAAATTATTATTATTATTATTATTATTATTATTATTATTATTAATATTATTATTATTATTACTGATACTATTTTTATCTTTCAACTATTTCGACTAAATAAATAAATAAACTATATACGCAAATTATCATATTAATTGAATCCACAAAATTAGTTTCCAACCCGCAAAACGTTTCGATGCACAGTGCCAGAAATCGTCGATGTGTCGATTGTGCTCTTGACTTCAGTGAATTGTGGCGTCTGCTGGAACCGAATTCTTCGAAATCTCTGGTTGAATTCCGGTACAAATGTAAATCCAGCGAGCCAAAAAACAATTTAGAACAATGAGTCAAGTTCCTCGGGCAATCTCAGCGTCATGAAAACTCAATTAAATCAAAATCCATAGCACATTTTTACCAGATTTAGATAAAACAAAATATTTGAATATACAGAATCAAAGTTGACATATGTTAAACACATAAGAAAAACTAATAAATAATAGTCAATACATTTCACACATTTTAAGTAATGATACCTACCTAAATGGCTATCGTATCATTATGAAGTTTATCTAAAAAGTAACCAACGCATCAGTGTTTGCCATGTTCAAAAAAAGTAAAGTAACGATGAAATGATAAATTCTGAAAAAAATAAATTATTATCAGTTCATAAATCTGGGATTTGAGCGGGTCCTAGCACGAATGTTGAAAATATTTCTATTTGCTGTAGTTAGGTAGACAACCTAACTACAGCAAATAGAAATATTTTCAACATTCGTGCTAGGACCCGCTCAAATCCCAGATTTATGAACTGATAATAATTTATTTTAAAATGCAAATATCTAATCCCTTACGGGATTTCAAGGAGGAAAGATGAGGACCTTTTGATCGTTGAATTTAAACTATTTAAATAAAGAAAAAAACATGTTAGTCTTTCCGAAAGCATTACAATTTCTTTTTCCTCCAATTCTCTTACAACCTCCGTAACTCGCTGTGATCGCTATGGATAAACAATGAGAAAACATTGAATATTATAACAATTAAAATCATCACTTGCGTTCAATATTTAATACACGTTCACTCCATCCTTTTCGCTTCTCATGACCATGCTCCCTTTTTAACTCTTTCACATTAATTATCCTTAATTCTAAAAAGAAAACATGGCTTGATCTTCCTACATAGAATCATGTAAAAACTTGTGGACTCCCCTATAGCCTTCTATTTATTTATTTATTTATTTATTTATTTTACGTCAAAAGAACAGTTAAAAACTGCGTATGACGTGCTATGGGGAAAAGTGAATTGTGTGCACATTTTCAAAATTCTGTGATCCCTACACTAAGTCATATACTACTTAAATTTTCCTACACTAAGTCATATACTACTTAAATTTTGAATTTTGAAAGGAGAAAAAACTCCCATGTAGTAAAATCTATTTTCAAAAATAAATAAGCAATAAATTTTGAATTTTGAAAGGGAGAAAAAAAAACAAAAAAACTCCCATGTAATAAAATCTATATTCAAAGATAAAAGCAATAAATTTTGGCTCTTATTACTTCCTGCCGCGACAACATGGAAACGATAATTTGAATAATTGTATTTCCCACTGAATTCTAGAAGACGTGCACAGAAAATGAAGTTAGATTTATGTCCAGAAGCAAAACAAGGGGCCATCTCAGCATTTGCTCAATGGATCAGGGAAACTGGACGAAAAACCTGATCGAGATGGGGACCTTCCTCAACAAACTTAGCAGACGAATGTGATAATTGCTTTCTACCTCCGTGGCCCCACACCATCTTGTTGCTGGAACTCTTTCAAATTTCCACTTATGCCTGAATTCTAATAAAGTCCGAAAATTTCCGTCTCTTAAAAGTTCGACACACAATTTCTAACAAAGCGCGAACTGGCTTTTCATTTCCGATTCCTCTTTTACATTTAATTATGCGCGAACTAAAGAGAACTACTCTGCCCGGTCACATCCGTTCTATATTACGATCCTGCTCATTCTGTTCCGCAAGTCATAATGCCCATCTTTTACTTTTCTTCATGACTGATAGCGTCCTAAAAACAAATCTTCAAGCTTATTTTGTGCATCCCCATTATCTGGATAGTATCCGCGTTTTTCCCCATTGGCTATAGCTTGTTTACATATCACAATCTTTATTCCTTGATATCCGCCCTCGTTTTCTATTTATTATTCGTATTATTATTCACGGAAATTCCTTACTGTCCACAAATAAACGTAACACTTTATTTTCCAGTTTTACTAAGCCGGGCACTTCCCACTCTTAATCTTTATTTCTATTTTAATTCTATTGTCTATTTAGATCTCCATTGTTGTTTTCCTACAAGTTCATACAAGTTTAAACTTTTGTGATGGTTTTCCACAAAACCCAGGATAATCCATCACAATCCATGGAAACTAATTATTATTCAGTGGTTCTTGACCCGATGTAATTATCTGTCTGCTGGTTCTTGAGATTGGGTCACAAGAAAGAAAACGACATTTTTTTACATTGCCGACGTTTCGGCCGTATATTTGGCCTTCATCAGGGCTAGAGAACAGATAAAATTTATATACAAAGATATGTATAGTAGTTACATCACTTAATCTATATTTGCAGTTGAACAATTGTTTATGAACAGAATAATTATTGTATTAATTTACCTGTAGTGTTCTTAGTTATACATACTAAACATCCTTATTGCCTATTTTTTTTCACTATTCTATACATTATAAAAAAAAATTTTAATTGAGATAGGCATGCTGTGCGACCGATAATATGCTAATATTATCAACAACAATAGCCTTGACTCATAATACCAATTGCACCCTCTTATTTAATTATTGATATATTAATTGTTTGTTTGTGTTTTTAATTATATTATTTTAATTTTAATTTATTTTGATTTTATGTCCAAATTATAATTTGACTATGTATCGGGTTTTCCTTTTCGTGTGTGTGTGTGAATGTGTATACTGTATGTTATACTCATATAGTTCACAATTCATTTTCATAAGTTGGCATCACTACATGCGCCAACAGAAGCGGTCGCACAGCATGCCTATCTCAATTAAAATTTTTTTTTATAATGTATAGAATAGTGAAAAAAAAATAGGCAATAAGGATGTTTAGTATGTATAACTAAAAACACTACAGGTAAATTAATACAATAATTATTCTGTTCATAAACAATTGTTCAACTGCAAATATAGATTAAGTGATGTAACTACTGTACATATCTTTGTATATAAATTTTATCTGTTCTCTAGCCCTGATGAAGGCCAAATATACGGCCGAAACGTCGGCAATGTAAAAAATGTCGTTTTCTTTCTTGTGACACAATCTCAAGAACCAGCAGACAGATATTAAATTATTGTTTATTGATAGGAAAGTTATATTTTCCCTTATGCGCAACGAAGTCATGGCCTTACAAAACAACTGAGAACTTCAAAATACACAAAACACTGAGGCGACTTGAATCAACATTGCTGCAACCACGCATATTGAGAACGACCATTGAGGATATGCTTCTAAGTCTCCGTGAATTCGCGTCAAATAATGTTCGCACATGTACCTAAGTGTCCTTGTTGAATAACGGACTTGACTTCAATCGTCGCCCTGTCTGACATTGTACTCTTTTCAAAGACCATTCCAAAGACACGCTTTCTGTAATACTAGTTACGTAAATAACTATTTTATAAATTAGTTATCACGAACTCTTGGTTAATGCCACGCCACATGTGCCGCAAGGATGAACGTAATGCAGAAGTGAAAAGTAATGTATGTTTGTTTATTTATTAAAAGTCGAAAACTGTATCTGACGTTTGGGTGGAAGAAAATATACATTTTATCTTCAGAAGCAAATCAAGAGATCATCTCGGTATTTGCGCAATGAATCAAGCATAACTCAACAAAAACATCGACCAAGAAGAGGGTCATTGACCCAGAATTCGTTCAGGCATTCTCAGTCTGTTATAATTACACAACATAAAATTATTGAAAGCATTAATATAATCATCACCGTCATCTGTATTAATAATTTCTAAAACGCACTGAAATTCAAAGAAACCTATGTAGTGTCAGACCGTGTGAAACATTTAGTTAGATACATAGAAACAGTTGAAAAATAAGAAAAGTTTTAATTTTGATTAAAAATATGCAAATATTTTGTTGGATTATTCCACCTTCCATCATACTGCGCTTATTATTTGAATTCTCGTACTCTCAAACAGTTCATCACTCCTTATGACAGCTGACGACTTTTGACAAAAAGGCACCAAGGAAGGTGCCACTCCCCATTAAATATTTGGTATTCACATGTTGCATTATGGAGAGCAATTTTTTGGATATTCTTGGTCAGTAAAGAATACTCAGATATGATAAACCTAATAAAAGCTGTACTATGTTATTGCAGTATTTGTGAAAACTGTTTTTGTTAAAATAGTTAATTTATTTCAGTGTTATGGAAGAGGATAACGAGTTATAGGAATTTATTTGATGATGTTGAGCAGTGTGCGTGCTACTTTTTGAGAAATCATTTTGCGTGGATTTGTTATGCAGCATTTTCGCTATTAATGTACAAAATGAAGTCGATTTAGTTTCCAACTTTTTCTTCTACCTTCTGCTTTTCTTCGCCATCTTTTAACCCCTAGGTTTCCCAAATCTTCCTCCACCTCATTATTTCATCTTAATTTAGGCATATATTTACCTCTTCTACCGGCCATGCTCCCTATGTGCACCTTTCTAATGGCTTTTTCAATAATCATTCGAATGAGGAGACCCCACTATTTCAGTCGTTTCACCTTAATATACGTAACTTTTTCTTTGAGAAATTTAAATAGTTCTTCCTATGCTGCGTTGGTTCAACCTCTACAGATTTTCTTTTATTTTGATAGTGCCAAAAATTCTTCCAAGGACATTTCTCTCCCATACACAGAGTGTTTGCTGTTTTCTTTGTTAGAGTCAAAGTTTCACTATCGCACTGGCTTAACGATGGTGTTATCTAATTTCAACTTCGATGTCTTTAAGATTCTTCGAGTTTTAAAGATTTGGTAGAGACTATCACATCTATTACCTGCGGCTATTCTTCTCTTTATGTCCTGCTCCATGACATTGTTTCCCGTGATTAGGGAACTTACGTATTCAATGGCGTTCACCCATTCAATAATTTTGTTTCCTAGTTTAATATACTTAGTTATATGCTTAGTTAAATTACTTTAAATTAGTTTCCAACAGACCCAACAACGGATTATAGGGGCCGGGAGTGGTAGCTCAGAACATCAACTAATATCACTGCAGCGCCTCGGACCGGGAGGTCCTAGTTTCGAGTCCTGACGGCGGCAGGATTTTCGACACTAGCTTTTCAGCTAGGTCGAATTCGGTCGCTGTCTGGAGGAGAATTCTAGGGGCCGGCTGCTCTGATCGGTATTTTTTTGTGGTTTCTCAGATCAACACTGGACGAATGCCGGAGTAGTACACTAACAAACGGGCAACGGACCGCGCGCGATCTTTCCTTCCTCTTCCTTGTCCTATCCTCTCCCCTTACACACAAACATGCACTACACCACCACATATTCCGGGAGACCGGTCGGGAGCTTAGAGCTCGTCCCAACTGGGGCGGTGCCCCGCTGGTAGGAGAGTCCTGGTTAGGGAGAAACCCCACTAGCCGACGGTAGGTCGGCGCCGGATCTCGCCATCCAGCGGAGGAAGATCACCGCCATCTCCCGAGAAAAAGCATGCACTCCACCTACGGGACTAATGACCAAAGCAGTTGACGCGCCCGGAAACACGAAAATAATCCATCACATCAACCAAGGGATTACGTGAGGTTAGGAAGAGCGCTGCGACCGTGGCGAGGTAGCTCCGGCGGGGGCGGGGCTGAGCACCGCTTGCGCCGTCGTCGCTTCGAGTGTTAGTTTCTCTTAGGTGGAGCGCTCGCTCGCAGAAGCCGCGGACGTCACTCTGCCGCGTTGCGCAACGCCACCGCCTGGCGGCGCCTCGGTCGCGGCCGGGGCACACGCACGAGAAGGCTTCTTTTGATTTTGATTTTATTTTAACTTTCTAAAAATTAAAAAAAATTATTTTTATAAATAATAATAATACATTTATTTAATAATAATAATTTAATTTTTTAATAATTAATTTAATTTTTTTAAAAATTTGTATAGACGATAAAGTTATTACCGACTTTAGTAAGTTACAATAAGAGAGAAAATAACAAAAATGTACACGATTACGCTTTTTACGTAAATTATTTATATTATTATTATACGTATTATTATTTATATTATCCAGTCAGAGCTTGTAATTTTTTATGTATATCTAATTAGTATTTTTTTTATTTTTAAGAATTTCGTATGGATTGTGCATTCATTAGAATTTTCTAACGGGATATCCAAGAAAGCACTAAATTTCAAGTTTTCATTTTTTAAGTAGCTTAAAGAAAATTCATATTCAATATATTCAGTATTCATTCCGCCCGGTTCGTACTTTCTTTGACTATGAAATGTTCGTTCGAAAAAAACCTTTTGCTGTATTTACGTGTGAAAGAATTATTAACGACCTTGGGGTCAATGTCCGAGAAGCTATCAATTTTGTCAAAAGAGGGATAGAGATTTAGTGGGTCTGAAAAGTCTGAAATTATTCGTACTTCTGACCAATACGTTCTATACAGTTACACCCTCTAATTGACATACGTCCCATACAGACTGTTATTGACGAATAAATAAAATCAAATAAAGAAATGTCACGGCCAGGTTTGCTTCCGGATTCACTGGATCCAAAGGCCAATTTGGAGACACAACCTCCTTTTTCTGCTGAACAATTAAAAATAATTCCTTTTCTTCCTCATAAATAACAGACCTAGTAGTTTTTGATAAATATAAAAACAAATATGTAAATAAATTAATAAAGGAATGAAAAGAGTCCAGGAATATGGGACGGCACTTCAATTCGTAGTATAGGGCAAAAGTGGACTCGGCTTCTCTTTCGGAGGACAACTACTCTTGGATTTGTGCCAGTTGACCTTGTAATAAATAAAGGGAGCTGCTCACTGTAGAATACGTTATCGCAAAATCTTTCACGCTGCCTTCAATCTTCCATTTCATTCATTAAATATTTGCTTTTCCCTTATTTGACTTATTCCATTATTTATATCCCTGGTATGTAAAGACCTGTTGTAGTAAACACATACTATTATTGCAGTATTCGTGAAAACTTTGCTAAAATAATTTGTTGCAGTTTTATGTTATGACAGTATTTTGTTTGTTTATGGGCAGTACCCGAGGTACTTTTTGAAAAAAAACCATTTTGTGTGGTTTTGTTCAACAGAATTTTTGTTGCTGCAGGTTACTAGTAAGTAATGTGCTCAATATTTGATGTCTTGGTTTTTATCTAATTGGGATATCGACGAGTGTTTCAGGAAATTCACACGTCTTCCGTGTAGGTACGGTACACGAGGCAGTCATGCAGTCTGTTGCTATCACCTTATCGAGCCCTCGTTTGTTCAGTGGCAACTTCTGGAGAACCCGCAAGCAGAAATGACGCATGGCTTATCGAATCTGTGTACTTTCCACACACCCCAAAATCGCTATTTGGAACGGAAAAGATTTTATAAGTCGATGACCTTATGGAAAATCTATCTTTAAAAAATCTCTGACTCTAAACCAGACATATCATGGTCGCGGACAAGTATCTGGCTCACTAGAGTAATGTAACTTCATTATCACTAATGTAACTTCATTATCTGTGCACGTCTTCTAGTATCCAGTTATTCAAATTATCGTTCTCCATGTTGTCGCGGCAGGAAGTATTCTTCCTTCACGAAGCACATGACAAGGGATAAGAGCGCAAATTTATTGCTGATTTATCCTTGAAAATATATTTTATTACATCGGAGCGAATATTTTGTTAACAATCCGTGCAAAAAACGCTCATTTTCTTTCTGTATTCAAAATTCAAGTAGTATGTGAAGGTAGGGAACACAGAATTACGAAAACGTGCGTAGAATTCACTTATCCATGTAGCACGTCACACAAAGTTTAAAACTGTTTTTGACGTGAAATAAATAATTAAATAATTACGGTTCCCGGGTACTGCGTACAGAGATTCTGTCGCGATTAAAAGTAGGGTCTGAATAAACTGCTCCGTGGGTGCTGTACGTCACTAATCTTGGACCATGACAATCGTTTGGGGATACCAGTTCACAATTATTGCACCGAATGTTAATTCTCATTATTAGTAAGGTAACGAGATTATCCATTAAAATGAAATGCATCAGAATGATCATACATTAGCCAAAGATTTTGAATCAAAGTAATCTTGATTTAGTAACTGCGGAGTGCAGTAAGTGTATTTACTTCCTACGTCCAGGTTAGGAATAAATATTATTATCTTTAAGAGCCTGTACAGGCATAAGGATGATGTATTAAATCTAACACTAAGAATTAATTTAATTAGGAGATACGATAAACGGAGACTTGTTGAAATAATGTATTTCTCATTACTGCAATGTTGTATAGTCAAAATAGAATAATTTAATAAAACATAACAATGACAGAAAATGAGAAATGAGTTTGCTATTTAAACATATTCCTGCTCCATGGAAAAATGATATGAGGCAGAAATAAAAAAAAATACATTATAACATTATTTAAACGTCGATTGTTAGAAAACATCCCAAACATGTTTGCGTATGAAGCAATGAAAGTAATCAATTTGTCGTGATTTTTAGAGCATACTTTTCGGTTACCTCCCTCGCAACAGTTTGCTCGTGTCCATCCCTTTCTGGATTTGGAGGGAAAAAGGGAGCGGAGTGAGGGGAAGTTGCTTGTGGTCGCAGGAGCGCTGGGTTTCCCAAACGGGCAAGTAATTCGTGTGGGCGCATTTTCACCCTCCTGTTGCAAACATTGTCGCCTTTTATTGCATGCAGCTCGTTTCTTTACGTTCATGAAGTTTTCGAACTAGTACGTGTAATGTTTCGTCATCTTTTGAATCTCATACAAACAAAATGTTTTATGGGGGTGATCTTCAATACGAACTGTTCGTGAGTCTCATCAACTATATTGTATATTGCTATTTACGTAACAGAAAATGAGTTTTTTGTTTACCAGCATTATAAACGAAATGTTATATAGCAAGAAATAGTTCATAATCGAACGTTTTACGGCACAAATAATTACGTTTTATATTTTACGGTACTGATGATTGGGTATCACGCATTCAGCCAATCACAGAGAGAGAATTGTGGAGAGGTAGAGGTCACGTATCAACCGACCACCATTTTCTTGCACAGATGTCAAATACACATGACGTCACAAGAAAGCTGTTTCGCAAAATTGAGTTTGATTCTCTTATAAATTTATAAGAGATTAAATTTATATGATTGTTATACAAAAATATAGGTATGAAATTAGTTTATGAAGTTGCTTTATTGCACTCGTACAAATTTGAAAACGAGAGACGTTTGGGGCGAGTTTTCAAAACACGTATTCACACGATAAAGCTTAATATTATAAACTAATTGCATAAACTATTATTTTGGCGAATAATTGAAATCTCGCGCCAGTGTTTTATTTTCTTTGCAATAAGCTAATTGTTTTATGTGGCCATGTGATCTTGTGGGATGCATGTAAGTCTCGATTTTGCCGTACTCGTTCGGCAAAATAACATTTTTCAATTCATAAACAATGAAGTAAACACTAGATTTGTCATGAAAGCGTGATGAAAAACAAATTTTGAGGTGTTGAAAATGTTGAAATTCTGATTTCAGCTTTTAATAGCGTTAAGAGGGCACGTAATGTATTGTGAAAATTTAGCAGTACGTAATGTTTTCTTTTAAGCACATATTGATGAATCCCGTTTTTTTCAAATGAACTATAGTTTTTCCACTTTCCATCGTAAAGCGACGAAACAGGCTTTCATAGTTTCTATAAAGTGGTTTCGTAGTGAGTTTAAAGGAAACCTTGTATACTGGAAGGTCGGCTAGCTCGTTCCTGCTTCGTTATCAAGGCTGCTGCAATACTTGACATTTTGGTCTGTGAGATTGTGGACTGTTCCTAAGCAAATATCACTGCATGTTAGGGAGCAAAATCAACAACACAAACACCATTTGAAAAAAAAATGGTGTTCTTTGAATTTTTCAACTCAACACAAAACGAATTGCAGACTTCGAAGGAACAAGTCATGATTTTATTGTATTATAAGACGATGGCGGGTCCTGTGGTCAGTGGTGTTTAGAAGATCTTCACTTCACATCCCGCGCATTTTTGAATAACAGATGTACAACCGCATTTCTTCATTACGAGTTATTTATTTTACGTTCGATCAATACACGAGTACAGACAATTGTTGCATTCTTAGATGATCGGAGATATTTTGTCAATCCTCTGAGACACCATTTCATATTTTTAGTGCACACAATTAGTATATTAGTATCTTTTCTCCTTGTCAGAAGACTAAAATCCAAATAACCCCAATCATGTGAAATTATTACTTCTAAGGTTGACGTGGATTTCACAGACATTTACTACTAGAAGTGAGTTACGTTAGGAAACTCTGACGAATTTTAATAAATTTTATATTTTTATTATTGATGGATTTTCAATAACCAACCTGTTTCTCAGCACATCACATCGTTACTTGGGAGAAAAGGTTGCTACGTCATGATGTGATTGTAGTGAAACATGCCCACAAACTGCTCACAATTATTGGGCGTTTCGTCGTAACCCGTTTCCGAATTTATGTTAACATGGGCGCCAGGAAAAAGTTACGATAATATTTTTAGCTATTATTGCTTCAATGAAAACTAAATATTGTCCCGCTAGATGGGTCGATAGGTAGCGTCTGAAATAATCGTTATTACCTATTGGTAGCCGATTACCCGATCTGCCATCCATAGAGTGGCGAGGAATCTGAAAACAAATATTTTATCTAGCTACTTATTAGCTCGAATTGGCCAATGAAAATCGTTTTTTTTTCTTTCAAAAAGAAACTTAGGATTTATTGCTTATTGTAACAGAAAGACTGTCCATTCGTCATGACCTTGTTCGAACCTTTATACTGCACTATACTTCGCGCGCTCTTGATCGACGTCGCCACGAAGGTCCATCTTCTCTTCTCCCCGGTGATGCGAATTCCAGAGTCGAAGTACCGCCTTCTTCTCTCCTGTTCTTTCACGCGAACGTTGCCGAGCCACTGATCCGCACTACTTCAAATATTCGTTCTTTCAAAATATTTGTCTATGCAAAAATAATACCCAGTTCTTTACAATTACACAGCGAAAATGTTTTAAAGTTACACAAATTAATTACTTGTCTAGGATATTTCTGAGTCCTATCATATACGATTTCTCACAAGTTCTAATTTCCGCGTGTTGTAAAAATAATTAAAGTCCAAACTGTTCGTGAACGTTCGAAATTCTCTCATTTCAATAATTAGTAGAACTCCCTCGCGAAAAATAACAAGTTATATTTTTAACACACTGTAAAATATTCGGAGTCCAACGTTCCTCAATCTCATGAAAAATTACAAGTTCCAATTACACGAATTATCTATCCGTGAGCGACCCGCACAGCGTCACGACATATGACAGAATGTGTGAATTTATGTATTACTGCTCAGCCCTCCAGACCTCGGCTTCCCCCTTCTACTGTTTTTTCTCACAAAATCAGACATACTTCCGCAGTAGTAGACTATCGTTGCTCTCTACAACCAATTCCCAAATCGTTTTCAAATCTGACTAGCCAATCCGTCACTTTCAATGCCAGATGAATATTTATTTATCTTGACAACTTTGTTGCCGTTGGTAAGACGTCATATTCCTATTTAATTACCCTAGTATTTCCACCCATTTACGACAAATACCATTTAATAAAAATGACCCACATATTGGTATGTCACAGTAGAGAGGAGCTTTTATATGGTGGTAACTTAGAGTTTGATCCCGACAGTGCATTTGAATATACCTCCATAGGATCAGTCAGTCTAGTTAACTTATATATCCTAAGATTATATATATATATATATATATATATATATATATATATACACACACACACACACACTTTCGCCGCCTAACGGAGTTTCCCTCAACCAGGTGTCTCCCACCAGCGGGGCACCGCCCCAGGCGGGACAAGCTCTAAGCTCTCGACTGGTCTCCCGGAATTTATACGGTTGTGTAGTGCATGCTAGTGTAATTGTGTGTGTAAAGGGAGAAGATAGGACAAGGAAGAGGAAGGACAGATCGCGCGCGGTCCGTGGCCCGTTGGGTAGGGTACTGCTCCGGCATTCGCCTGGTGTTGATGGGAGAAACCACGGAAAACTACCGATCAGAGCAGCCGGCCGCTAGAATTCTCCTCCAGGCAGCGACTGAATTCGACCTAGCTGACACGCTAGTGTCGAAAATCTTGTCACTCTGTCACTGCAGTGTCTCTGAGCGGGAGATACTAAGGTTCGAGACAAAACGGTGGCAGTCAC